>JAPDPK010000152.1:1200000-1532500 GCA_031772115.1 Heritiera littoralis
AGGGAGAACATAGACAAATTGCATATCGAGTGTACAAACACCTAACATATTTGTAGCAATGTCACCCTTACGAGTTTGATATCTAGGTTTGACTTCACTTGCACCATAACCCTGATATACATCCCATCTAGAGCGCCTAAACAATTCTACAATTCAAATACAAATAATTTTTAAGTTTAGTTATCGCTTGATGTATTGTATATGTCAAAACAAAAAAAAATTGAATGATTGATCTACCTTAAACCACTTCCACCGTTTGTCAGTAGAATTTGATTAAATAGACTCGGGTTTTCTAAATAACGCATCCTGCAAAAGTATCATAGCATTTAATACTTTGTGAAAATAGTGATTGATTTTCTCACACGACCTTTGAAAATTTTGTCTAATAACTCGATTATTAAGATGATGAGAAATAATATGCAAAAAGATTGCAACTTGCTCATCTCCTAGTGGACTTTAATCCTCCAATGCTTTGTAGCATTTCACATAGTTTGAAAAATGCAGCTCTATTCATCCTAAGTTGTGGAATACATGACTCATTATTACCATGCACAAGTCGTGCAATATAATCTCGTTTTGCATAAAAATCTAATGAATAAGAAATTCTTGGCCTATAAGTATGTAAAGATGACACGGATGACAATAAGCTAAAGAATCAACTAATGACATAACACATCTCCAACCACATTGTCAAGATAGCTACAATCCTTTTTTTTTCCTTTAAGCATATCTACTCAAACTAAGACAAGTCATAACTACAGAAAACATATTGTTTAAAGTACATTCAAGATTATGATGTTATGAAAAAATGTTAAAACTTATCTAAAACAATAAGATAGATTGTGCAAACACCTATTAAATAATAGTTTAGGGTAACAACTATAACTCTTTTAACTACTTGTTAAATAATACTTCGTCCATTCTACACATTCTTCATTCTTTGTTACTAGAAAATAGGCACATAACGAACACAATAATTCCATAATGACAAGCATAACCAATCAATTTTTGTTACAATATGTCATAAAAAAACCTCAAATTACCAAAACACAAGTTAGACAAGTTCGATTAAATGTAGAAACAAACAAGAAATTAAACCATAATTAATGTTTAAACTAGGAAATGAGATTCATGAGATGAAAAAAATGCAGCAACACCAACATTATCTTGAAAACGTGAATAATTTAATTTGAAAAAATAGGGAGCTAATGAACATCTCCAATTTTCACCATGTAGTTATGTACATTTACAGGGCACAACAACAACAACAACAACAACAATTATTATTATTATTATTATTATTATTATTATTATTATTATTATTATTATTATTATTATTATTATTATTATTATTATTATGGCTCAAAAATTACCAAAATTTAAAAAAAATTGTAACAGAAATTAACCCAAAAAAAGGAGTAACAAAGACAAAAAAATCATATTCAAGAAGGAAAAAGATTGAAATTTCCCTGACCTTTTACCTAATTTGAGCTAGAATTGTATTTTTAAAGGGTAAATTTTTGGAAAAAAAAGAAAAAAATAATAAGTTAAATATATATATGAAAAAAAAAATAGAATATGGACTGAGGATATCCTAACCTGCAAAAATTTGCAATGGAAGCTGAGTAATGATCTTTTACTTTGTAATTTATAGATTGAAATGAAAAAAAAAAGAGGGGGGATTAAGACAGAAAAAGATCGACAGAACCATGAGACGAGTAGAAGAAGATGAGTTTTAACCAAAAAATAGAAATAGCAATAGTGGCATTTGCTATAATTTTTTAATTTTTTAAAAGACACGCTTGTCCAATTATTTTTTTTTAGGCCCACAGAAAATGTATTCTTTGGTGGGAGAGAATATTTGTTTTTCAACTCTTGCCTGTTTGTGGTTTTCTCCATGAAAAACCAACTCTTTTTTATTACCCTCAACCAATCTATAGATTCATGAACCTCAAAGAAAAATGGGAGAATTGAAAACCAAATCCCTCCAAGCAAACAAGCTGTAATGGAATCAGTTTCCACGATCAGATGATGTATTCCCATGTTATATGCAAGTTGAATGCCTTTATGAATGGCATGTAATTCAGCAATTTAGTTGGTAGTAATACTAATGTAGAAAGAAAAACTAATAATAAAATTGGAATCTGCATCTTTGATAATACTACCTAAGCTTAATGGATTGTGGTTTCAAACGCTAGAACCATCTAGATTGAGTTTGTATAAAGGGGATAAAAGGAGTTCAAGCAAATCAGTTCTATTAATTTTGGAAAAGAAGCAAGACTTCTCGACCTATCCACATCATCAAGGCCTTTTTTTGATGGATTTTGTCCCTGAGTCGGGTTTCTTGCTGTGGTGTGAGCTTGGTCAAAACAGTAATTTTGTTGTCCAATTTCAATCATTTCGCAAGACCCATGGCACAGACAAGTGAATCTAACGTTTTGCCCTTTACTCTTTACATTGATTTGTAATTTTACATTGATATTATGAGTAATTATTCTATTGTTTTTGGGGTTTTTTTGTCTTTATATTTCGTTAGTTGGTTTTTTTATTCACATTAGTTTGTCAGTAGGTTTTAGGTTTTCTTTTTTGTTTCCTTTCTTATGGTGAGAAGCAAAATGTTGTGGAAAAAAAAGTGGTGAGAAGAATAAATGATCCTTTTTGTGTTTTCTGAAGGATTCAACTGTTGTTCGTCATTTGTCCATTGATTTACTATTTTTTAATGATTTTGATTCTATTTTGTCTACAGTAAGGTCACAAAATATCGATCTTATTGTAAGGTCGTGAGATCTCATAAGATATTCAACATCTCATGTGAAATTGAATAAATAATAAAAATTAATAAAATATATTAATAATAGTTTAACAGGTCAACAGGAAAACTTAAATTTAATAAAGTAAAATTTAAATTACATTTTTATTTTTTTAAAGGCAATAAGATATTTAAATTACATTTTTATCCATTTATAAAACAATCAAAATTACAATTTTATCCTTTTAAAATATGAAACTAAATTATCTAATATATTAAATTAAATAGTTTTTACCTTAGTTTATACATTATAATAAGGGTAGTCCATTCTAATTTAGAGTGAGAAAATTGATAAGAGAGAGTGTTTAAGAGATTTTTTACCTAAAAAAAGAAGTTAATAGCCCCAAATTATTAGGGTGGTCGAATGCCTATGGCATTCGACAACTCTATAATTTTGGATTTGTTTTACACTTATTGTTATAAATTTTACGGTTAATTATCATAAATTTATGCTTTTTATAGTGTTTTTACAATTATTCTTATTAAATTTAGGATGAATCATATTAATTTTGGGTTAATTATTATATTTTATTTTTTTTTAGTTTTTGTTAGCTTTAAATTGACAAGTATTTTGAAAATGACAAAACTCAAGTAAGCTTAAAAATGATTTTTATACCAGTAAATTTGCTTTGAATGAACTCAATGATTGAAATTATTTTAACAAAGTCTTGGATTGCGATTTCAATTGAAAAAGTCAGCAAATACTCTTAGAAAAGTGTTAGAAGGTTTTGAACTGACTTAGAATCACAAAAGCCATAAACTTTGCAGCAAATTAAGTGCAGGAAAGTGTACTGGATAAAAGGGATCGATCCCTACTGTAGAGGGATCGATCCCAAAGTGACAGAATGCTTCGAGCCATCCAGGAAAGAGTTGGAAAGCGTTCTGGAGAAAAAAGATCGATCCTTTTTGAAAAGGGATCGATCCCTATGCACTAGACCTGACTCCAACGGCTAGTTTTTGAGGGTTTCAACGGGAGGATTTGCATTAAATGCTTCACCAACCGTTCTAATCGTTTGGTGGGTTATAAATAGAAGCATTTATGAAGTTTGGAGGTAGAATAAGCACTCAAAAATCTTCAAGCTTCAAGAGAGAAAATCAAATCTGAAAATCTTCATTGTGTAACTCCATTTGTGAGATTTCTTGTTGTTCCTCACCCAGTCACTGAAAATTTTGTTATTCAAAGGGGTGAGCTATCCTTGTAAGATCTGCTATTATAGAGTGTGGATAGTAATACAAGGGGAGAGGCTTAGAAGGAGATTTCTAAGTTCTCAAGAGACATTGTAAGAGGTCTTACCACACCTTCAAGTGGTTTGTAAGTATTCTCAAGGAAGAGCTAAATCAAAACCTTGACAAGAGGTTCAAGGAGAGAGGACATAGGCAAGAGATTGGCCGAACCTCTATAAACTTGTGTTTGCTTCTCTTTCCCTTACTCTTTTTACTGCACTTATTCCATTGTTGTTTATTTAGTTTTAATTGTGCATCAAGAGTTAAGAAAATTAGAAATAAGTAGAAAAACTGATTCACCCCCCTCTCGGTAGAGCCAACAATTGGTATCAGAGATTGGGCTCGAAATTGAGTTAGATTAACATCTATCGAGTAAAACGATCACTAATGGCACAAACTAGTATATCTACACCTTTGGTAGGAGAGGGACACTCTACGGTTAGACCTCCACTCTTTAATGGTGAAAACTATGCTTATTGGAAGACTAAAAAAATGCTATTTATTCAAGCCAATGATTATGAAGTATGGAGGATTATTGTTAAAGGTCCCCTTATCCCTATTAGGAAAGTAGATGGGACGGATGCGCCTAAGAAAGAAGATGAGTGGGATACTAATGATATTAGAATGGCACAACTTAATGCTAAGGCAATGCACACACTATTTTGTGCATTAGGACGGAATGAATATAATCGAGTTTCACAATGTGAGAATGCTCAACAAGTTTGGGATAAACTCGCCATCACACATGAGGGAACTACACAAGTCAAAGAAACAAAAGTAGGCATGCTCACCCAAGACTATGAATTGTTTAGAATGAAGAGTGATGAGTCAATTAGTGACATGTTTACTAGGTTTACGGACATAATAAATGGTCTTAAAGCCTTAGGCAAGACATACTCTAATGTAGAAATGGTGAAAAAGGTTCTCAATAGCTTACCTAAATCATGGGAAGCAAAAGTCACTGCTATTAAGGAATCTAAGGATCCTCATACACTCTCATTAGATGAACTTATGGGATCTTTAGTTACTTATGAGATGAAAATTAAGAAAAATCAAGATCCCCCAAAGAAAGTTGGAGTAGCTCTAAAGTCCACCACAATTGAGGAATTAAAGGACGATCATGATGAAAGTGGTGATGATGAGGATTTAGAAATGGCTATGTTCGCCAAGAGATTCAACAAATTCATGAGGATGAGAGCTAATGGAAAATCTAGGCGACCTCCTAGAAGAGAGTTCAATAGAGGAGAAACTAGTAAGAAAGAAAAGGACCAAATTATTTGTTATGAATGCAAAAAACCTGGTCCTATTAAATTTGATTATCCTTTTTATAGAAAGCAAAATGAGAAGAAACCAAAGAAGAAGGCAATGGTGGCTACATGGAGTGATAGTGATTGCTCCGATGAAGAGAATGTGGAAGATGAAGTAGCCAACCTTTGTTTTATGGCTTTTGAAGATGAGAAGGTAACATCTAACTCATTAGATACTAATGAATACTCTTTTGATGAATTGCAAGATGCATTTGATGAGTTAGCCAATGAATTTGAATGCATGAATTTGAAATATAAGAAAATGCTCTCTAAGTTGAAAAAAGAAAATGAAATGCTTGTGAATGTTAAATTAGAATGTGAGAAGAAATTAGAAAATGCTAATCTAGAACTTAAAGAATTAAATAAGAAGAACACTAATTTGCAAAACTCCTTTTTTAGATTTTACATGGGTCAACAAAAACTTGATCATATGCTAGAGACTCAAAGAGTATTCTTTGATAGAGAAGGGTTAGGCTATAATGCATCAAACAAAGAGACTCATCTTAAAAATTTCCTGGTTAAAGATAGAAAATTTGTCTTGTGCTCATTATGTAATAAATTAGGACATTCCTTACAAGCATGCACCTCTAGGAAGACCATGATTAGAGGAAAAATGGATGTCAAGATTTGGGTGCCTAAACATGTTTTAAATTCAAGTGATGAGTCCTTAAAAATGAAATGGATCTCTAAAGGATCAAAAATTATTAGTACTAACTCTCAAGGACCCAAGAAAATTTGGGTACCTAAGATGAAAGCTTGATGTGTTTGTATGTAGGAGGAAGAGTATTGCTACAAGGCTAAGTCCAAGGAGCATTGGTACCTTGATAGTGGATGCTCAAGACACATGACGGGTGACAAGAGCCAATTCAAGTTCTTAAAGCATAAGAGTGGTGGAGAAGTCACATTTGGAGACAACTCCAAAGGACAAATTAAAGGAATTGGCTCCATTGGTAACTCTTCCTCAACTATTGAGAATGTTTTGTATGTTAGAGGCTTAAAACATAATTTGCTTATTATTAGTCAATTGTGTGATAAGGGATTTAAAGTTGTGTTTGATGATTTGTGTTGCAATTTTGTTAATGCCAAAACTAATAAATTGTTTTTATTGGACATAGACAAGGAAATATTTATATTGTGGATTTAAATTAACTTAATAGAAAAAATGTATGTTTTATGGCCACTAGAGAAGATGAACCTTGGTTATGGCATAGAAGACTAGGCCATGCTAGCATGCATGTTTTGTCTAAATTAGCCAAAAGAGACCGAGTAGTAGGATTACCTAAGCTTCAATTTGAAAATGATAAAGTTTGTGAGGCATGTGTAAGAGGAAAACACAAAAGAATTTCGTTTAAACCTAAGAAGTGTGTCACTACCTCTAGGTCACTTCAACTTCTTCACTTAGATCTCTTTGGACCAACTAGGACAACTAGTTTAGGAGGTAAATACTATGGATTTGTGATAGTTGATGATTACACTAGGTTTACTTGGATGTTCTTTTTAAGTGTTAAAAATGAAGCCTTAGACAAATTCATTGTTTTCTCAAAACTTGTTCAAAATGAAAAAGGTTACTCTATTACTAGTATTAGGAGTGATCATGGAAAAGAATTTGAAAATCTTGGTTTTGATACATTTTGCAATGAAAGTGGTATAAGCCATAATTTTTCAGCTCCTAGAACTCCTCAACAAAATGGGGTAGTTGAAAGGAGAAATAGAACCTTAGAAGAAATGGCTAGAACCATGCTTTGTGAAAATAACTTACCTAAATATTTTTGGGCTGAAGCAGTAAACACTTCTTGCTATGTTATAAATAGAGCTATGGTAAGGCCTATTTTAAAGAAAACTCCTTATGAGCTTTATAAAGGAAAAAGGCCTAACATAAGCTATTTTCATCCATTTGGATGTAAATGTTTTGTTTTGAACAATGGTAAAGATAACCTAGGAAAATTTGATGCAAAAAGTGATGAAGGTATTTTTCTTGGTTATTCTTTAAATTCTAAGGCTTATAGAGTTTTCAATAAAAGAACACTTGTAGTAGAAGAGTCAATAGATGTAATCTTTGATGAATCAAATATCTCCAGTAGAACCAATCTTGATGATGAAGTAGAGATCTTTGATGAACCTATAGTTGATCCATCCCAAGATAATGATGTTAGGGAACAATTAGAAGATCTTAATATTAACAAAAATGAGGAGTCCATGGAACAAGAAATACTTGAGAAAGAATCTAGGTGTCCTAGAGAACTTGGATATGTGAAGGATAATGATATTGTTGGAGATCCAAACATTGGAGTTAAAACTAGGTCCACCTATAGAAACATATGTCAACATGTAGCCTTTGTGTCACAATTTGAGCCAAAGAATGTGGGTGAGGCCATGAAAGATGAAAACTTGATTATGGCCATGCAAGAGGAATTAAATCAATTTAAGAGAAGCAAAGGGTGGACATTAGTGGAAAGACCTAAAGATTATCCCATCATTGGAACCAAATGGATATTCAAAAATAAGATGGATGAGAATAGCATTATTGTTAGAAACAAGGCTAGGTTAGTAGCTCAAGGATATAGACAAGAAGAAGGGATAGACTATGATGAAACCTATGCTCCGGTAGCTAGATTAGAAGCCATTAGGATGCTACTTGCTTTTGCATGCTATAAGGATTTTAAGTTATATCAAATGGATGTAAAAAGTGCTTTCTTAAATGGTTATATAAATGAAGAGGTTTATGTTGAGTAACCTCCCGGTTTTGAAAATCCAAAGTTTTCTAACCATGTTTTCAAACTATCAAAAGCCTTATATGGATTAAAACAAGCTCCTAGAGCTTGGTACGAAAGACTTTCAAAGTTCTTAATCGAAAAAGATTTTACAAGAGGAAAGGTAGACACAACCTTGTTTATTCAATCTAAGGGTAATGACTTATCAGTGGTTCAAATTTATGTAGATGATATCATTTTTGGATCTACAAATGAGTCATTGTGTAAAAATTTCTCAAAGTTAATGCAATGTGAATTTGAAATGAGTATGATGGAAGAGTTAACCTTCTTTCTAGGACTTCAAGTTAAACAATGCAAAGAAGGTATTTTCATAAATCAAGTTAAGTACACTAAAGATTTGCTCAAAAGATTTGGAATGGATGAGTCTAAACCTTATTCTACACCTATGAGCACAAATATCAAGCTTGATAAGGATGAAGGAGGAAAGTGTGTACACACTAAACTATATAGGTCTATGATTGGCTCATTGCTATATTTAACTACTAGTAGACCCGATATTATGTTTAGTGTATGCTTGTGTGCTAGATTTCAATCATCTCCTAGAGAATCACACCTACAAGCAGTAAAAAGAAATCCTTAGATACCTCAAAGACACTTCTTCCTTAGGACTTTGGTATCCTAAAGATTCTACACTTGATCTCCATGCTTATTCCAATGCGGATTTTGGTGGATGCAAAGTGGATAGGAAAAGCACATCGGGTCAATTCTTAGGAAGTAGGCTTATTTCATGGTTCTCTAAGAAACAAAATAGCGTAGCTCAATCCACAACCGAGGCTAAATATATAGCTTCCGGAAGTTGCTATGCTCAAGTTTTGTGGATTAAACAACAAATGAGAGACTATGGAATAGAAATGAATCAAGTTCCCATCAAGTGTGACAACACTAGTGCTATCAACCTTACAAAAAATCTCATCCAACACTCTAAAACCAAGCACATTGAGATTAGACATCATTTTATATGAGATCATGTGCAAAAATGGGATATTATTCTAGAGTATGTAGATACATTGCACCAATTAGCTGATATCTTCACCAAACCCTTGGACAAGGAGAGATTTTGCATTCTAAGAGGTGAATTAGGTATTATGAATGCTCTTTGAACTGATTTGAAGTTGAATGAATGGCTTAAGTTGGTTTGTGATGGTTGCAAGATAGAAATTTGAAGAATATAATTACCACTTGCAACTCATGACCTTAACTTACCATGTTACTGTTCATGTTCCTAGCTTTTTGAGATTGATTTGTTGAATTTTATGTGTTTTGATCATGTTAAACTTTCTTTATTAGCCATAACCCATTTCTAATGGTTAAGACACTATCACAGCCATGGTCACCTATTGTTTCTGCATACTTATGCCATTTTCTGCATGTTTCTGCACTTTTCTACACTTTTTCTGCAGTTTTTCAACTCATCTCATGCATCTCAAGTGGCACTAACCAGATTTTGATATTACGATAGTAAAAATGCATAAGTTTCATTGTTTTCAAATCATTTTTATGCATCACAAATGAGGCAAGTGACTGAGGAAACAATTCTTCCCAAATAGGATTGATTTCCAAGTCCGTCAGGCCAAAATCTGGGTGATGGGAAGCATTCTACCTAAAAGGGATCGATCCCCTAAAAATCTGGGTGATGAGAAGCATTCTACCTAAAAGGAATCGATCCCTCTACAGTAGGGGATCGATCCTCTCGTAACAGAATGTACTTTGCGCTACATTTTAAACGTCGGCCCCCCACTCCTTTCTCACTATTCACCTTCCTCTTCACTTCCAACACCTTTCACCATTTCCTCTCACCCAAATCCTCTAGATCTCACTCATTTCTTCACCAAATCGCTTCATTCTTTTGCCAATCTTCCTCATTTCTTTCTCTTTTTCATTTCCCCTCCTCATTTCCTGACAAAACTTCCTCTTTTCTTCTCTTCCTTCTTCTTCCACACCATGGTTACTATTCACCCAACATTTCAATTGTAAGTTTTTCTCATATCTTTCATTCAATTTTTCTTGCATTTCTAGTTTATTTCATCATGTCTTGACTACCCATTTGCATATCTAGAATCGATTTCCTTTCCATATAGGGTTTCACTTCATTTGGCACTTGTCTCTTTTCTAGGATTTATACTTAGACTATTTGTAGTTGTTCATCAGTATTTCCTTGTCATATTTGTTACATGCATCTTGGATTGTGGCTCTCCGCTGTTGGTTAGATCGTATCTTTCCCACACACTCATCCATAGTTCACCACAATTGTGCCCACTACCTGTTCAATAAAAGTCCTCAACGAAATCTCCTCTCTTTTTCCTACTCCATATGGCTCCTAAATATAAACATACCGCTCAAAAACGCAAAACCAGTGCTCCCTCCTCCTTCTCCTCCTCCTCCTCCTCCTCCTCCTCCATACCAACCACTTTTAATAGATGCTTTCGCCATGCTAATGAGAAAACCAAATTTCTAGCGAACTTTGCATAAATGCCCATTAAGCATTGGCGTCCTATTGATTTCGATTTCCTCGAATCAATTAATTTTCCTTACCTCGCCAAGTTTAATGAATATCATTGGACCCGGTTCCTCAAAATCAACACTCTGGTCCCTCCAAACATCATTCACGCCTTCTTTTCCAATGCCGACATCATCTATGATCCAAATGATGAATGTACGGTCGTAGCAATTCGATCTTATGTCATGGGCAAAAATATTAAAATGACCAAGCCATCCCTCTCCCTTGCCTTTAGACTTCCTGACGACGGTTCTACCTATGAAAATGTTGACATCCCCTTAGTGTTTCCCGTTACCTATAATCGTGCAAGTGACCTTCCTGTCTTCGCACGCCTCCTCCATATCATCATCTCCTGGAATCTCCGCCCTCTTGGCACCCAATATTCTCACCTTCGCAAACTTGATCGTTTTTTGCTCCATCATATTCATGAACCCGATGGCGATCAACCAGACCTCCTACACTTTATCCTTCATGATTGGGTGAAGATTGTTCGTGGCAAGGTCCACACCATTGTCTTTCCTCAGCCTCTCGCCTTTTACTTACTCTCTGAAGGCGTTGACTGCTCATGTGAGGTCGGTATACTTCCGGATCCTAGCACCACAATCAATCTCTCCACTCTGCATAACCTGGGGTGGTATCAACGTCAAGTGGGTGATACATTCGAATGGGTCAAGAGTCATGGACCGCCTGCATCTCCCGAACATGCCCCGGCACTAGTCGGAGAAGAAGGCGCTGACGCAGCCGACGCACCTACAGCAGCCACATCCTCTGCCCCTTTCGGCTCCACGTCAGCCTCTCTCGACCAGATCATGCATATGCTTCAAAACTTTCAGCATGATGTGGGTCAGCGGCTTGATCACATCGAGGCCACCCAAGCTGCCCTGTTCGATGAAATTCAGGATGTCCGCATGCAACACGAAGATTTTGTTAAGCAATATCACAAGACCTTTCCAAGGCGTTGATCCTCCTCTTTGTGGCATGCGTCTCTTCTAGCTAGTTATGTTTTCTAGTTGTTTCTTGAGACTTTTCTTGTGTGTTTGTTCTATCTAAGTTTTATGTTCATGACTATGACTTGTTCTGACATTACTTTTGCTTTAATGCCATTGTGTTTATCTTTGTTTCTCTTTATCTCATTGTCAATGCTGATGCTTATTCTGCTTATTATTGGTATCCCATTGTTGCTTTAACTTGACCTATACCACTAACCATTTCTCCATGTTCTTTGTTCTGTTTGTTCTTATTTATTCCTTTGCTATGACAAAAAGTGGGAGAATTAATGTGGTAAACTTATATTAAATTGAGGGGGAGCAAATATTGAGGGGGAGCAATGTTTTTCAAAAAATTAAGTAACCTCAATTTTCAAACATATAAGCAAATTTACCTTAAGTTTTGTCATATCAAAAAAGGGGAGATTGTTAGCTTTAAATTGACAAGTATTTTGAAAATGACAAAACTCAAGTAAGCTTAAAAATGATTTTTATACCAGTAAATTTGCTTTGAATGAACTCAATGATTGAAATTATTTTAACAAAGTCTTGGATTGCGATTTCAATTGAAAAAGTCAGTAAATACTCTTAGAAAAGTGTTAGAAGGTTTTGAACTAACTTAGAATCACAAAAGCCATAAACTTTGCAGCAAATTAAGTGCAGGAAAGTGTACTGGATAAAAGGGATCAATCCCTACTGTAGAGGGATTGATCCCAAAGTGACAGAATGCTTCGAGCCATCCGGGAAAGAGTTGGAAAGCGTTCTGGAGAAAAAGAATCGATCCTTTTTGAAAAGGGATCGATCCCTTTGCACGAGACCTGACTCCAACGGCTAGTTTTTTAAGGTTTCAACGGGAGGATTTGCATTAAATGCTTCACTAACCGTTCTAATCGTTTGGTGGGTTATAAATAGAAGCATTTATGAAGTTTGGAGGTAGTTCAAGCACTCAAAAATCTTCAAGCTTCAAGAGAGAAAATCAAATCTGAAAATCTTCATTGTGTAACTCCATTTGTGAGATTTCTTGTTGTTCCTCACCCATTTACTGAAAATTCTGTTATTTAAAGGGATGAGCTATCCTTGTAAGATCTGCTATTGTAAAGTGTGGGTAGTAATACAAGGGGAGAGGCTTAGAAGGAGATTTCTAAGTTCTCAAGAGACATTGTAAGAGGTCTTACCACACCTTCAAGTGGTTTGTAAGTATTCGCAAGGAAGAGCTGAATCAAAACCTTGACAAGAGGTTCAAAGAGAGAGGACTTAGGCAAGAGATTGGCCGAACCTCTATAAACTTGTGTTTGCTTCTCTTTCTCTTACTCTTTTTACTGCACTTATTCCATTGTTGTTTATTTAGTTTTAATTGTGCATCAAGAGTTAAGAAAATTAGAAATAAGTAGAAAAACCGATTCACCCCTCCTCTCGGTAGAGCCAACAGTTTTTATACTTATTCTCGTCAATTTTACAATGAATTACATTAATTTTATGGTTAATTTTTATGGATTTATGTTTTTTGTAGTGTTTTTATACTTACTCTCGTAAATTTTACCATTAGTTGTCATATTTTTATATTTTTTTAGTGTTTTTATGTTTACTCTCACCAATTTTACGATATATCTCATCAATTTTATAATTAGTTTTCATATTTTTTTTATGTTTTTTCTTGTGTTTTACACTTACTTTTATCAACTTTGCAATGGATCTCATAAATTTTACGATGAATGTCATAAATTTTATCATTAAGACCATATGTTTTATGATGAATGTCATAAAATTTACAATGAATTTTATAAATTTTATATGAGTCTCATAAATTTAATAATAAATATCATAAATTTACAATGAATCTCATAAATTTTATGACAAGTCTCATAATATTTATGATGAATTTCATTAATTTTATGACGAATGCCATAAATTTTACGATAAATCTCATAAATTTATTATAATTTAAGTAATTCAAAATTTAAAACTTTTTAGCTGTAAATTTCTGTCAAGCACTAGTTGAGAACCATCTTATACCCTATTAAAGTAGACCAAAGATTCAATATTACAGAATTTATTAGGAAAGACGAAGGAAAATATAGAATCAATAATATATAGAACACTGAAACAATGTTCGAGTAAATGAATCAAGATCACCTTTTGCTATGCCAATATATAGTTAGGGAATTGGTGTATTTCCAATTGACGTTTATCAAATGTTTCAAGTGATTGAAAAACGTTTTGTCTAATAGGACGAGTGTCGAGGATATTAGCCTAAAAGGTTGTAATCATCAATGATGTTGGATATGTGAGAGAAATCTAAAATGCCTTCTGTGATTGAATTTAAGTGCAAAGTAAAAAGAAAAAAAATTCCTCACACAAGGAAGTCGACTGCCTCTCGGAGACAATCGACTTCCCTTTGCATTTTTGATACAGAATATATTGGCATCAAATGCTCGATATTGGCATTCGACTGCCCTTACACAAATTTTATACAGAAGAAGAGGAGGTATGAGGCAATGGACTGCTACCAATAAGCAGTTGACTGCCCTTGCTTATTTTGATACATAAATTAATTTTACGTATGATTTTAATAAATTTATTTTTATTCTAATAATTTTATATTGATTATCATAGTTTTACTATTGTTCTCATCAATTTTACAATTAATTTACACTAATTATCATAATTTTTAATTGATAATTTGAAAAACTAATTGAATAAGATATCAGGTTAAAACTTCTTTTTACTTTAAAAATATAATCAATGGTTTAAATTAATTATTACCGATCCAAAAGTTATTATTCACTGACCTTATAATAAGGTTAAAATATTTAAACTTACTCTAGAAGTCCCCATAACACATTATTTATAAGCAAAGCCTAAAGTACATAAGCCCTTAACAATAAATTTAAAAACTTTATTAATATTTATTTTTAAAGATATGTCAATGCATAACTCTACATGCATACATACATATAATTTATAACTTGATATAGTTTTCACGTTGTTGATTGTCAAACAAGAAATTCTTTCCCTTTCAGATTCTTTGCACTCCATCGCAGGCACAAATAAAATATTTTTGATATCATCTTCATCATGGCCGATGTTATTATTATCAAAATTTTTATCTCAATACTAAAATGAGTCACGTGAATCAATATATAAACTCATGCTAAATGATCAGCGTGATAAGAGACTTTTGATATTTTATACCTTAATGGCCATTCGCTCAACCAAGGAACAGCTTAAAATTCTTAAAATCCAACTTTATAAGTCATTTGAGAAAGAATCGAGATTTCTTCGGTTCGCAAAGGCTGTAACATCAGCCAATCAAAATCAAAAGGAAATAGAAAAGTTTCTTAACGTTGCCATACGAGAGCCTGTTCTATGTTTTCATTGAATTGGCTGAAATTGAAAAAAACGTTACATGGAAGGTATCAGGGACTCGCTGGATCTTGTACATAGTGCTGTTGCATACCATGCATAGCCGCGAGAAGTCTAGTGGTGTCTATTTTGCATTTCTTTTGCTTGTTATGTGAGAGAATTTCAGAATGAGAGAAAAAATTCTCTTATTGTTATTGAAAATAAGCGTACAAGGGGAAAATAAATAGGAAGAAGAAAAAATCTGTTCCTGGAAATCAGGAACAGAATAGGAAAGAAAATAATCAGAATGGGATTAACAAATCCCTTTATTTTAGGAAACAAATTCCTAGAAATCAGAACATAAATCTCAATTTTCCACACTCCCCCTCAAGCTAGGTTGTAGATGTTAAGTAAACCTAGCTTGGACTTAAACTCATCAAAGTTCTTCCGTGGTACTGCCTTAGTTAGAATATCAGCAGTCTGTTGACTAGTCTGGACATAAATGAGTGATATCACGCCTGACTCTATCTTCTCCTTAACAAAATGTCTATCGATCTCAACATGCTTCGTTCTATCATGATGGACGGGATTCTTCGCAATGCTGATTGCTGACTGGTTATCACAGAAGGTTTTTATAGATTCTGCAGTTTGAATTCCCAGCTCATTAAGAACTCTTTTTAGCCAAATTCCCTCACAAATGCCATGTGATAGTGCCCTGAATTCTGCCTCAGCACTGCTACGAGATACTACTGACTGCTTCTTGCTTCGCCAAGTGACCAAATTTCCCCAGACATAGGTGCAGTAACCTGAAGTTGACCGTCTATCAGTTACAGACCCAGCCCAATCTGCATCAGTGAAGATTGTCACTTCTTTGTTTGTTGTCTTTTTGAAGAATAATCCCTGACCTGGTGTCATTTTAAGATATCTTAGGATTCTGTACACTGCTTCCATGTGATCTTCTGTAGGATTGTTCATGAATTGACTAACCACGCTTACAGCAAAGCTGATATCAAGCCTAGTATGTGAGAGATAAATGAGTTTGCCTACCAACCTTTGATACCTCCCTTTGTCTATAGGAGCACTATCTTCCCTATTTCCCAATTTTGAGTTAGGGTCCATTGGAGTGTCAGCAGGCTTGCAACCAAGCATCCCTGTCTCTCTCAGTAGATCTAACACATATTTTCGCTGTGAAACTGAAATTCCTCTTTTTTACCTTGCTACTTCCATACCAAGAAAATACTTGAGATTGCCCAAATCTTTGATTTCAAATTCTTTGGCTAGAAAACTTTTGAGCTTAAGTATCTCATCATTATGATCTCCAGTTAGGATGATATCATCTACGTACACAATAAGTATTGCCCTTTTTCCTGAGGATGAGAGCTTAACAAACATTGTGTGATCTGTCTGACATTGAACATACCCAAATTTCTTGACTGCTCTAGTGAACCTGTCAAACCAAGCCTTTGGTGACTGCTTGAGCCCGTACAATGACTTCTTGAGTTTACAAACTTTATTGGTGGTAGCTAGAGTATCAAATCCCGGAGGTATTTCCATGTAAACTTCTTCCTCGAGGTCTCCGTTGAGGAAGGCATTCTTCACATCAAGTTGATGTAGTGGCCAGTCTAGATTGGAAGCAAGTGAAAACAACACTCGGACTGTATTAAGCTTGGCCACAGGAGCAAAAGTCTCCTGGTAATCAATTCCATATGATTGAGTGAACCCCTTAGCTACTAGTCTAGCTTTGAATCTGTTAACGCTCCCATCTGCATTATGCTTGACCGTAAAGATCCACTTGCAACCAACTGGACGTTTCCCTGGAGGTAACTCAGATATCACCCAAGTTCCATTCTTTTCTAGAGCATGAATTTCTTCCCAAATAGCTGCCTTCCACTCCGGAATTCTAAGAGCCTCATGAATTGAACTTGGAACCTGTATTTTGTCAAGATTGCTAACAAAAGCATGATATTTGGGTGAAAGTCCTTCATATGATATAAAATTATAAATGGGATGATCCGTGCAAGTCCTCTTGCCTTTTCTCAAGGCGATAGGTCTATCATCATCAAGTATATGTCCAGAATCAGAGTTGGTGCTATTATTACCTGGTGAAATTTGAGGTTCTGGAACCTGGTCAGACTCATGGCCTTGTTCAAGCGGCTGCAAATCTTTCCCTTCTTGAGTTTTATTTCTCCTTGAATAGACACGTAACTCAGAATTTCCTGCATGTTGTGTGTGACTAATACGTTGAGGTGATTGGAACTCTATTTGAGAAGAAGATTCAGATTCAGATTGGACAACGGGAGCTGACTCTGGCTGGATAACAGTACTTGGATCAGAAAGTTGAGATGACTGAGGATGTTCGGATTGGACAATAGGAAATGAAGATGAATCCAATGTATCAAAACTCCAAAACTGATATTCTTGATTAGATTTCTCCCCCTGAATATTAGCTTTGTAGTAGGGTTGTTGTTCAAAAAATGAGACATCCATTGAGTTGTAGAATTTTCGAGTGACTGGAGAATAGCACTTGTACCCTTTTTGATTTGAGGAGTATCCAACAAATATACATTTGAGAGCTTTTGGATCAAGTTTACTCCTATGTTGTGCATGTATATGAACAAACACTATACACCCAAAGATTTTCACAGGAAGAGTATTTAGGATATGAGTATTGGGAAAGCATTGAAGTAGGACCTGACATGGTGTTTGAAAATTTAAAACTCGAGAGGGCATCCTATTTATTAAATAGGCGGCTGTTAGGACTGCTTCACCCCAGAAAAATTTTGGAACATGGGTGGTAAACATAAGTGATCGAGCAACTTCAAGAAGGTGTCTATTTTTCCTTTCTGCAATCCCATTTTGTTGGCGTGTATCAACACATGAACTCACATGAATTATTCCTTGTCCCACTAGATAATTTCCTAGAACTGTCTCAAAATATTCTTTAGCATTGTCAGTCTTTAACACTTGTATCTTTGTTTGGAATTGAGTTTGAACCATAGTGTTGAATTTTTTGAAAATATGACCTACTTCCGACTTCTCTTTCATAAGAAACAACCATGTGAGTCTAGTATGATCATCTACAAATGATACAAACCACCTAGTGCCAGTAACATTTTTAACTCTTGATGGCCCCCAAACATCACTGTGAATCATTGAAAATGGATATGATGACTTGTATGGAAGACTATGATAGGAATTACGAACATGCTTTGAAAATTGACACACTTCACACTGAAAAGTTTTTGGATTTTTATTCTTGAACAATGAAGGAAACAATTTTTGTAGGTATAAGAAATTAGGATGACCTAGACGATAGTGCCATAACATGATTGCACTATCCTTATTGGAATTTTCATGAGAAACAAGATATTTTGACTCAACACATACTGCATTAGGAGTTTGTCTTACAGGAGATTCCTCAACTTTCAGAAGAAAAAGACCAGAGCACGCCTTAGCACTGCCAATCGTCCTCCCCGAATCCAAATCCTGAAATTCACACAAACCAGAGAAAAATTTAGCCACACAATTATGTTCTTGAGTGAGCTTGCTGACAGACAACAGATTACATTCGAGATTTGGAACATAAAGAACAGATTGTAGAGTTAGGTCCTTCGAAATAATAATAGAACCTGTTCCTGCCACTTTAGAAAGGGATCCATCAGCTATTTTCACCATAAGGTTTTGCTGACATGGATTATACTTGTGAAAAAGTGTGGCATCTCCCGTCATATGATCGGATGCCCCTGAGTCTACAATCCATGGACCTGTTTTTTTCAGATTTTACAGTGAGTGCACTTGAGTAATTACCTTTTTGTGCTAAAGATCCCATTCCAACTGTACTAGTTGCAGAATTTTGTTGTGAGAACATCTTTTGCAGAATTTCAAGTTGTTCTTTGGTGAAAGGGCTGGATCCGGGAGCTGCTAAGGCAGAATTTTCAGCAACTGGAGTGAAAGTGGATTCTCCAAGCATCACTTTCTTCCTGCTCTCTTCTCGTCGAACCTCAGAAAAAACTTCTCGGATGCTTGGCAAAGACTTTAATCCCAGAATTCTTCCTCGAACCTCATCAAGATTCTTGTTTAGACCCATTAGGAATACGTAACTTCAGATGAAGATGAACTCTGTTTTTCCATGGTCATACCAGAAAGAGTTTTAGAGGTTCAGAGACTGCTCTGATGCCATGAGAGAATTTCAAAATGAGAGAAAAAATTCTCTTATTGTTATTGAAAATAAGCGTACAAGGGGAAAATAAATAGGAAGAAGAAAAAATCTGTTCCTGAAAATCAGGAACAGAATAGGAAAGAAAATAATCAGAATGGGATTAACAAATCCCTTTATTTTAGGAAACAAATTCCTAGAAATCATAACATAAATCTCAATTTTCCACATATGACTGCAGAAATGCTGCAGAATTTGAAAGCATATGTAAATTAGTCACTGGATTTTCTATCCGAAAAGACAGGGATCCTAAGCAAGCTTCGTCATCCGGGGTAACTGCTGAGATGCATCAAAAGCAGTCTGCAAAGTGAATCAAATGACCAGATGACAGAAGGATGGCAAGGTGAGTAAATAACTGGGTTTGACGTACATTAGGCATTTGGATTTCCTCTATGAAAAATAAATAAATCTATAACAGTAAATGCCTTGAGTGAAATGCTAAAGGCTATGCGATGGGGCAACTCTCCAACTTGTTTAAAAAGTTTCGAAGGTAAAACGAGAGAGAAAAATAAATACTGATACCACCCTAATCTGTTAAAAAGAAGCCTGGTTTACATACTCTTATAATCAAAAGCACCAACTTCAAGGACCATGGACCGGAATGTGAAGTGTTCCTATCACCTTGAGCCATCTATAACCATTTACAAGAGCTCTATTCTTGAAGAAGCAAAGCAACACATCACTGTTGCAAGAATTACTACCCTGCAAGGCAACGGAGAAATAGGTTTGGCCGATTGCAGCTTAGGCATGAAAGAAGAGGATCTAATCTGTTGGATAAGAAGTTTGGAATAATTCGCTGTCTATCTATTGAATATGACTGAGCATACTCTAGAAGACTGCTTAAGGTTCTGCAATAAAGAAGAACCTCTGAATTACTAATCATAAGGAAAGAGAAGAGAGGAGAGATGGAGAGATTAAAAGACAGTTCTAGCAATCACCTTCAGTTCCTAGTGGAGCACAACAAATATTTTCTTCAATCTTTTACGTCTCTGCAAATCAAAACAGTACTTGAGTCAGAACATCGATACTAAAAGAAAATTTTCAATTTTAAAAGTAAAAGAAGGCGGATATACATCACTCAGAACTCAGAAGTCAATACTAGGAACAATTCTTAAGCCAGTCAACAAGGCATAACATAGATACAAAATTTTCAACACCCTTGCATTTTTCAATAATAGAAAATACTGAAATTTTCGGACAAGATCAAAGCACCAGTACTATTGGAGACCTGGGGTTCATTAACACTGCCACCACATTACTTCTGTTTGTAAGCCAATTATCATCATTGCAAACTTCTTGTAATCAATCACATAAATAATTTCGCTGTACCTGTACATGATCTTATCCATCACTCATTGTTCTCATCATCTGAACACCCTCCTTAAAAAAAGAAGATTGCTTGCTTCTCAATTATTTATCATCTTTTTACTATATTAAATCATGATAAGCAAGTCAGGGTCATGCACACAGAACTTTATTTCCAAATTGGCATCATATCTAAACTTGATAATAAATCAAAATTCAATTTATCAAGCAGATAGAGTAGTGAGACAAATTTGTCAGAAGGTCCCATAACCTAAAACATCCACCCTTGATAAGAAAAAGGATATACCAAAGAAACTAGAGAGCAAATATCTACTATTCCACAACGGTGATAGGACTCCAACAATTGATCCAAGGTCTTATAATATTTTTCCTTGTCCCTATCTTTCAAACATTCGAGGTCCTTACCCAGCTTTTCAAAGTCATTCCTACATGTACGAGGTTATTCCAAATAGAAGTTCATCAAACAGGAACAAAAATTCAAAGTGCAGCAACACCTCACAAATGAGCAAAGGAATTGTGAATAATACCTATAGGTCTGTAGGGTCTTGTCTAAGTCGTTGTAAGTTCATATTTTTCACAAAACTCATTTCATATATTCTTCATACCTAACATAAGAAATGCAAAAACTAGTTAGTTTGAATTAGATGTCACGGTCTTCTAAATTTCAACAGAGCTACCACATTCTAAAAGAAACAGAAACATCTACAAAAGTAACTACTTACTGGGATGAATCCTTGATTGTTCCCCTGTACTCTGGCTCATCTTTTTCATACTTAAAATAAGGACAACAGTCTTCATCTGAAGAAGACACCCTTTTCTTTAGACCATTTTCAATGCCCTCTGTCAAAACTTTATCCTTGTGCACATCAGTCACATCATTCATTTTATTCGATGTCGGTGTTTTGCTTTCCTCTATGAACTGCAACACTGATCCTCGTTTAGATTTCTGCTGATGTGGGGCACTAGAAACTGCTTTCTTATGGCTTTCACCATAACCCTCCAGGCCAACTCCCACTTTTGCACCAGTTTCAGTTTGTCTGGTTTTACTAGCATCTGCCAATTTGTTACACTGGGACCCAACTTCTGGACGGTCTACTCTAGAGAGATGTTGCTGCTGAGACTAAGCAACTCTATGATGCAATCTTGTTAAATCTTCATTATGTTCTGGGGTTCTTTTAAGCCCGCTTAGATTCAGTGGATATTGCTTTCCAGAATCCCAATCTGTCTTATTGACAGATTTTCCCCTGCTTAGATCGGGATTAAAGTTCTCTGAGGTGCTTGGTCAATTATCTGACTTTTTAAAGGAACTTTTTCTCTCAAATTGCATCTTTATTGGAGTTCCCTCAACCAGCGGTTCACGAATCTCACCTAACTCCAAGTGTGAAAGCTCTCTTTAGACAACATTGCCTTTCCCATTAGTTGGATATCTATCTGCAGTAACCCTGCTGTTACCCTTCGGGGATGAATTAATATATGAGATAGAAATTTGTCCAGCTTCCTTGAACTTTCCAACAGTTTCACCATGTTTCCAGTGATGAAAATCAGAGGGCACGGCATTTTTACCTCCAGTAGCACCCTCCTTAGGATTTCTCAGTAAATTTTTTTCCTTCATTAAACCATCCGCATTTTGAATGTCCCAAGAAGGGTTATCCGTTTCGGATATATAACCTTCATGCACATTCTTCTCAGTGAACTTACTACCAAATCCTCAGCTCTCTCTATGTTTCATAGGCTTTTCTGCAGTATTAGTAGCTTTAGCCTGAGAGCCTTGATCAGATGGCCTATAACCAGATCGTTGAAAATCTGAACCAGATTTGGGAAACACCTGGTTGTATCCCTTTTGAGAGCCAAAATCAGCATGTTCTTCTATGTCACCTTTATTCATTATTTGAGCAGAAGAGCTTTGGTGAGGCTCATCTATGGGTCCACTTGGAGAAAGATTGCAAATGCTCCCAAAGAAATCAGTGTCTCTACTCCCAAAAACAGGTGGTTCAGACACGCTTTCAGACTTCAATCTTTTAGAACGTTCAGACTTCTCATCAAAGTGCTTCAGATCAGATCCTCTTTTGGATTTAGCTTTATGTAAGCTCTGAGAGTTATTCGATTGTTCATGCCTGATGCTATGCTTAACAATATTTTCTGTATCATCAAGCAGATTTCCTATGAAATTTTGATGCTCCTGGAGTTCATAATGATTAGATGAAGAGGGTTTTATTCCTTCCTCAGGTTTCTCACCTTCTTTGTTAGTATTGTCAGCCATTCCAATTTCTTGTTCATCTGCAGGCAAGTCTTTCTCAATGTCAACAGCATCTGATCATGACCTTAACATCAACAGCATCAGATGCATTACCTTCAATATCAACTGCATCAAATCCATCACCATCTTGATTTTCATCCATCCCCTTCTGCAGAGACCTGCCATGTTCAGTTTGCCATGGTACAGGTGAAGTCAACAGTCCTGGTTCAGTGGTCTGTAAATCCTGCTTGGTCTCTTTGTCATCATCACTTGTCATTACATCCACATCCTCATCAGACCCTTCCTTGCTGTTGGAAGAAGCATCACTGTCACTGCTACTTCTGCTACCGCTCACTGCCGGGCTTCCACTCCTGCTCCTACTGCTGTGGCTTCCACTATCACTGCTGTCACTGTCACTATCACTGCCGTCACTGTCACTATCACTGCCAGTGTCACTAGCACTATTTGCTGGCCCCTCACTATTGTCAGAAGTTTTTATCTCACCACCCAAATCGAGCAAATGTTGTTGGATGTCAATTTGTTCTAAAATATTTGATTCGACCCCAAGTTTAGAGTGTAAATGAGTCTGTTTCTCCATTTCATCATGAGTAACTTTCTCCACCAAGCTTGGTACCTGGGCAGATGTCTGGTCATGGTTTTCTTCAGGTGCTGGAGTCTGGTGATGATTATCTTCGGGTGAACTGCAAATATAAAGAGAAACAACATTATGGCATGCTGCATGTGCTGCATCAGTAAACATGTATAGTACAATATATACGTACACAGAGAAGCTTTTACCTAAGAAAAAGGCTAACCAAGAATGCGGTTTTCAGAGTTCTTTAATACTTAGAACAGGCACCAAGCAATTTTGCTTGTACATCTTTATTGAAAACTGTGGAAATCCAGTCCATATTCTATGGGATTGGATATGATTGATTTTTTATTTATTTCCTAAGATAAAGGGATTTGGTATCTTGACCAAATATTTCCCTGATTGGTTTCATTTAAAACTTTCCTTTATTTAGGATTCTTTTTCCTTTTCTGAAAATGGTATCTAGGATATATAGGGATTTACGTAGATTTCCTAGTTTAGCCTACAACTATTTATATTCTCTGTAAGCTGTAGTTTTTTGTGTAAAAAATCAGAAAAACATGTTCGTATCAATTTCTACATTCTCTACAATATCAGTTTCTACATGGTATCAAGAGCTTACGACCCATTAAAATTCTTAGTTTGATTCTTCTCCCACCATGCTGAGCAGTAGCACAACATCAAAGGTGACTTCAAACTCAGGGAGCATGATCAGCAACATCGCTTGGAAGGCTGTACACGCTAGGGAGAGTTATGAGAAGACACCTACAGATGAGATGCCACATCAGTCCCTTCAGCAAAACAGACCTGAAATTGTGAGTACTGCCACTTTGGCACAAAAAGGTAATTTTCTAAGCGCTTTAAGTGTCAAACATGATAGCTCAAAGGCATCGATCGTTGACTCAGGCGCATCAGACCATATGACTGGTGATGCATCGTTATTTCATGAATACAGCCCATGTTCTGGAAATTTTACAGCTTGTATTGCAGATGGCTCACTATCTAAAGTGGCTGGTATCGGTTCAGTTGCTATCTCCAAGGACATAATGCTTAATTCTGCTCTCCATGTTCCTAATTTGGATTGTAATCTCTTATCTATTAGTAAGATTACGAGAGATCTTAATTGTGTTACTAAATTTCTCCCACATATGTGTGAATTTCAAGACTTGGATTCGGGGAAGAAGATTGGCAACGCTAGGATATGTGCGGGACTCTATCTTCTTAGAGATGAAGAATCTGAGAGGAAAATTCAGAATAATGCTTGCACAGTCTCAACCTCTAGCAGTCATAAAGATAGTGCAGTCATGTTGTGGCACTACCGATTAGGTCATCCCAACTTCTTGTACCTCAAAAGGTTGTTTCCCACATTATTCCAAAAAAATCCCTCATATTACCAAATGTGAAATTTGTCAGTTGTCCAAGCATCCTCGTAATACTTACCCTCATCATTCATATAAACCATCCCATCCATTCTCCATAATACACAGTGATGTTTGGGGACCATCTAGGATAGCAAATATTACTGGTTCTAGATGGTTCGTTAGCTTCATAGATGACCACACTCGAGTGACTTGGTTGTTCCTCATGAAAGACAAATCTGAGGTTGGGCAAATATTTCAGAATTTCAACAAAATGGTCCAAACTCAATTCCAAACCAAAATTCAAGTACTTAGAACCGACAATAGAAGGGAATATTACCACTCTATCCTCGGAGCTTATCTACTTGATCAAGGAATTGTCCATCAAAGCTCATGTGTGGATACTCCCCAACAAAACGGAATAGCAGAGAGGAAAAACCGACACCTAATGGAGGTTGCCCGATCACTCATGCTTGCCACTCATGTTCCAAAACATTTTTGGGGAGAAGCAGTCTTAACAGCTACTTATCTCATAAATAGAATGCCTTCTCGTGTCCTTCAATTCCAAACACCGTGCCAAAAGCTCCTTACAACCTACCCTCATCTTCGAATTATCTCATTCATCCCTACTAAAGTGTTCGGGTGCACCACATTTGTCCATATACATTAGCAGCATCGAAGTAAATTGGATCCCAAATCAGTCAAGTGCATATTTCTTGGCTACTCTCCAAACCAAAAGGGGTACAAATGTTATTCACCGGTAACCAAAAGATTTTATAATTCTATGGATGTAACCTTTTTTGAGAATTAGCCATATTACACCAAAGCTGACATTCAGGGGGAGAGTGCGAGAGAATATCAACTTTGGGAAACCGTACCTACTGCTAAACCAGTACCTTTACCACCAGCCCAAATCTCTTGTCCACCAGCCCAAATATCTAGTCCACCTATAATCCTCACAGAAATCCACCACCAACCTCTTGATCCTGAGATAACTAACACTCAACTTAGCCCTCAAAACCCTGAGTCTGTGAAAGAAACAGCAACAAAAGACATGATTGTTTACTCAAGGAGACCGAAATCTCAAAAGGAGGTAGAGAGTTGCATATCTCCAAAGCAAAACCAAGATTCAGAACCAAATCCAGAAGTTTCTGAGATGCATACACGTAACATAATTACTAAACCTATCTCTAGTGATTTTCCTAGTGATCTTGATCAACCTATTGCAATAAGAAAAGGAGTAAGGACATGCACTCAGCATCCTAGCAGCAACTTTGTATCCTATGAGTGCCTATCTCCAACTTTTCGTGTGTTTGTGTCCACTTTAACAGATGTTCAAGTTCCAAGCAATATTCAAGAAGCTCTCCAACAACCAAAATGGAAGGCTGCTGTTTTGGAAGAAATGAAAGCACTAGAAAAGAATGGCACGTGGGTGATTACAGAACTTCCCGAAGGAAAGAGTCCGGTTGGTTGCAAGTGGATATTTTCAGTTAAACATAATGCGGACGGAAACGTGAACCGATTCAAAGCTCGTCTTGTTGCCAAGGGCTTCACTCAATCTTATGGTGTTGACTATGAGGAGACATTTGCTCCCGTGGCCAAGCTAAACTCAGTCCGTGTGCTGCTATCTTTGGCAGCTAACCTAGATTGGCCTCTTCATCAACTAGACGTTAAAAATGCATTTTTAAACAGTGACTTAGAGGAAGAAGTCTTCATGGAGATTCCACCAGGATTTTATTCTCAAGAGAACAATGGTAAAGTGTGCAAGCTTCGTAAGTCGCTATATGGCCTCAAACAATCACCACGGGCTTGGTTTGATCGCTTAACAAAGGTTGTTAAGAAGTATGGGTTTTCACAGTGCCAAACCGATCACACTATGTTTGTTAAGCACTCATCTGATCACAAGATTGCTATCCTTATCGTTTATGTGGATGACATCATTCTTACAGGGGACTACATGGAAGAGATTGTTGGGGTAAAGACCCTTTTGGCAAGAGAATTTGAGATAAAAGACTTGGGAAAGCTCAAGTATTTCCTTGGCATGGAAGCAGCTCAATCAAGAAATGGGATTTCTATTTCACAACGAAAATATGTTCTAGATCTTCTTAAGGAAACAGGGATGCTTGGATGCAAACCTGCAGATACTCCTATGGATTCAAATGGCAAGTTAGGAGTTGAAGAAGAAAGTCCTCTAGTTGACAAAGGTAGATACCAAAGGCTTGTGGGGAAACTAATTTATTTGACACATACTAGACCAGACATTTGTTTTGCTGTTAGCCTAGTAAGCAGATTTATGAATAACCCTACCGAAGCACACATGGAAGCAGTTTACCGGATTCTTCGATTCTTAAAGAAAAGCTCGGGCAGAGGACTATATTTCAAGAAAACCTCAAATAGAAATGTTGAAGTTTTCTCAGATGCAGATTGGGCAGGATCTGTAACGGATCGGAGGTCAACCACCGGATATTGCACATTCGTATGGGGTAATTTGGTAACGTAGCGAAGCAAGAAGCAGACAGTAGTAGCTCGGAGTAGTGCTGAAGCAGAATTCAAAGCTATGTCTCATGGGATTTGTGAAGGAATTTGGCTTGAAAGGGTGTTGAAGGAATTGAGGATTTCAAAAGGAATTTCTATGAAGGTGTTTTGTCACAACCAAGCAACCATAAGTATTGCCAAGAACCTAGTTCACCATGATCGGACCAAGCATATCGAGATTGATCGCCATTTTATCAAAGAGAAAATCGAAGAAGACCAAGTCAGACTTGTCTACACGCCAACTAGTCTTCAAACCGCAGATATTCTCACCAAGGCCCTTCCTAGAAACAATTTTGAAAGCTTGAAGTCCAAGTTGGGTATGATTGACATCTACTACCCAACTTAAGGACATACCCAACTTGAGGGGGAGTGTGGAAATCCAGTCCATATTCTATGGGATTGGATATGATTGATTTTTTATTTATTTCCTAAGATAAAGGGATTTGGTATCTTGATCAAATATTTCCCTGATTGGTTTCATTTAAAACTTTCCTTTATTTAGGATTCTTTTTCCTTTTCTGAAAATGGTATCTAGGATATATAGGGATTTACGTAGATTTCCTAGTTAAGCCTACAACTATTTATATTCTCTGTAAGCTGTAGTTTTTTTGTGTAGAAAATCAGAAAAACATGTTCATATCAATTTCTACATTCTCTACAATATCAGTTTCTACAAAAACTATGTGAGATGATCATTAAACAGAAAATAACAAGAAAATTAGCAATAACCATAGAAACATTTAGTTCCAGATAATAAAGAAAAAAGATTTATAGCACAGGATTCCAAAAATTTGTTAAATTTAAAGCCACCTAAACAATAATTTAAAATATAGAGGCTAAAACAGAAAAATAATCTTGGATAATTATATAAAATATCTCATTTTGAATTCCTTCAGTTAAATTAGCAGTACTATCTCCTAGGAGAAAAGTCGTTGCATCTTTCTAGTAGATCAAAGCTAACCTATCTATATATAGGGCAAACTTAGTTAAAGTTCTTTACTATCGGAATCACATCCTGAGTTAAAATTGCAGACTCTACATTGACATCACCTTGCACATTTAACATTAACTCTCCATGCTAACTTGCTAAGAGAACAATTTTAAAACACGGGGTAATTCCATTGAGGAACCTAAGAAACTTCACCTCAGTCCTCAGTCTTACCTTTGATTTTAAGACCTGGGGTAATTTCATTGATGAGAAATAAGAAAACATTAAGTACAAAGAAGAAAAAAGAAAGACAAGAGCATTCAATTTAATTATAAGATTGATCAAATCAAGCACATTGGAAATGAAAATGGTAAATACCTTCCACTTTCAGACAGGTTTCTTCAAGCTTTCCAACCCCAAACCTGGTTTCAAGAAATATCTTCCTGGAGCTTGGTAAGTTGCAATCTGATTCCAAAAATAAAGGAAGCTATAAGATCACATACTATTCTTAAAAATACTCACATCAATGATTTTGACACAATTCCTTTTTTTACAATGGGCTCGATCCTCATGCAGAGTTTGGAATTGTAACCCCAACAGCTTTCTCCAAGGCCTGTAGCCATTTCAGAGAGAGAGAGAGAGAGAGAGAGAGATAACATGATCCAGAATAATGGACAGAAGCCTGTGGGAAACCATATTATTTTAGGAAAATAAATATTTCCTAGACTCAAGTCCATATATTTAGTTGTAATTATGTATTTATTGAGATCCCGTAAGTTTAGGGATTTCAATTAGTATTAGGAGTAGTTTCCTAATTTAGTGCTAGAGCCCTTGTGTATATAAACAAACGTATTATTCAATAAACAAATCAATTCAAACCCTAAACATTGACATGGTATCAGAGCAGTAAGATTTTTCTGGGAAATTAGGTGTTTTTTTTTTGGCCTGTCATAGTTTTTCTTTTCTGTTTTGCTCTGTTTTTCTACTGCCAAAACAGAGCATTTACAGTGCTTTACCAGCCTTCATTGCTGGAAATTTTTTATCAGCCTTTATTGCTGTTTTTTTCTTTCTTCTTCAAGTAATCTGTTAATTTCTGCCCATTGGAGACCAATGACGATGTCAGAGACCAAGGAGATTGGTACGACTGCTGTAGTTCCATTGGATGAAGGAGGCAAAACTCAATCGCAGGAAGAATTGCAAGCCATTCAGGCTGCCTACAGATTGGATGGAAAGAATTACCTCAAGTGGTCCCAACTTGTTCGTACAATCTTGAAAGGCAAAGGGAAGATCGGCCATCTGTTAGGTACGGGACCGAAGCCAGGAGATTCAGGTTTTGGAGTATGGGATGAAGAGGATTCCATGATTATGGCGTGGTTATGGAATTCTATGGTGCCCGAGATAAGTGATACGGTTATGTTCATGGCTACGGCCAAGGACATTTGGGATGCAATCCAACAGACCTACTCAAAGGCCAGAGATGCAGCTCAAGTGTACGAGGTGAAGGTCAAGACTATGGCTGCGAAGCAAGGAAGCAAGACTGTGACCGAATATGCCAACCAATTGAAATCTCTATGGCAAGAACTTGACCACTATAGGGTGATTCAGACTAAATGCCCGGATGATGCAGCCATACTAAAGGATTTTATTGAACGAGATAGAGTTTATGACTTTCTTGTTGGTTTAAACTCTGAGTTTGATCAAGTCAGGATCCAAATTCTCGGAAAGCAGGAAATTCCATGCTTCAATGAAGTGGTGGCTATTATTCGGAGTGAAGAAAGTAGAAGGAGCTTGATGCTTGATCCTCAAACTGTAGATGGTTCAGCCATGGTAGCTGAAAGTGTAAAAAATGGTTCGACAAGCATGGAAAGGAAGGCTGCCATTGAAGTAGGCAAGAGTGGTCAGCCCAAGGCTCAAGGCCGTGATGGATTATGGTGCACCTACTGCAAAAAGGGGCGCCACACTCGTGAGAAATGCTGGAAACTGCATGGGAAACCTCCCAGCCGTGAGTGGGGTCAAAGAGATAATCCGTCGAGGGGTAATGGGCAAGCCCATGTTGCTACCAACGCACCACATGGAGAAGCCAAGCAGGAACCAGCAAGTCTTAACCAAGAGGAGGTGGAAAGAGTGAGATCATTCTTAAGTAACCTCGAGAAACCTACAGGTACTTGTACTTTGGCGTATTCAGGTAAGCTTCTATTTTCATTTGGATTAAATGCCTCAGAAACATCCTTTACTCAATCTTGGATCATGGATTCAGGAGCCACCGATCACATGACCCACTCATCCAAACATTTTTCCACATACTCACCATGTTCAAGCAATAAGAAAATAGCCACAGCTGATGGATCCTTAGCAACCGTAGCTGGTATAGGAGATGTTCAAATAAACCCATCCATAACCTTGAAAAATGTCCTTCATGTTCCTAAGCTATCCACCAATCTTGTCTCTGTACAGAAACTCACACAAGACTTGCTTTGTAATGTGACTTTTCACAGTAGTTATTGTTTATTTCAGGACAAGGATTCGGGGAGGACGATTGGACGTGCTAGAGAACGGGATGGTCTTTACTACCTTGCGGAATTAAACAAGTCAAACATATTCGAGAGCAGATCACCCCACTCATTCATGTCCGAGTCTATGTTATCTAGTAAGGAGAAAGTTTTTCTTTACCATTGTCAGTTAGGACATCCATCATTTAGGGTTATTAAAATTCTGTTTCCTTCATTGTTTACAAAGTTGGATATTGAGAGTCTTCATTGTGAGGTGTGTGAACTTGCCAAACACAAGCGTATACCTTTTCCAATAAGCAATAAAAGAAGCATTTTTCCTTTTTATCTTGTTCACACTGATATTTGGGGTCCCTCTACTGTTGCTAATGTGTCAGGGGCACGATGGTTTGTGACTTTTATTGATGATTGTACCCGAGTTACCTGGGTTTTCTTGCTTAAACATAAGTCAGATGTTAGCACTGTGTTCCCTAATTTCTACTCCATGGTAAAAAACCAATTTGGTGTGAGTATTAAAAAACTTAGGTCAGACAATGCCAAGGATTATTTCAATCAAATTCTTACCCCTTTTTGTCAAAGAGAGGGAATAATTCACGAGTCTTCCTGTGTGAGAACACCACAACAAAATGGAGTCACCGAAAGAAAAAATGGGCACCTTTTAGACCAAACCCGAGCACTGTTGTATAAAAAAATGTGCCAAAAAGTTTCTGGGGGGAAGCAGTTCTCACAGCCACTCATCTCATCAATAGATTACCCTCTAGAGTTCTAGGATTCAAAAGTCCAATGGATGTGCTTTCTTCATTCTATCCGAACCTCTCTACCACAAACAATCTTACACCTCGCATTTTTGGGTGTGTGTCCTTTGTTCATATCCACAGTCAAGACAGGGGGAAGCTAGACCCTAGAGCTCTAAAGTGTGTTTTTATTGGGTATTCCTCAACTCAGAAAGGATATAAGTGTTACCATCCTCCGTCTAAGAAATTTTATGTGTCACGAGATGTAACATTCAATGAACAAGAGGCTTATTTCACTCAACCTTATCTTCAGGGGAGAGTCTTAGGGAAGATAAGGAAGGTTTTCTTGGGTTGCCTGATCTTTCACTTTTGTCTCAACCCAATCATATGCCCCAACTGTCTGTTGAGCCATCTGTTGAGTCTGAACCTGAGTCAAATGCCCCAGTTGTTGGTGAACTTGAACCTGAGTCAAATAAGACCACTCCTACTGCACCAAATGTGTCTGAACCCAAACTAGTACCTAACCCCGAATCTGCTCTTGGAGATGTGAGATTTGGTAAAAACTTGGTGTACTCAAGGCAGAAAAAGGCCAATCCAGGATCTATGCAAGTTCAAGAGTCCAACTCAAGTCCTTCAAATGAGGTAACAATTACTAACTTTCCAGCATTACAGAGTGAAACCAAAGCCCAAATTACTGATACTGAAGATGACCAGGACCTTCCAATTGCTATTAGAAAAGGGACCAGAAAGTGTACAAAACAGCCATTATATCCTCTTTCACACTACCTATCATTTAAAAATTTCTCACCAACCTACAAAGCCTTCCTTGTAAGCCTAAAGAACACCACCATTCCTACTACCTTATCTGAGGCATTGTCTAATGAAAAATGGAAACAAGCCATGGATGTGGAGATGGAGGCTCTAGAGAAGAATAAAACTTGGGAGTTGGTGAAGTTACCAGCAGGAAAAAGGTCGGTGGGGTGCAAGTGGGTTTATACTGTGAAATACAGGGCAGATGGGTCAATTGAGAGATACAAGGCGAGGTTGGTAGCTAAAGGGTATACACAGACTTATGGGATTGACTACCTAGAGACGTTTGCCCCAGTTGCTAAGATGAATACAGTCAGAGTAATCTTATCTCTAGCTGCCAATTTTGGTTGGGAACTACAGCAATTTGATGTGAAAAATGCCTTCTTACACGGGGAGCTTAAGGAGGAGATTTATATGGAGATTCCACCAGGTTATGGAAGGAATGTGATTGCCAATACTGTATGTAAGTTGAACAAAGCTTTGTATGGCCTGAAGCAATCTCCTCGAGCTTGGTTTGGAAGATTTGCTAGAGTCATGTTGGCCATGGGATACAAACAAAGTCAGGGGGATCACACATTGTTTATCAAACATTCTGCTTCAGGGGGAGTAACAGCACTGTTAGTATATGTGGATGACATTATATTAACTGGAGATGACAAAAGGGAGCAGCAAATATTGAGTCAATGCTTGGCTAAGGAGTTTGAAATTAAGACTTTGGGAAGATTGAAATATTTTCTGGGAATTGAAGTTGCGCACTCTAGAAAAGGGATTTTTATATCCCAACAGAAGTATGTTACGGATTTGCTCAAGGAAACGGGCAAAACTGCATGCAAACCCGCAAGTACTCCTATGGACCCAAACCTCAAGCTAGGAAAAGCAGAGGAAGATGCCACAGTGGACAAGGAAATGTATCAACGTCTCGTGGGAAGACTGATTTACTTATCACATACCAGACCTGATATAGCTTATGCGGTGAGCTTAATCAGTCAGTTTATGCATAGTCCAAGAGAGGTTCATTTGCAGGCTGCCCACCGAATTTTGCAGTATCTTAAAGGAACACCAGGAAGAGGAATTCTGTTCAAGAGGAATAGGAGTACGACACTTGAAGCCTATACTGATGCTGACTATGCAGGATCGATCATCGATAGGAGATCAACCTCCGGGTATTGTACCTTTCTTGGAGGGAATCTTGTGACATGGAGAAGCAAGAAACAGAGTGTAGTAGCACGTTCTAGTGCTGAGGCAGAATTTCGTGCAATGGCACAAGGCGTGTGTGAGCTACTTTGGCTGAAAATTATCCTAGAAGACTTAAAGATTAAATGGGAAGGGCCTATGAGGCTCTACTGTGACAATAAATCAGCAATCAGCATAGCTCATAATCCAGTACAACATGATCGAACGAAGCATATCGAGGTGGATAGACATTTCATCAAGGAGAAGTTAGACAGTGGCTTGATATGTACTCCATATGTGTCAACACATGGGCAACTTGCTGATATCCTCACCAAAGGGTTGAGTAGCACGGCATTTGAGAGAATTGTATCCAAGCTGGGAATGGAAAATTCCTATTCACCAGCTTGAGGGGGAGTGTGGGAAACCGTATTATTTTAGGAAAATAAATATTTCCTAGAATCAAGTCCATATATTTAGTTGTAATTATGTATTTATTGAGATCCCGTAAGTTTAGGGATTTCAATTAGTATTAGGAGTAGTTTCCTAATTTAGTGCTAGAGCCCTTGTGTATATAAACAAACGTATTATTCAATAAACAAATCAATTCAAACCCTAAACATTGACAAAGCCAACAACATGCACTAGCAGCAAAAAAGGGACAATTAATTCAAAACTTTCACTCAATCCTAGCCTTGCCTTTAAGTTCATACCCTTGGGATTCTCTTTCAGTAGACTGATCACCAGACTCTGCAAGTCCATTGACTTAGGTCCAAAGTTTCCTCTGTGCCCTGGTGTCTCACCCACTGCACTAGTATCCCTGGTTGGTATTTCTTTCTTGGAGTTTGAAATATTATCTTTGCTATTCACCTGGGGAGGCATAACATCCTCAATGCTTGCATGACTCTTGGTGATATTTCCAATTCCAATAGGAGATGCTGCAGCACCGGGTTGCTCAGGAGGAGATGGTAAAGGCGAAGATGAACATCTTCCTTTTGCACTAGCAGTTGAAATTAATCCAGATTTATAGCCAGATTTTGCAGGGCCTCCAACTGCAGCTGGTGCATGAAACACACATTGCAATAACGCTAATAAGAAAACAGAAGAGAAAAGAACTGCAACCATTTAAAAGTAAAATCTCAAGACCTCATATAGATTTTTACTTTTGGACCATATGAAACATACGGTAGTTTTCATAATTAATTAAATGAAATTCAACCGCTTCTTAAAAGCAAGCTCCTCCTTTTTTAAAACGGGACTTCCACAGGCCAGCTGGAAACACAAGAGACATATAAGACTGTGAACATTTATTCTTTAAAAAGCAACCTCATTTTCCCTAAAGTGAGTAAGCCCAAGGTTAAAAATAAATATAAGAAGAATCACCTTATTACTAAGGAATTTCATGAATGAAAAGGAAACTTGAAGATATCGTCTCAATCAGCATGGACATCAAAGCAATTTCTTTAGCAGCAAAGCAGTAGGACGTCAAAAAGGAAATTAAAGTACAAATAAAGCATTGCAAGAAAATACACAAGGGAGGAGATCTTAAATAGACCTAAGTCCTAGGATACCCTTGTTGTGATGCTTATTACATTGATATCTTTCTCTCTGTCAGAAAAAAAAGGCAAAAATATACTGGCTACTGGCTATGGAAAAAGAGAGGGAGCCCAAATACAATATCACAAAGAAAAACTTACCCTCAGCACTAGCTAATTGCTTGATTTGATTCTTCATAGAAGGGTTTCCATGGTCTAATACAATGGCTCTGTCATCAACACCGAAAGAAGAAAAGATGAAAACAATAATGTTCATTTAACTTAACCCTATTTCCAAAAGTGATTAATAACATAAGAGCGTAGCATAATATAATATTTACAACAAATGATTAACCAGAACCACATAAAAGATAAAAGGAATAGCCGGAGTTTCTTCAAGAAACATAATCAGGAAGAAGAATCCAAATCTTTAATGCAAACTAGGAAATAGTAAAATTCAACTAAAATCCAGACTAAAGAGTTTCTTAATTAGAAGGGTTTCAAATATTATTTGAGTTGTTGTCTTTAAAAGTAATTTAGAGAGCTACACACATCTCATTCTGAATGTTCTCAGCTAGTATCCATAATTCTTAAGGAAGCACTGCAACATCAGAAATACTGCAAAAGATTGGGTGGTCAACTTTAGCTATGATGATGGAATAAGCAAAGTGAGAAGAATTACATTAGCTGCTGGTATGAGAGAAACAATAGTTTACAAGGTCATTTCAAAGATTAGATGACTGTTCTGTAGCAAATTACTATTGATAATGATTTGAGACTGATTGTTTATGGTATTGTAGACCAAGACTTTTATTTTTATAAATGGAACATGAGAGGCGAGCTTCAACATGAGAAACCCATGTAACAGAAGGAGCTCTCAGAGGTTATAAAGATACAATGGAGACGGGTCTCTGTCTGAGAAAAGAAGAGGATAGAGGTGCTCTGAAAAATTCTCAAGGTGATGCAGTGCTTGCTTTTCCAGGAATTTGCTTGCCTACAACCATTCCACTGCATTCATTAAAAGAAAAAAAGGGATCCAGAGATTGCAATTCTGCATTGCATTAACCTTGTTACTGTTTCTTCAGGTTCTGACAATGCTGTTGGCATTTGAAGGGCTCTATCTTGCAGCTGTAAAAGGCTGGTTCAGGAGATTATGAAATTTCATCTGAATTTTTATCAATTGTACTGGCAAACATGGGTATAAAGAAAAAAATTCTCTACCTAATTATTGCGTTGAGTTTTTTACTATTTTAGGAGGTGTCCACAAAAAGGGTTGTCTTTATTTACCCAAAAAAAGCTAAAAGAACTTGCTAAACTTAACAGAAAACTCCAGAAGAATAAAAAGGAAACCAGCTAGCTACTCTTAAAGAATAACAACAGCATCTAATGTAGTGCATTAACCAGCTAAAGAAATGTCAACGGGTGTCTCTTCACATGTGTATTACTAACAAGTCATATGCTAAAACATCTATATTTTAATAACCAAACAGCGCAGAATATATATCTGGAACTGAATCAACTAAACTGGACATAAACAACATAAAGTAAGTTAGAGAAGAGAGAAACAAACATGCATTCTGAGGCAAATAATGACCATGAGAAAGCCATCCTAGATAACATCCTTCCGTGATTTACGCTTGTGTTCAGCTTCCTCTGACCACATCTTAACATGGTTCGTGGTTGACTCATCCAAGATGCATTGAACATTCAACTTGCGCCATGCACACCCAGATTCAACAAGCAAACCATTTCCGTCTTCACCACTTCGACATTCTTCATATATATCACACAGATCACCAAATTCCAGTGACCAAGTAAACCTAAACTCCTTGCCACCAACATCCATGACCTACAACAGTGATAATCAATTTAAATCCACATTTGCTGATATTGACAGGCCACATGGACGTAAATAAGCTTAAAAAAGATAAAAAATGTGAACACTGAAGGGAATTCAATTACAAATTCTGTCTCCAAAAGTCAAATGAATGATGGGGCAATCATGAATCTATACATACTAATAAAATTGTCTCCTGGGCTCTTCCTCAATTATCCATGTCATCGTTTTGCCTTTTTCCTCATTTTATCCTTCAACTCCTTTTCTTGCATTTGTGTTGTTTGCTTAAAATGGAAATTTTGCTTGTTTAAAATAAGAATAGAAAATTAAATCAAGATTTCTGGTCCAGCAACAACTCAAAACGGAAGACTAAACCTCTCGGGCCCTAACCAGTTTTTCTATATTCCATGCTATAAACTTTCATGCTTAAAAGGCCATCCATCAATCATAAGAACTTTCTGCATAATTCTAAATCCACCCATAAACAAGTAGAAAGCCACTGATGTAGTCCATAAAACATACCAAAAGACAAAGTTGCCCCAGAAAATTAAATGCAATCACTGATGCTGCTGCATTAAATTCTTGAGCCAATGATTTGAAGGATCTGCTTACCATCAAATTGCACCATTAAACAGACTATGCAACTAATACAACCTTTTGTTTATACACAAGAAATACCAACATTAGTGGATAGAGATAGCCCTACCATTTTAAACCAGTTGGTAAAGTTCGTTCACTTTTTTCTACAAAAGCATCTTTTTACAGAGGTTTTGGTCAGTGAAGAATCCTGCTAACCAAGTAATATTCTCCTACAACATGTTAGCATGTCCTCAACTAACAATGAAGTTTGTGTATAAACTATGTACTAAACTTTCATAATTTTACGTACTTTGTCACTGCTCTTACCCTAAGCTCCCCCGAGGCCCGAGTGCATCTTGTACACAGAGACTTAAAAGCCAATAATCATATTCAAAGTAGGAATCACCATAATTCAGATATGAAGCTAAATCATCATATAATAAAAAATTAAATGACAATGAAAGTCTATAAAGATTTAATATAATTGGTACACATTGAAAACATTTCAGGAGGAAAAAGTACTAGGCCACACCCAACTCAAGACATGCAAGGGATTATAAAAACCAAATAGATAACAAATAGACCAAACCCCTTCATAGCCTCCTAGAAACAAGAAAAGTACAACTTAGTCCAAATAAAAGACCAAGCAAACCCAGCACGGTTATGGAATTACCTGAACATCTTCTAATAAACCACCAAAATCTAAATAAAATAACAGAACACAACCCACAATCATCCATGAAATGCTCGAACATAAGCACCAATATAACAAAATCCACAACCTACCCCATCAAGTCACCCAATTTGAAGCTAAACGAGGTTGAAAAACCCTATAAAGCAATTTACATTTCCATAATCAGTTGTAAACTAAGAACTACACAAACATGACCACATAATCTTGACACAGTTACAATCAAAGCAAAAATCAAAAAACTAAAAGTAGCCAGCAGAAAATAGCCAAGAAATACAAAAATATAAACTAACTTCCATAAAAATTCAGACAAGCACTATAAAAATTTTAAAAAAAGAAAACAGATTTAAGCTAAACCCGAATAAATTCTGATTAGGCGGCTTTCTTTCCTACTAAATATATCCCCATAGACCACAAAAAATACAAGTATTAAAACAATTAAAAAAATTAAGCTAAAACCAGATGAATTCTAAAACAACAAGAACAGTTTACCGCTAGTTTTATCCTAAAAACCATCAAAATTCGAGTAAAAAGAAATACAATTTGAAAATAAATAGCAATAAATTTAAAAATAAAAAATAAAAAAACTTACATTCCCGCTAGGGTGAGTTGGAATTCAATCAAATTTAATCCTGGCTGTCCCTCCTTGAGCCTAAGGCGCCTGACCTCCACCACCAAATTTGGCGCCAACCTTATGATCACAGCGAAAGCCAATGGATTGTTCCCAGAAATAAGCGAAAAGCTCTCTTCGACGGCCGGTGCGGGACCTGAACCGCCCCCAATACCGAGGCGGTTGCGTGGGGCAGAACCAAGGGAAAGCCGGCCAGTCGGGGAGGTGGAAGAAATGCGGTGTGACGGTGGTGGAGGGAATGAAGGGTGGTTCCGAGGGCCTCCACCCCCACGGCCTCCGTCTCCCCCGCGGCCGAGCTTTGAGGAGCCTCGATACATTGTTTTTACTGGAGGGGTTTACTGGATTTATACCTTGCGTTATATTTTCATGTAATTTTATTTGCATAAGTATTTTTACAAGTATTTGTTTCCGTATCTTTTACGGATATAAACACAAAGAATGGCGGCGCGTGGCTGTTCTTATTGGAGGAAGAAAGATAGATGGATGCGGGGAGGAGCGCTGCAAGAGGCGCGCAGGGTTGTCGTCTATATTTTTTAAAATCGAGTCTGTAAAATGTTCGAATTTACAAAACCTGCCACCCTATTTTTCGTGTTTTTCAATTAAACACACAACTATATTATAATTATCATTATCATATTATATAAATAATAACCATTTTATACGTAAAGTTTTTTTATTTCACAAGTAATATTAATACTGTTGTTGCACAAAACAACAATAAAGATATGCTGACGTCGATGTTCGTACTAAGTCTCCACGTGTGTCTAAGAATCTTCTGAAAAACAAGAAAAGTCAGAGGGACGCAGGGGTGGTTCCCTGCGTAGACACTCCGATGCTTAAGTCAGCAAAAAGTTCTTCAGTATTGGGAAGCGTAAAAGCCAGTAGTCAAAAATTAGGGAGTAAAATTGTACCTGGGGGTCTATTTATAAGCCAACAATTTAGGTTAAATTGTTTAAGGATAAATCCATTATCTTGCCAAGAGTTTGTGTCCCAATATAACACAATTTCCTTGAAAATCGGGAGTTTCTGGAGCCTTTCGCCGACGAGAGATACGTACCACGTGGAACGTGTGGCGTCAGGGATCTATCGCTAGCGGGAGCCGATAACGTGTGCCACGTGTCACGTTATGATTACAGGCGATAGACTTTGAGTCTGTCGCGGGGGGGGGGGGGGGGGGGAGCGACAGGTGTGATTGACACCCTACCTCTGCCGCAGAACGCCGCGTGGAGGAGACCGCACCTGTCGCCAAGCGACAGGTGTGAAGCGTTTTACCGTCTGTCGTCGAACGCCACGTGGAGACGATTGAATCTGTCGCCAAGCGACAGGTGAAGCTTTTACCATCTGTCGCCAAACGCCACGTGGACCAGCGAGTTCTTGCCGCGTGGTAGTTTCTGGACGCCATTGGGCCTAGCCCAACATGGGTAGACTTTGTCATATCAATTGCTCCCCACTCTCTTGTTGGATTTCTCCAATCAAGAGAGTATAAATATTTGTTTTTGGGCCTTAACCCATTGTGAATAGTTCCTCTTTGTTTTTCTTTTGTTTTTGCAATTTCTGTGGTATTTTTTGCAGGTGAAAAGTTCTATTCTGCGACAGGTGTGATCAGGCGTGACGTTTGGCCTTCCCTGTCGCAGCTATATAAACGGCTGGAACCCGACGAGAGACCCCACGAATACCTTTGAACAGCCGTCTGTCGCCCAATTCCAGCTCTTCTCACCAAAAGAGTCTGTCGCTCTCCCATCAGAAGTCTCTCGCTTTCATTATTGACAGTAAGTTTACATCTGTCGCTTATTTATTATCTTTTCGCAGATAAATTTAGGTCTCCCGCAGGTGTCGTGTGTCTTCCGCTTAGAGTTTTAGGTCTCCCGCAAGCGTTTTGTTTTAGTAGGTCTATCACCTTGAGAGTCTGTCGCCCATTTAGTCTGTCGTCTCTGGAGTCTGTCGCCTAGAGGGTCTGTCGCCCCATTGGGTCTGTCGTCTCTAGAGTCTGTCGCCGGGTGGTTTTTGTCATGTCTTTGCTACGCCCAGGAAAAACACTTAAGACAGGTGGTCTCGTGTGTTCTTTGTCAAATACAGACTTAGAGGATTTTAGAACCCGTTTCCCTCTTCCATCGGGCTATGGCTATAGACTTCCTGTGCAAGGGGAGGTTACGCCCGACTTGGTTAGAAGTGGTGTAGCCGTCCATAAGGCTTCTTTGTCTTTCGGTTTTCGCTTCCCTCTTCCGGAGTTTGGCGAAGCGTTTCTTAGGTACAAAGACATCGTCCCGTGTCAACTCCACCCCCATGCGTGGGCTCAGCTGGTAGCATTCTCCATAGTGTGTCATCACTTGGGTATCATTCCAACGGTCCCTCTCTTAAGCGCTTTTTTCAGAGTCCGTAAGTTGAAAGGGTTGATAACGTTTTCTCTTCAACGGTTAACAGTCGAGGAGTTTCCCAATAATAAAATCTTTTCGGATCTTCCCAATAAACTGCGCGGTTTTGAGAGCGAGTGGGTCGTTGTTGAGATTCCAAGTAACTTGCGAATTCGCTCTAGATGGAATCGTGATACCTCTGACCACTCCCAGCGCTCGCAAAGGTTCAGAACAGAAATTTTAAGAGATCAATTTGGCGAGTCTATTCGGCGAATCTGTTCTACTGGGGAGCGTAATCTATTTTCTCTTCTAACCCCAGAGAACATTGCCGCTGCCGGCTGGGGTGTAAGCAGGACTGTTCTCGAAGCTTCTGCTGCTCCATCTAACCTGCCAACTACTCCTCGTGTATCTGATGCTGGCCCTAGTCAGCCATCCCCGGTCCTAGTAGCCGAAGCATCTACTCCCGTGGGCCGCCTGGTAGATGAGTCCTCTTCGGATTCGGAGGACGAGACCCCTGAGGCTGCGGGCACTGGTGATTATTCAGGGGAGGGCCCCGTGTGGGCTCAGGCTGACGCCTTTGGGAGTCCTTTCGTTGATTTTCCGTTGGATTCAAGTCTGGATAGTTTAGAGGACTTTGGTGGTTTTCTAGGTTTTCCATCCTTTTTTACTTCTTGTGATCGTGTGTGTGATATTTCACTCGGTCGGCTAATCCTTTCTTTATATATCGTGCAGGCATGAATTTTCGGGATTTGATGCGCAGGAGGGATGCCAGTGCTGCTGCTGCTCGAGCGGCTCCTCCTCCTCAGTCGCACGTTAGGGCCCCATCTGGACCAGCTCGTGCTCCTACTCCTCATCCTCCCTCTACTGGTGAATCCAGCCGTCCTACACAGGATGCCGGGAGAAACAAGAGGAAGAGGCCTCTTGTCCCTGATCGAAGTTCAGGCGATCGCGAGAGCTCCGAGTCCCAAAGGAGCGATCCAGTTCCTCAAGAAGGTGGCCCTCGTGTTGCTGAGGGTAGGTCGGCTCCTCGCCAGCCGAGGCGCAAATACGGGAAGAGGCTGAATATTGAAGCCTCGATGCCTACAAGACCAGTCTTACCCAAGGTGGTAGACCCTACTGTGAGGCGTTATACGATTGACAGTGGGGTCGTCGTCAGTGGGGAAGATTTTCAGACCTATCCTGGAGTTAACGACAACGACAGCATCGAGGATGCCGGGATAGCGTCTCGTCTGGCTTGGAGCACTATCCTCCCTCGTGACGAGGCGGGGCTTTTTACCAACATCACGGAGGTGGAGGATAATTCTGATTATCTTGCTATGAAGGTAAGGGTTTTTGTGTTCGTTTGGTAGCTAATTTCTCTGTCTAAACTTTTTTCGTTAAAAGATTTTTTTTTTTGAGTTACTTTTGTTTTTCGTCTTATCAGTCAGCTCAACAAATTGCGGCCGTCAATGCTCGGCACAGGGCTCTCAGGGAACAAGCTGACAGAGAGATCCGCGAGCTTCGGGATCAAAGGATGGAGCTTTCGAACGAGGTTAACCAGCTTCGCCCTTATGTCAACAGGGTGGAGGAGGTCAACAAAAGGAACGCTGATCTTGAGCGAAAGAATGCTGATCTCGAGCGAAGGCTCCAAGAAGAGCAGGCGAAGGTGTCTTCCCTTCAAGGGTTTGAAGAAGCTTACGGGAAGGCTGTCGAAGATCGAAGAGCTATGGAGAGGCAGCGAGATGAGGCCATTGAGGAGCTGCATAACGTACTGGACCGTCAAAGAGAAGCTCGAATCGATGCCGTTCGTGAATACCGCTTGTCCCAGCATTGTTTTGACCAGAAGGCGGCTCGACGGGATTTATTAAGTACGGTTTTTACTTGGCTCGTTCTTGGTTGGAGAAGCATCGACCTAGCGAGGCTTTTCCTGAATTGCTATTCACCGAAGAGGCCCAGTATTACGATGCTCCTTCTTGGACCAAGTATGAGCCAGACTCACAAAGTCCGAAAGCCTATTTGGCTGAGGGAGCCGTAGATAAGCTGGACAATCTTGAAGGTCCGTGGCCTCCTCGGCAGCCACCTCATCACCTGAGTCTTCTGAGGCACTTGGTCGATCTGAGCCTCTCGCAGCCCGTGACCTTCCTGAGTCTGTTGAGGCGGGCGATCAACCTGAGTCTATCGAGGCGCTGCTGGATTTGGACAGCGAAGAACTGCAGATTTCGGACTCTGCAGCCATTGATCCCGTGCCAGACTCGGCCGCAGTGGTAGGGCCATCAGGTGATTTGACTTCTCCAGTTCCCGAGCCTCAAGCTTCTGAAGATGCTGGTGCTGACGTAGTGCCTTCTCCGCCGGCTGACTTAGTTGTTGCCGTAGATTAGTGTTTTTGTTTTGTCTGTTAACTTCAATGTATTTTTTGTTTGTTTTGTTAATCTCCAATGTATATATTCATTCTTAATGGAAAATGCCGTTTTCATTTTTGTAGCTCTTTCTCTTGCTTTAGTAGAGTACCTTGTATGACTTTACTCTTACACTATGTTGCTCCCCAAGTTCTTTTTTGGAACCATGTTGTCGGTTCGTTCAAAAAATGAACTTTTCTCGAGTGTTGTTCCTATCTCGCGTTATTTTCGCTCAAGGATAATCAAGACTATAATAGCCAAAGTGTTAGCCATAACTTGTCGACTTATTACAACATATGAATTTAGAGATTTTGTAACGTACCTCATAATTGGTTACATAGTTTGTACTTTTACCTATCGCACGCACTTTTCGTGTTCACGGACTGGTATATTCACGCTTAAGGTCTTATTTGTGCCCATCTCGCGCATTTTTCGCTTAGGGACTTATTTGTGCCCGTCTCGCGTCTTCTTCATGCTTAAGGTCTTATTTGTGCCCATCTCGCGCACTTTTCGCTTAGGGACTTATTTGTGCCCATTTAGCGTCTTCGTCATGCTTAGGGTCTTATTCATGCCCGTTTAGGGTCTTACTTTGCCCTTCTAGCGTCTTCGTCATGCTTAGGGTCTTATTTATGCCCGTTTAGGGTCTTACTTTGCCCTTCTAGCGTCTTCGTCGTGCTTAGGGTCTTATTTATGCCCGTTTAGGGTCTTACTTTGCCCTTCTAGCGTCTTCGTCATGCTTAAGGTCTTATTTATGCCCGTTTAGGGTCTTACTTTGCCCTTCTAGCGTCTTCGTCACGCTTAAGGTCTTATTTGTGCCCATCTCGCGCATTTTTCACTTAGGGACTTATTTGGTAGCCAGCTATTGTCTCATTTCAATTCCTGTAGCACATAATCTGTCTCACATTTTGCGTTAGAGAATATAGGAAATGATTGGCTGGCCTTTATTTATGAATCAGAAAAAATAATATAATCTATGAAGTAATGTAGCAATGGATGGAAAAATAAAGACAAGAATGACAATCAGAAAGCAGAAATTACAATTTTTACTGCCAATATAGCTTAAGATGGTTGGCGTTCCAAGTCTTCGAGATCTTTTTTCCTGGTAAGGTCTCTAAGGTGCAAGTGCTAGGTCCGATCATTTTTCTGATTCTGTATGGTCCTTCCCAATTAGCCCGGAGCTTTCCATCTTCTCTGTGAGCGTTCGTAATGACCGATTTTCTCAATACGAGGTCCCCTTCTTGCAACTCTTTGTTCTTGACCCGTGCATTGTAATAAGCAGCTATTCTCTGTTGGTAAGCAGCCAGTCTTACTTTTGCTTGGTCTCTCAGTTCATGTATCAGGTCAAGATTTTCCCTTAGTCCTTGAGAATTACGTTCCTCAATGTAAGGGACTAGTCTGGGTGACTCAGCTCCAACTTCTACCGGGATGAGGGCTTCAGTGCCATATACCAAGTTGAACGGTGTTTCGCCTGTTGACACTTTGCTTGTCGTTCTGTAGGCCCATAGGACACTTGGGAGCTCATCCACCCATGCTCCCTTTGCCTTGTCCAGTCTAGTCTTCAACCCGTGTAGTATGGTTCGGTTGCTTACCTCTGCCTGCCCATTGGCCTGTGGGTAAGACACAGAAGATATTCTTAGGATAATCTTCAGGCCATTACAAAAACTTCGGAAAGCATCACAGTCGAATTGCTTCCCATGATCTGCATTTATCACACGGGGGATCCCAAATCGGCAAATTATGTCCTTCCACACCATTGCTTCTACCTTCTTCTCGGAGATTGTAGCTAAAGGCTCGGCCTCTATCCACTTTGTGAAGTAGTCTGTGGCCACAAGCAAATACTTCCTTTGTCCTGAGCCTAGGGGAAAAGGCCCCAGGATATCTAGTCCCCATTGTGCAAATGGAGTTGGTTGGAGAGTGTTCTGAAGAGCCGAAACAGGCGCTGTAGCTATAGGAGCGAATTTCTGACACTTTTCGCATCTTTTTACTTTGTCCGTGGCGTCCTTCCTCAGTGTGGGCCAATAGAATCCTGTGTGCAATATTTTCGAGGCCAAGGCTCGAGCCCCCAGATGTTCGCCGCATATTCCCTCATGAACTTCAGCTAAGGCGTACTCGGCCTGTTGAGGCCCTAGACACTTCAACAGAGGCATTGTGAACCCCCGTTTATAGAGTTCCCCATTCACCATGGTAAACCTGGCACTTTTTAACTTCAGCCTTCGAGCTTCGTCTTTGTTAGTGGGGAGTGTGCCCCCCAGTATGTATTCTTTGATTGGGCTTCTCCAATCGCCTCCGATTTCGACATCACAGACATCTTCTTCTTCAATACTTGGCCTAGTAAGGGATTCCACTTTGACCATACCCCCTTTGACCCCTTTAGAAGAAGCCAATTTTGAAAGAGCATCTGCATGGTTGTTCTCTGTTCGATTTATCTGAGTCAGCTGAAAGTGCTTGAATGATTGTGCCAACAATCGTACCTTCTGCAGATAAGGGACTAGAGCGGGTTCTCGTGTTTCGTACTCACCCGAGAACTGGTTTACCACTAACTGCGAATCGCTGTGTGCCATTAAGTTGCTGACCCCCATTTTCTCAGCAAGTCTCATTCCAGCTATCAAGGCTTCGTACTCGGCTGTATTGTTTGAACTTGAGAAATCGAAACGTAGGGAATACTCATAGGTTTCCCCTTCAGGCGATACTAGCACAATTCCAGCTCCACTACCGTCCATGTTACGAGCTCCGTCAACAAATAATTTCCACCAGACCAACTCTGTTTCCTTTTGCACCTCTCGGCCAGTGCATTCTACAATGAAATCTGCCAACGCCTGTCCTTTTATTGCTTGGCGAGGCTGAAAGTGAATGTCATATTCACTCAATTCGATGGCCCACTTAATCAGACGCCCAGAGTGTTCTGGTTTCTGCAATATTTGCCTGAGGGGCTGATCTGTTAAGATCGTTACTGAATGAGCTTGGAAGTACGGCCGTAACTTCCGAGTTGCCATCACCAGGGATAAAGCTATTCTTTCAACCAAGGGGTATCTTGACTCAGCATCTAGCAGGACTTTGCTTACATAGTAAATCGGGCAATCTCTATCCCCTTCTTTTCTTAGTAGGACTGCACTTACAGCTTTCTCTCCTACACCGAGGTACATAAGGAGGTGGTCTCCAGGACGTGGCCGGGATAATAGAGGCAACTCTTTCAGGTAGTCTTTCAACCTTTCAAAGGCGTCGTTGCATTCTTCCGTCCATTTGAAGTTCTTTCCTGCCTTTATTGCCTTAAAAAATGGTAGACTTCTTTCAGCTGATTTGGACAAGAAACGACTCAAGGCTGCTATTCTTCCTGTTAGCCTTTGAACTTCTTTGACTGTATTCGGCGCTTCATGTCCAGAATAGCTTGGACTTTCTCGGGATTAGCCTCTGTCCCTCGATTAGTAATCATGAATCCCAGAAACTTTCCAGATCTCACCCCGAATGAGCATTTGTTGGGATTCAACTTCATTTTGTACTGCCGCAACACATTGAACACATTTGTCATTTTTCTAGCATGTGATTCTCCCTGTCGGCTTTTGATTATCATATCATCAACATAGGCTTCCATGGTGTTGCCCAACAGGTCTTGGAACACCCTATTCACCATGCGCTGGTAGGTTGCCCCCGCATTCTTTAGACCGAATGGCATTACTCGGTAACAATATGTCCCGATATCGGTCACGAATGAAGTCTTCTCCTCATCATCCGGATGCATCATGATTTGGTGGTATCCCGAGAAGGCATCTAAGAAGCTAAGTAATTCATACCCACAAGTTTCGTCTACCAACTTGTCGATTCGAGGTAGTGGATACGAATCCTTAGGACAAGCTTTATTCAGATCTGTGAAGTCCACACACATTCTCCATTTCCCGTTGGCTTTCTTCACCATCACGACATTGGCCAACCACTCCGGATAATTAACTTCTCTAATGAATCCTGCTTGCAGCAACTTTGAGATTTCTTCGTTAATTGCCTGTTGCCTCTCTGGAGCAAAATTCCTCTTTTTTTGTTTTATCGGCTTTGCCCCTGAGATTACGTTCAACCGATGGCAAATAACCTCAGGGTCTATCCCTGGCATGTCGGCAGGAGTCCACGCAAACAGATCACAATTCTCTTTCAAGCATCGAACCATCTCCTTTTTTACTTGTTCAGGCAGCTGGCTCCCCACATATACTATTTTCCCTTCATCTTTGTCATCTAACTGGATCGTTTCCATTTCCTCATCAGGTTTTGGTTTAGGCGGTTCTTCAATTATAAGGGTTTCCTTCCTCAACGTCCCTTTACATGTGGTAGACGCGATATTACACGTCCTGGCCTTCTTTTGATCTCCCCTTACTTGTCCAACACCGCGGGGAGTCGGGAACTTCATCAACAAATAGCAGGGATGCACCACAGCCCTCATGTCATTTAACAACGGCCGCCCGAGGATCATATTGTACGCCACTGACGTCGACTTCACAATCATAAACAACACTTGTCGAGTGACGTGCTTCGGGCTTTCACCCAATGTCACAGGTAGCTGAACTGCACCATCCACTTTCACTTTTTCTCCTGAGAATCCATACAGAGGTGTGGTGACTGGCTCCAGTCGATCCTTCGAGATGCTCATTTTCTCAAAGCAACTCCAGTAAATCAAACTTACCGAACTTCCATTATCAACTAGGATGCGACTCACTGGGTGTTTTGCTATTACTGCCGAAATCACCATTGGGTCATCATGAGGAATCACTACATCACCTCTGTCAGCTGGCTTGAAAGTAATAGGCTCTTCATCATGTTTTTCTTCCATTACTGAATTAATTTGATAAGCATGTCGGGCGTAGGTCTTTCGAGACGAGGAAGAAGTGCCAGCTAACGACTCACCTCCGGATATCACGTTAATAGCTGGCCCTGTGGGTTCATTATCTTCCTCTCGATTCCTTCTTTCTACCCTTCTGTCATTATCTCTTCTTTCATCTTCATTTCGTCTGACAGGTCCTCTGTTTTCACCTCTTCTATCTCTGAAATTGTTTCCTCTGTTCTGCGCGGGATAGTTAGTTCTATCACCACCTCTCCATACAAAACGGTTTATTTTTCCCTCCCGTGCCAACTTTTCTAGCTGATTCATCAACTCTCTACATTTTTCAGTTGTGTGCCCATGCGATGAGTGATAATCGTAGTACGCCCTTGGATCACGGCCCAGATTCCCTGACGCCTTCTTCGGCGTCTGTATAAGACCTGACCCCTCGATAGCTGCTAACACCGAAGCTCGAGACTCAGTGAGTGGGGTATAAGCTGAGTATTTCAGTGTAGGAGGTTTTTCAAACTTCCTTGGTTGGCTAGAAGATGCTTCAGTGACTTCCCTTCCTCGCTTCCTTCCATCCTTGGATTCTCCTATCGTCACCATTTTCATTACTTCCTCCTGAGTTACATACTTATTGGCACGGGAGAGTAGGTCTGAGATGGTAGTTGGCTGGTCTAGCGACAGGGATTCTTGCAATTTTTCAGACCTTGTCCCCTGTAATATAGCCGCCACAGCTATACCGACTTGCAGGTCTCGTACCTCTAAGGTAGCATCCCTGAACCGATCCACATAACTCTTCAAAGACTCCTTAGCTCCTTGTTTGATAGTGAGTAAATAGGTCGGTTCCTTCCTCCTTTGACTGTTCACCGCAAACGCCTTAAGAAACTCACTTCGCAATTGGTCAAAAGAGGCAATAGACCCTTCCAGCAAGTTGTTGAACCATTTCATCGCATGTCCGGATAGAGTTAAGGAGAAGGCCCTGCACATTAACTCGTCCTCCCATCCATGTAGCAACATTAGGGCTTCATAATTCTGCATATGATCATAGGGATCCGTTTTCCCGGTGTATGAGGCCATCTGCGGCATTTTGAACTTCGAGGGTAGAGGTTTTTGCATGATGGTTGTGCAGAACGGTACTCTTCTTCTCTGGCTCTCCTCTGCAGACACTAATTTTTTTCCTCTAACACCTGTTCTATCATTTCCTTCATGTCTACGGGGGGAGCAAGCTGATTTCTAGCTTGAGACGAATCAGGTAGGTCTACGACTACTTCCTTACCTTTTGCCTGGGGTGCGTTTGTCCGTATCATCTGTGTGCACCAAGTGGGGTCAAACTCCGACCCGGCTCCCCAAGTGCTTTGATCTTCGGCACCATTCCTTCCAGCACCTCTAACACCATGTTCTAAGTCTGTACCAGCAAAATTTGATAGGTCATGGTGATGGGCGGTAGACCCTGTCGCCCTGTCGGTATCCTGTCGCCCAGGTACCTGTCGCCCCCCGTATGGCGCCTATCGCCTGACCCCTGTCGCCCAGTCTAGGTCTGCCGCTTCATCAGTCTCTCGCTGGGTACCGGCGACAGGCCTCATGTTTGCAGGCCCCGTCGCACCCTGTTGAATGTCATTCTCGGTGACAGGGGGAGCCTCTTGCTGACGAGAAGGGTCTGCCGCTGCAGCGTCGTCCTGTCGCCCAGGTACCTGCGGCGGGACTCCTTGACTCGTTCCTCCTACCAAGTTCTGCACGGCAGGCGGCAGATTCAACTGCGGGAGGACTCCGTGGAACAGATCCACCATGGCTCGTAGCGCCTGGGTGGTTTCTTCGCTTTGTCACCTCAGAGCTTCGAATTCTGACGTTGACACAGTGATTCTTTCCTCCTCCCTGTTTACCTGGTTCCTCTGGCGAATATGCTGTTCTGGGGAACTTACAGAATTTTCCTCACTGCCAGTCCTTGCGTTTGTCGATCTTGTTCTCACCATCTTAGTAAATCTTGATTGGCTTTTTATACGTTTCCCACAGACGGCGCCAATTGTTGTTGCACAAAACAACAATAAAGATATGCTGACGTCGATGTTCGTACTAAGTCTCCACGTGTGTCTAAGAATCTTCTGAAAAACAAGAAAAGTCAGAGGGACGCAGGGGTGGTTCCCTGCGTAGACACTCCGATGCTTAAGTCAGCAAAAAGTTCTTCAGTATTGGGAAGCGTAAAAGCCAGTAGTCAAAAATTAGGGAGTAAAATTGTACCTGGGGGTCTATTTATAAGCCAACAATTTAGGTTAAATTGTTTAAGGATAAATCCATTATCTTGCCGAGAGTTTGTGTCCCAATATAACACAATTTCCTTGAAAATCGGGAGTTTCTGGAGCCTTTCGCCGACGAGAGATACGTACCACGTGGAACATGTGGCGTTAGGGATCTATCGCTAGCGGGAGCCGATAACGTGTGCCACGTGTCACGTTATGATTACAGGCGATAGACTTTGAGTCTGTCGCGGGGGGGGGGGGGGGGGGGGGGGGAGCGACAGGTGTGATTGACACCCTACCTCTGCCGCAGAACGCCGCGTGGAGGAGACCGCACCTGTCGCCAAGCGACAGGTGTGAAGCGTTTTACCGTCTGTCGCCGAACGCCACGTGGAGACGATTGAATCTGTCGCCAAGCGACAGGTGAAGCTTTTACCATCTGTCGCCAAACGCCACGTGGACCAGCGAGTTCTTGCCGCGTGGTAGTTTCTGGACGCCATTGGGCCTAGCCCAACATGGGTAGACTTTGTCATATCAAATACTGTTTGTAAAATTAAAAAATTTCACTGACGATGTATGAAATAAATTGTCTTCATATAAATCCATATATAAATATAAAAGTCGAATCTGGTTATAACACATCTAATGTGTATAATTCAAATAATTGACACGTGTAATATTTTAAAATAAAAAATAATTATTTTTTTAAAATTGTTTAAAGGATAAAAATATGTAAAAAGCTTAGTTTGAAAGCTAATGGGAAGCGCTCTGGCTCAAAAGATGATGATTTCAAAGCGACTGACGCAGAGGTGACTAGATTTAGCTATAAGTGCAAGCATGAAATAGCTTAATTTTGTAGTCTATGCTACAGCTTCTTGTATTATTCATTTTTTTTGGGTCGAAATCTCTCAATATTCAAAAATTATTTTGAATCTCGATTAACATAAAATCGATTAGATCCGATACAAATAGAGTTTTCCAAATATTGAATTCTTCGTTCACAATACTCAAATTCGATACATTATTTAAAAAATATCTAACTCTTTTTATTCGGTCCAAATCTTTAACCATCTAAAAGCCTCCGTGTTTTTCCGTGAGAAATCAACAGTGATAATATCTGTGTGTTTCATGCCGCCCTGTTACCAGAAATTGTTTATATGAACAGCAACAAAGTTCATTGCCCCTGGCTGGAATTGCCTTCCAATGTTGGAAATGAAACAGTAGCAAAACCTTGTGCAAGTTCGATTTGATTTGACAGCAGTAGGGGTCTCTTTCGTTTTCTGTTCCATCTTAACCGATGATTTTGGTTCAATATGCGAGCAGGCAGTTCAATCTGGTCGATACGTATATCTGCTGAGTGCTTGGCCTTTTCTTTTTTTTTTTTTTGTGTACACACTTTCGGTGTTTAAAAATATTTTAGATCTCGATTAATTTAAAATTGTATCAGATCAGATCTCATTTAAAAAGATTTTTTAATGTTATTTTTTTTCATCTATAAAATTCGAATTAAAAATATTACTTTTATTAGGAAAACTTTTTTAATATTATTTTTTTATCTATAAAATTTAATATTACCGAATTCTTTTTATTTGATTCAACAAACACAGATAATCTAAGACTTTCTTTCATTGATTCTGACTGCATTAATTGTGCGCCAATTAAAAAAAGACAGCTTTTTACTGTTCAATTTTGGTGGCCAAATAAATCCAAAAACCATTGTCAACTACTGCATTGCACAGTCCATTTTCCTTTGGAGCAAAAAATCATGCTACGTTTACGTGAGTAATCAGTTTTCTTATCGATTTGATTTAAAAATCAAATTTACGTGCGCTTGTGTCTAAAATATATTTTAAAAAATAAATTAATTCGATTAATTTAATTCATAATTTTAAAAATAAAAAATTGATTGATTTAATCGAATAAATGAATCTCAAAAATCAACTAATCAAATCGATTCAACAAAAATTGATCATTTAATCAATTAAATGGATCTCAAAAATCAACTTAAATTTAAAATCAATTTGTTCAATTCAGTTTAATTAAAAATCAATCGATTATATAGGTTCGAGCAGTCTCTTGTTCCCCATTAATTCACACCTTCTGTAATATATGCGGACCAGCACCAAAGCATCATTCTCTTCTTCTTGGCCTCCAATGGCAACGACGCAACCTCTCAAAAATTCATTACATTCATTAACCAATAACCTCCTGCAGGAAACTTGATTTCAGTCTTGATGTTTTCCTCATTTAAGTTCACTTTCTCCAATTTTGCCAAAGGGATTAGGGAGAAGCCTGGCACATATGGTTGGTTACCAAAAGGGTGATCCAATGTGGCCCATAAGGGCAGAAATAGAGAGCAGCGTCAGCATTTGATGATTCAATCCCTGCAGCTGAAAAATCATCAATCACATCAGTTAATCACAAACAAATTGGTTCCTCTAAACCTACCGTTTCTTCCTTGTGATTGTAGCCATTATCAATCCCTTGCTAAATTAAAACCCCCATTTGGCGAGAGATAAATATGCCAGGTCAAACCTAGTTTGAACTTATCCAAGGATTATGGTTTAGTTGACAACACAGGTTGAGTTTGTGAGAAAGCTCTCAGGTTCGACTCCCACTAAACACATATTTAGAGAGAGGTGAAGAGCTTTAACTGTGACTAAACCCTGAACAGGATTAGTCTGAGACTGTTAAAACGGATGAGGATACCTGTAGTCTACATAAAAAAAAACCTGGTTTGAACTTTGAAGGTCCTTTGTGTATGTATACACAGGCTATGCAATAGATTTGATAATCTTAAATATAATGAAGATAATATGAATAAAAGATATGAGTATAATATGTAGGAAAATTAATACAAATAAATACACCTAGGATTTCATGTTCAATCATCAAGAAAAGATTAATACGGAAGCGTACCTGAATCCATTGGAATTGATTTCTTGAGGTTAGAGTCTTCCACGTCTAAACCTTTTGAGAGAATTTGTATCTCACTCAACGATGGGATATGTTGTGAGAATTATGTTATGTTTAGACTGGGGACCATAACCTATTTATACTTGAAGTATATTTTATTTTATTTTGGCCCATCATGAAAACAAAATAAAATATTGGGTCTCTACACATTGCAAAGCCCATACTAATTGAGATGTCCTAAAGTCCAATAACTTAAACTTATTTGATCACTTTTAAGTGGACTAAATAGATAGCCTGTAATGTACAATTAATTGATATATGTAGGCCAACTAAATAATTTTTCAACAATCTCCCACTTAGGCCACATATGTCACCTGATAATTGTACATTTTAAAATAACTTTTAGAGCTCTACTTGCTATCATAACAAGGCACATCTCTAAACAATCTGGTCCATCAATTATACTAACATAGGATCAAAGCGATCTTCGTTACATATATTCCGTAACTAGACCCATCAATGGTCACGTATATTAATATAATCAATGACATAGATCAAGTATGGATGTGTAGCATGAAAATTACATGCAACGTGATCTCTTAAACATGCCTATTTCCAACTGATCCTACTTTCAAAAACTTTATGCTCAACTGCAATTTGAAGGAATAATACTTTATTTTAGAGTTTCAGTAATAGCAACAATACTTTATTCTGATCAGAAAATGTCTCAATAATAAATGAATATAAATGAAACAAACTCTCACTATACAAGCATATTATCAAAGTGAACCACACCCATACGAGCTACATGCTCATGAAACACCTTAGGTGGTACACCCTTAGTAAGTAGATCCGCAATCATGGAGTTTGTATTGATATATTCAATAAATATCTGAAGACTCTGAACTCTCTCCTTAACAACAAGAAACTTGATGTCAATATGCTTTGACTTCGACGAGCTTCTGTTGTTCTTAGAGTATAATTCTGCGGCTTTATTATCACAATAAATCTTCAATGGCTTCTCAATGCCATCGACAACGCATAGCCCAGTGATAAAATTCTGCAACCATATTGCCTGGTTCGATGCCTCATAGCAAGCTATAAACTCTGCTTCCATGGTGGAAGAAGCTATGAGTGACTGCTTTACACTCTTCCAAGACACAGCTCCTCCAGCTAACATGAAAACATAACCAGAAGTGGATCTTCTGCTATCAAGGCAACCAGTAAAATCGGAGTCTGAATACCCAACGATCTCTAAATGGTTTGACCTCCGATATGTGACCATGTAATCTTTAGTTTTCTGTAAATACCTCATAACCCTCTTTACTGCTTTCCAATGATCCATTCCAGGGTTACTTAAATATCTGCCAAGCATACCAACTATGTACGCAATGTCCGAACGCGTACAAACTTGAGCATACATGAGACTCCCTACTGCTGAAGCATATGGAATCTTTTGCATCTCTTTCTTGTCAATATTATTTCTTGGGCATTGAAGCAAACTGAATTTATCACCCTTAGCAATGGGCGTGTCTCCTAATGCACAGTTTTTCATGTCAAATCTACTAAGCACCTTATCGATATAAGCCTTTTGTGATAAGCCAAGTATTCCTCGAGAACGATCTCGATGGATCTGTATGCCTAACACAAAAGATGCATACCCAAGATCTTTCATCTCAAATTTATTTGAAAGAAATCTCTTGGTTTCATGCAATAAGCCTATATCACTACTTGCAAGCAAGATATCATCGACATAAAACATCAGAAGAATAAACTTGCTCCCTCTGATCTTGTGATAAATACATTGATCAACAGTGTTCTCCTTAAAACCAAAAGAGGTGATCACTTGATCAAATTTTTGATACCATTGACGGGATGCTTGTTTTAAACCATAGATGGATTTCTTTAATTTGCATACCAGATGTTTCGATTCATCCGACACGAAATTTTCTGGTTGCCCCATATAAATTGTTTATTCAATGTCACCACTGAGAAACGCTGTCTTTACATCCATCTGATGTAGCTCCAAATCATAATGAGCTACAAATGCCATAATGATTCTAAAAAAGTCTTTCAATGAAACCGGAGAGAAAGTCTCTTTATAATCAATGCCTTCCTTTTGAGTGAAACCTTTGGCAACTAGACGTGCTTTATATCTTTCGATATTGCCTTTCGAATCCCTCTTGGTTTTGAAAATCCATTTACAACCAATCGGTTTCGCTCCATTAGGCAATTCGATAAGATCCCAAACGTCATTATCCTCCATTGATTTCATCTCATCTTTCATGGCCTCAATCCATTTATGAGAGTGAACACTTTGTTTGGCTTCACTAAAAGATTTTGGATCATCTTCTAGTCCTACTCATGTTCTTGGAGATAAACGATATAATCATCTGGAATCGCCGATCTCCTCTCTCTCTCGAGGATCTCCTTAATGGCACTTCCAATTGAGTTTGTTGTTGCTCTTCAATATGATCAGGTGGTAACCCAGGAGTGTCTTGATAGTCTGGATTTGCATCTTGAATAATGTCAGACATAATTATCTGATCATTCTCAATTGCAACTGTAGGAACTGTAACATGTTCTTCCTCAAATACAAAATTCCTGAGTTTGACACCCTCATCATATTCAACATCCTCAATAAACTTAGCATTCTCTGTTTCGAAAAAGGATTTATTTGAGAGATCATAAAACTTGAAACCCCTCGATCTTTCTGAGTATCCAATAAAGTAGCAGCTTACTGTTCTTGAGTCCAATTTCCTTTCGTTAAGCTTGTATGGCCTAGCCTCAGTTGGACAACCCCAAATATGTAAGTGCCTAATGTCATAACGTATCAGGCTTCGGGGGAAACCTAATAGCTAGACACAAAACTATGGAGTCGCCACCAACCATTCTAACCTAGGTGTGATTGGTCACCTATTCAAACTAAGGATAAGGCTTGGTCTACGTTAAGAGTTCTAAGTTCGGGAGTACGGTTACGTGTGAGGAAGGATTAGCACCCTCACAACGCCCATCCTAAAATGGTACCAAGTGATCTAAGGTTATCTTAATTTTGCCTTTTACTTTAATTTCGATATAATTAAATATTGAAAAATCTTTTAAGTCTCCTCCATCAAGCTGGTTGGATAACCTAAAAGTTTTTCTCACCTCAAGAGTATTCAAGTAGGACCAATCGCCTTTCTTGAAGAGGCTCCGTCGTCGGATTGATTAAATATTTTATGCAAACCCTATTTTGACTCCTATCCAATTTCTATTTATTATCTTATCTTATTTTATTCTATTGTTATTGTTTTCTTATATAATTATTATTTCATATATTTTTTTATATCTTTAAATAAACATGAATTATTTGATATTGAAGATTTTCTTAAAGACCTTCCATCAAGCTGGTAAGACCTTAAAGAAACTTTCTCACCTTAGGAATTTTTAAAGAAATTACTCGAGCGCAATTCCTTTTAAATTCCATCCTTGGAATAATTCACATTTATTAAAATATTTAATTTAATTTAATTTCTATTTATTTTAATTATTTTCTAATTTTAATTCTAATTTATTAATTTGATCTTTATTCTTTATTATAATGAACTTAATTTTAATTTACTTTTTTTAGTTTAATTTTTATATTTTACAATTAGATTGATTTATTAAATATTGGAAATATCCCCTTAGATCTTCCATCAAGCTGGTAAGACCTAAAAGAAACATCCTCACCTCAAGATATCTAAAAGTACTACTCCAGCGCAGTCCTTTTAAAATTCCATCGTCGGAATATTTATATTCGTATTTATTATTATTTTTAAAATATTTTATTTCTAAATATTAATTTTTATGACTCTTAATTTCTAACTTGATTATTAATTCTTTTAATTGTAACTAATCTTACTTAATTCTTATTTCAATTTTTTAATAATTTTGAGTTTTAAATATCGGAAATGACTTTTTAAATCTTCCATCAAGCTGGTAAGACTTAAAAAGGACCTCCTCACCTCAAGATTTCCGAGAATATTACTCGATCGCAATCTCCTCGGAGTTCCGTCGTCGGATATTTCAATTTTTTATTATTTTATTCTATTTTATTTTGTTTCTAAATATATTAATTTCTATGACTCTTAATTCCTAATTTGATTATTAAATATCGGATATAACTTTTTAAATCTTCCATCAAGCTGGTAAGATTTAAAAAAGAAACTCCTCACCTCAAGATCTCTGAGAGTATTGCTCAATCGCAATCCCCTTGGAGTTCCATCGTCGGAATATTTATATTTATTCTATTTTAAAATGTTTATTATTATATTCTTCTATGGTATTGCAATTCTAAACTACCAAAATAAATCTTAACAATAATTTAACCATGCATTAAACTAAACATATCATATAAATTTTATTTGAAGTCTTAAAATAAGAAAATAAATTACGATAAAAATAATAAAATAAAATAAGATAAAAAAAATATCAATTGTATTGGATCATGTTAACTAAGTTAAATCATACTAATTGAAACTTACACAATCAAGTCAATAATAAATAAATAAATAAATAGAAAATAAAAAAAATAAAATGAAATAAAAAAAGAACCTATATCAATTCACACACACAATCTGTATTAATTAAATCTTATCAATACTTGTTAAACTATGCTTTCCATGCATCAAATTAAATTCGTTAACTCATCAAATTAATTATTCAAATCATCTTATTGCAATATTTTTATTAATTAAATTACTGTATTAAATAAAAAAATCATTAAAAGGAGATAAATAAATCAATAAATAAATAAGATAAAATAAAAACAAAATAAATAAGATAAAATTTTTTTAAAAAAAATTATCAGAACATGAAAAGAAGAAACCTGCGGTCGGGTCGGGTCGGTTGCGGGTCGGCACGCGGGTTTAGATGCGGGTTGCGGCTTTGGTTGTTGCTCCAAAACGACGTCGTTCTGACCTTGCTATTTAAGTCTTCTTTCCAATTTTTTTGGACCAGTTTTCGTTACTCATAAAAAAAAACTTCCTTTCTCCCCAGACGAATACCGGAGGCCGGAAAGCCAAAAGGGTTGCCGGGAAATTCAAGGTTTCCAGATTCCGGTGATCTCTCCACCGTGTACCACTGTAGATCACCAGATCTACGCCTTCAAACTCCCAAAAACCTTCACCTCTTCGTCCTCAAACTAGATCTACGAGCCACGAGTGTTAGATCCTTCTGGAAATCCACGGATCTAACTCCCAAAGTTGAAACCTTACACTGCCTAGGCTACCAAAACCCTCGACACCCTCCTCTCTGTGGTTTTTTTGTGCTTTTTGGTTCTGGTTCCTTTCGGTTCTGTTGTGTTTTTTTTGTGTTTTTTTGGTTCCCGTTGTTTTCTGGTTGTGCTTGCTATTGTTGTGGTTACTGTTGGCTCTCTCTGATATGTGGTTGTTTTCTGTTTGCTCTTGTGTGTTTTCTGTCCCTATCCTCTTCCGTTGTGTGTTTGTCTCTCCTTTTATTAGTGTTAGATCTTAGTGTTTTGGAAGGTCCGAAATCGGATCTCAGATCTGATTGTGATATGGTCTTTAATGCTTGATTCTGTTTTTGGTCTTGATTTTCATGCAGATTCGAGATTTACGTGACTTGCCAATTCTTTCCTTTTTGTGTTTCCGGCGGCTAGGTTAGATTTAAGGTTAGGGTTTCATATTAGGGCTTGGGGCTCTCTTTAGGGTTTGAGGTTTCGGTGAGGGTTTCAGTGAGGGTTTGGGGTTTCAGAGAGGGTTCAGGGTTAGGGTTCGGTAGGGTTTCATTTTTTTGTTTTGTTTTATTTTTTATTTTTTTATTATTTTTTTTATTTTTTATCAAAATAAATAAATGAATAAATAAAAAAAATAAAAAAAATGAAATAATTAAAATTCATATCCAATAAAATAAATAAATAAAATAAAAATAAAATAAAATAACAAATAAAAATAAGAATAAAAAGAGAAATAAAATAGAAAGAGAAATAATAATAAAATGAATAATAATGAAAAAGAAAAGAAGAGAAAAGAAAAAAAGATAAAAATACAAAACACACACAAAAAAAAAAAATAAAATAAAATAAAATAAAATAAAAATAAAATAAAAATAAAATAAAAATAAAAAATAAAATACAAAAAAATAAAAAGAAATAAAAAATAAAAATAAAAACAAAAACAAAATAAAATAAAAATCAATTATTCAAACATGGGTTTAATTCACTTTTTATTTTTAAAATACACGTCGAGTGATTCGAGATTCACAATCCCGGACAAAATTGGTATCTACAGTTGCCCCTTTTTGTACATTTGCTATGAAATAGTAATTGTGCAAAAACATAGACATCCATTTTGTCTGCATCTATTTTATTATTTTTTCTTTCTTTTCAAAATTTTTTATTTATTTTTTTTGTTTTGTTCTCCCCCTTTTTTTTTTCTTTCACCTAAAGTGCTCCTTCAACTAGGAAGGACCTGAGACCCCTTTTTTTTTTTTTTTAGAATTTTTCATCTCTAGAATGCTCTTTCGACTAGGAAAGCCCTGAAACTTTAAAATTTCTCATCTAAAATGCTCCTTCGACTAGAAGGCCCTAAACTTTAAATTTTCTCATCTGAAATGCTCCTTCGACTAGGAAGGCCCTGAAACTTTAAATTTTTCTCATCTAAAATGCTCCTTCGACTAGGAAGGCCCTGAAACTTTAAATTTTCTCTCTAAATGCTCCTTCGACTAGGAAGGCCCTGAAACTTTAAATTTCTCATCTCCAAAATGCTCCTTCGACTAGGAAGGCCCTGAAACTTTAAATTTTCTCCTCTCTAAAATGCTCCTTCGACTAGGAAGGCCCTGAAACTTTAAATTTCCTCATCTCCAAAATGCTCCTTCGACTAGGAAGGCCCTGAAACTTTAAATTTCTCATCTCTTAAATGCTCCTTCGACTAGGAAGGCCCTGAAACTTTAAATTTCTCATCTCTTAAATGCTCCTTCGACTAGGAAGGCCCTGAAACTTTAAATTTCTCATCTCCAAAATGCTCCTTCGACTAGGAAGGCCCTGAAACTTTAAATTTTCTTATCTCTTAAATGCTCCTTCGACTAGGAAGGCCCTGAAACTTTAAAATTTCTCCTTCTTTAAAAATGTCTTTCTTTTTGAAATGAATGGGATGCATGCTAAAAATAATTTCATTATAATTGTGACAACAAAGGCTCAAAACCCCTTTTCTTTTTTCTTTTTTTTTTTGGACCAATCTTGTCTTTAAACCAGTTAGCGACTTTCTCATATCATCACCTTCAATCTTCATTCTTCCCCTTTTTTTGTTTTTAAGCAGCTGGTGTATTCGACTTAGTTTACCAATCTTCTGATATTCCACTATATTTCTGTCCCTCTTCTTTCTCCTTTTAAAGCAATGCGATTATCTTTTTCTCTCATTTTTTTTTAAAAAATGTTTGCCAATCATCTATTTATTTCCATCCTAATAATATGACTAAACATAATGCAAATTTCGATTTTCCCAATCAAGGTAAGAAGGTAAATGGTAGTAGATACGAGATAAGTTTGGAAGAGAGGTTATTTTATTATAAACATCAAGCATATCTGAACAGAAGAATATTACAAGGAATAATTGCATTGACGAAACAATCAAATATCTCAACAATCAACATTCTGACAATTCTGATCGAATTAATTCAAATTTCTCTTTCGAAAAGCCTACTCCATCAGTTTGTCTAATATTGCAGAGCCCTTCGGACTAAACCTTTTCCTTTGATATCACAAAATTTTCGATGCTAATCTTTCCCCTACACTTAAGCTACCTTTTCAGGTTTTCAACATAAGTGTCTCCCCCATTGATTTAAACCGCCCTTTTCGGGTTTTCGATTTAAATCCTCCTTTTTTATTTCTCTTTTTCTTTTTCTTTTTTTTTCTTTCTTCTTTTTTTTTTGGCATAATACCTCTTCACAGCATCGGAATTGATGGGGTTTGGCAAGTCCTCACCGTCCATATTTGCCAATATTAATGCCCCACCAGAGAAAGATCTCTTTACTACATATGGTCCTTCCCAATTTGGCGCCCATTTTCCCCTCCTATCTTGTTGATTTGGGAGGATCTTCTTCAAAACCAGATCCCCTTCTCGGAATTTCCTAGGTCGGACTTTCTTATCATGTGCTTTCATCATTCTCCTTTGGTACAACTGGCCATGGCATAAAGCTACAAGCCTTTTCTCGTCAATAAGATTCAATTGCTCATAGCGTTCCCGTACCCACTCTGCCTCTTCTAATTGTGTTTCCATTAAGACCCTTAATGACGGAATCTCTACTTCAATTGGTAGCACTGCCTCCATCCCGTACACTAATGAGAATGGGGTTGCCCCAGTAGACGTGCGCATTGACGTTCTATACGCGTACAAGGCAAAAGGTAACTTTTCATGCCAATCCTTATAAGTTTCTGTCATTTTTCCCACTATTCTCTTGACATTTTTGTTCGCGGCCTCTACTGCCCCATTCATTTGTGGTCGATACGGCGCCGAATTGTGATGCTTGATTTTGAACTGTGCACAAACTTCTTCCATCATTGTGTTATTCAAATTACGAGCATTATCTGAAATAATTCTTTCTGGAAGTCCATATCGGCATATGATATCTTTCTTTATGAATCTGCATACTGCCGTTCGTGTCACACTAGCAAAAGATGCTGCTTCTACCCACTTGGTAAAATAATCAATCATCACAAAAATAAACCGATGTCCATTTGAAGCTTTTGGTGTAATGGGTCCTATCACATCCATCCCCCACATAGAGAAAGGCCAAGGAGGGGCTAATACATGCAGAGCCTCCGATGGAGCATGAATCTTGTCAGCATAAATCTGACATTTGTGGCATTTTCTAGCGTAGTTAATACAGTCTTTTTCCATGGTTGACCAATAATAACCCGCTCTCATTATTTGTCTTGCCATCATATGACCATTAGCATGTGCCCCACAAGATCCTTCATGTACCTCCTCTAATATCTGTTTAGCTTCTGCAATATTCACACATCTCAAAAGCACCTGGTCTCGACTTCTTTTGTATAAGACTTCCCCGTCTAAAAAGAATCCCATAGCCATTCTCCTAATGATTCTTTTGTCATTCTCCGAAGCATGTTTTGGGTACTGTTGGTTTTTAATGTACTGTAAGATGTCATGGTACCAAGGCTTTCCATCACTTCTTCTTCTAAACTTGCACAATGCGCTGGTGAATTCTTCAGATTCATCCTGATGGGTTGAATTTCAGCATTACTGTCCAACTTGAACATTGCAGCTAAAGTGGCTAGAGCATCTGCCATTTGATTCTCCTCTCGAGGTAGATGCTCAAACTGAATACTTTTGAACTGATCAATTAAACCGGCTATGTATTTTTGGTACTGGACCAACTTCGAATCCCTAGTTTCCCATTCACCTCGCAACTGGTAGATGACTAGAGCCGAATCTCCATACACTTCGAGCACATCAATCTTCTTTTCAATGGCGGCTTGCAAACCCATGACACATGCTTCATACTCAGCTACGTTGTTGGTACAGTTGAAGTCCAATCTTGCAGTAATCGGGTGATGATCTCCTTCTGGGGATATCAGGACCACTCCTACTCCTCGCCCAAAAGCATTGGATGCTCCATCAAAGAACATTCTCCATGATTTCTTAGCTAGCTTCTCTTTTCTACCTGAAATACAGCCATCAAATCCTCATCTGGAAAATCGAGTTTCATAGGCACATAGTCATCGGCAACCCGGTCTGCTAAGAAATCAGCGATTACACTCCCTTTAATGGCCTTTTGAGTCACATATATAATATCATACTCAGAAAGCATGACTTGCCACCTTGCTATTCTACCAGACAAAGATGGTTTCTCGAAAATGTACTTCAAAGGATCAAGTTTGGCCACCAACCAAGTCGTGTGATATAACATGTACTGTCTGAGTCTTTGGGCTGTCCAAGCTAAAGCGCAACACATCTTTTCCAATTGAGAATACTTCACTTCGTAGTCAATGAATTTCTTACTTAGGTAATAGATGGCTTGTTCTTTCTTGCCATTCTCATCTCGTTGCCCCAGTACACATCCCATTGAACCTTCGCAAACTGTCAAGTACAAAATCAAAGGTCTATCAGGAATAGGAGGTACTAACACAGGCGGGTTTGATAAGTACTCCTTGACTTTATCGAAGGCCTTTTGACATTCTTCATTCCATTCCCCAGAGTCATGTTTACGAAGAAGCTTGAAAATTGGATCACATTTTGAAGTAAGTTGAGATATAAACCTGGATATGTAGTTTAGCCTCCCTAAGAAACCTCTTACTTCTTTGGTGGTGCGAGGAGGGGACAAGTTCTGAATGACGCACTTTGTCCGGATCAACTTCTATCCCCCTTTCGCTAACTACAAATCCCAATAATTTTCCAGATCTTGCCCCAAATGTACACTTGGCTGGGTTTAACTTCAACTGGTACTTCCTCAACCTTTCAAAGAGCTTCTTAAGATTAGCCACATGGTCTTCTCCTTCACGAGACTTTGCAATCATATCATCCACGTACACCTCAATCTCTTTATGCATCATGTCGTGGAAAAGACTAACCATAGCCCTTTGATATGTAGCTCCAGCGTTCTTCAATCCGAATGGCATGACTCTATAGCAAAATGTTCCCCACATTGTCACGAAAGTAGTCTTTTCCATATCTTCTCTAGCCATCTTGATTTGATTATAGCCGGAAAAGCCATCCATAAATGAAAATATGGAATGTCTCGCTGTATTGTCCACAAGGGTGTCAATGTGAGGAAGTGGAAAATTGTCTTTAGGGCTAGCTCTGTTCAAATCCCGATAATCCACGCACATCCGCACCTTTCCATCCTTCTTAGGCACAGGGACAATATTAGCTACCCACTCCGGGTATTTGGCCACTTCAAGAAAACCTGCATCAAATTGCTTTTTAACTTCCTCTTTGATCTTCAACAACATTTCCGGCTTCATGCGTCTTAACTTTTGTTGTACCGGTTTGCACTCTGGTTTCAAAGGCAATCTATGCTCCACAATATCAGTATCAAGGCCAGGCATATCTTGGTAAGACCAAGCAAACACATCTACATATTCACGAAGTAACTCCTTAAGACCCTTTCTTTCATCTGATGCTAGCGATGTTCCGATTTTGACCTCTTTCTTATCTTTTTCATCTCCCAAATTAATTATTTCAACAACTTCCTGATGAGGTTCAATTGGTTTCCTATCTTCTTCCATCGATCTCAACAAGTCACGGGGTAAAGGGTAGTCCGTAAAGACATCTTCATCATCAGATTCACCAAATTGAGCAGGGTTTTCAAAATCAATTTCTGAATTATTGACATTATTATCATCTTGTTTATTGTTTTGATACCTGAAAATAGATGAAATGGGAAATTATAGGTATTTTCAGTGTTGGCATGCTAGAGAAAGAAAGAAGAAAGAAAAAAAAGAAAGAAAAAATGATTGGGAAAATAGGAATGCATAATGCTAATCATTTATTGAAATGGAAAATAACAAAGTTGGCCCATACATAAAAATTTATTTGGGTGCTTTTGGGCTGAAGCACTAAAAATCCAACTTGCATTATTCAAAACATATTCAAAACATAAAAGAAAAAGACAATTGCATTATTACTTTTCAAAGGAAATCTCTGGGAACTCCAAAATCGTCCAATTCTTCAACTCAGCTCCTGGAGGGGTCACATGCACAAACCGTCCAGCTACATTCTCCTCTGATATCTTCTCATCTACCATGTGAATGGACAAATCAGAGAGATCCCCCTCAAGCTGCATCGCCAATTTCCCTCCTTCATCACCAGTCTGATATCCACCACAATAGAAGGTGTCATAAAGGTAAGGAATGACCAATTTCTCAGTTTCAAATTCGTCCCCTTTCAACTGTGCTATTCGCCTCTCTTTCTTTTCTTCCATCTTCTTTGCTTTATCTTTCCAAGTTGGTTTGTATCCTAACCCGAACCTGTCCTTGCTTTCCAAAATTGTGATGGCCTTTCTAATCCCTTGGTGGTTTCTTCCCAATCCGACTCCTGGATACCAACCTTTGCCCATGGTTTGCTTCACCACCATCTCTGTAGCTGCTGACAGGTGAGGAGCATATAATTTCGAACCTTCTCCTATGTAGGTTGCATTAACAAACTCAAAAGCTCGATATGAACATTCCCATGCATTCTCTGTTGTCTCAACATACGGAGTGCTTGGAGATTGAGTGACAAAGATGTCTTCCTCTCCCGAAACTGAGATTTGTTGATTCCCCACGAAAAACTTCACCTTTTGATGGAGAGTGGAAGGGACAGCTCCTGTCGTGTGTATCCAAGGCCTTCCTAGCAAAAGAGTATATGAAGGCGTAATATCCATGACTTGGAATTGTATATTGAAAATACATGGACCAATCTCCACAGGTATCTCTATATCGCCCAACACTTCTCGACGGACTCCATCAAATGCCTTGACAATCATGTTGCTTTTCCGCATATACGATGAATCCACTGGTAACCTTAGCAAAGTGCACATAGGCATCACATTGAGAGCCGATCCATTATCAATGAGAACCCTGCCAATTGTGTGGCTCTTACACCTGACTGTGATGTGAAGAGCCTTGGTGCTTCCCCTCCCTTCCGCAGGAATCTCATCATCACTGAAAGATATATAATTTGAAGCCACCAAATTACCGACTAAATTGTCCATTTTGTCCATGGATATATCAGGAGGTACATATGATTGATTCAACACCTTTAATAAAGCATTCCTGTGAGACTCAGAATTCAGGAGAAGTGATAAGAGTGAAACCTTTGCCGGTATTTTGTTCAACTGCTCGACAATATTGTATTCACTATGCTTAATCAAGCTCAAAAACTCATCGGCATCTTCTTTCGTAATAGACTCTTGACATCTTGTCTCTTGAACCTCTATCGGGTTAGCCCTACCCCCTTCCACAATTCCTACCTTCTCTTTTCTAGCTTTAGCTAACATTTCAGGACTATAGCAACGCCCACTTCGTGTCATTCCCCCAACTCCAGTGATATTCGCTGTTTCGAGACTTTTAGGGGACATATGCTCTCTTTCTCCATTCATTACTATATCATAGCCATATCTCCAAGGTACCGCCTTGTTGTCTTTGTATGGAAACGGGATAGGAGCTTTGATTGTGATCCCACTAGCTTGGCTTGATTTTTCCTCAAGGCGGATTTTCAGAGGCTTTGACTTTAGGTCGTCATCAATCACACTAATCTCATTCCCTTTTCCTCTTCCTTCCCAAAATTCAATTTGATATGAGTCCATTAACTCCTGCAATCTGTAACGAAAAGCTTCACAGGACTGAATTGAATGACCTACTGCACCATTGTGGTATGGACAAACCAGATTGGGATCATACGAATCTATATAGGTCTCCAAAATCAAGGTTTCTGGTTGCAACATGTCTGCCTTCACTAATACATCAAAGACCTGACTTAACGGAGTCTTTATTTCTGCAACAGCTCTTTTAATGTAATCCTTCTTTTCATTGCTTAACATGTTCACTGCTGCTCCACCATGGTCTGGTAAAGGATTCCCATTCACAACTTGTTCTGCTTTCGGCTCCTCAAAACTCAACTGCCCAGCCTTCATCAAGCCCTGCACTTTATACTTCAATCCCAAGCAATTTTCTATAGAGTGACCCACATTGTCATTGTGGTAAGCACACTTTGCGTTTGGATCATACCATTTGGGATACGGGGGTTTTAGGGGTTCAAGGTATACGGGGGCAATAAGACGGTTTTGCACCAGTTTAGGATATAACTCCGCATAGGTTATGGGGATTGGGGTGATAGGGGGTCTTTCTTGATTGAAGCGTGGCCTTCCAGGGTTGTTCATTAGGTTTGTAGGTTGAGTAAAGGGTTGGGTTGGTCTCAGGTTGGCGAGCGAAAAATGGGCTGAGTATTTGTTGGTGGGTTTAGTTGATATGGGTAGGGTGAAACATAATTGATAGCATGAGGATAAGATTGGTATTGGTTGGATGGGCGTTGGTGAATATAACCTCCTGCAGAGATAACCTGGACATCTCCTTCCTTTTTCTTAGGAAACCCTCCTTTCCTGGCCTCTACACCCTCAATCTTGCCATTTTTAATAGCATTTTCTATTGCCTCTCCTGAAAGCACCATGTCAGAAAAGTTCTTACTGACATTTCCTATCATCCTCTCATAATAAGGAGCTTTGAGAGTGTTTAAAAATAACATCGTTAACTCCTTTTCTGTCAATGGAGGTTGAACTTCAGCAGCTGCATCTCTCCACCTCTGAGCGTATTCTCTAAAATTCTCGTTTGTTTTCTTCTCCATGCTTTGGAGAGAGAGGCGATCAGGAGCCATATCACTTACGTGACGATATTGGGCTAGAAATGCCCTAGCAAGGTCTTTCCACGAATGTATACGACTCCTGTCCAACTGAACATACCACCTTGCAGCAGATCCTGTAAGGCTATCTTGAAAACAGTGAATGAGCAACTTTTCATTACGAGCATATCCTGCCATCTTTCTGCAAACATCGTAACATGGGTTGTCGGGCATTTAGTTCCATCATATTTCTCGAAGTCCGGAACCTTGAACTTTGCGGGCAACACCAAATCGGGAACTAGGCTCAACTCTTCTGCATCAACATTCCCAAAGGAGTCGTTTCCTTCGATGGCTTTCAACCTTTCCTCCAACATGTCACATTTCTGTTGTATCCCTACAGCTAGATTGTCAACTGCTTCTCTCTTCAACTTCTCTTGTTCAACAGGATCGTCCAAGTTTGGGACGAAAATAGGGTCGACAGGACTAGACCCTATACCAGGTTGATTTTGGCCTATAGCATGGCCTTGTCCTCCCATTGAGGGTGTTGCCTGAGCATAAACCTTTGGAGGCATTTGGGCCTGATGGGTGAACCCTGGAGGGTATGGTGGGTCATCACTAGGATATTCCTCCGCTGTTAGGTCTTGCACAACTCCTTTCCCCTTAGCCATACTCATCATCAACTCCATCATCTTGGTCATCTGCTCTCGAGTTTCCTCTTGAGCTTTGACAATCTCTTGTTGCACTCTTTCCATCCTGTCAATCCGTGCTAATTGCTCATTTTCCATTGCTTTAGTTCGTGCACGAGTTCGGTATGGATGATTTGGAAGGGCTATTTTTGTACCTTTGTTATCACAATTAGATAAAACTATTTTTATCAAATGCTTATGAAGGAAAAGCAAAAGTAAGAAAAATTTTCGTGAGAAATTTATTGCATAACAAAAATTGTCTCATAACAAAAACTTATAAAAACCTGTCTCATAACAATTGTTGAACAAAGTTAAAGACCCATTACATCCATAAAGAACATCTAAGGTGTCCACCTAAGCCCTTCAACAAACTGTAGTGACCTTGGATCTCATCCAGTAGTAGTAGCAGATTCTCCCCATGCTCGGTAAGTGGGCTGACTCCGAGCTTCAAATCCCTTATTCTGTCTTCCATGTCTCTTGCTCTGTGAGCCATGACATTAATCTGTTCAATCATGGAAACCAGAAGATGTGAATCACGAGCTCTCCTCAAGGTAGCATACTTCTCCTTTAGGTCATTCAACTCATTAACAACCTTTTGTAGGATCTGCAAGTATTCTTGGGATCGATTGAGGGCACCTTGCGAACTCATCTGCTCGCTTATGACCTTGCCTTCAAGTTCTTCACATTCGTCCCCTTCTTTTGTATCTCAGCTTTGAGTTGTTCATTCTCTTCCCGCAAACGTTTGTTTTCAGACCTTGAGAGCTGCTCCTTCAAGTATCTGATTTCATCTATCAACTTATACTTCTCTTGATGGACCCTTGTATATGCTTGTTCCCTTCTCCCCAGCTTCTCCTCTGTTTCACATTTGAGTTTCTTAATTTCTCTTTCTAAGTCCCTTTTTTCTTCCTCTAATTTCCTCTTGGCAATCTCCAAGTCTATCATGGGATCTCGAGGTATGGGCTCTTCACTTTTCTCGAGACCTTCTTCGGGTGGAAGCCTAATCCTTGCCTCGTCTCTTATGCCATACTGAGTATTCGGGAGGGTCCTTCTCTAGAAATATTCCTTTCTCAATCCTGAGAGTTGCCTTCCAAGCCTTGACATCGTCTTCTATTTTCTTTACAAATCCTTCTTCTGCATATGTATACTCGTGCTGACTGAGTCCTTGAGTCATTGGAATGAATTGCTCATATCCCAATTGTCTTCGTACCATAAGAGGTGCATAAGAGATAGTACCCCATATACCCAAAAGTGGAACCCATGGCTTACCACCGCAAGCATATAACATAGATCTCCGTGGCATCCAAGGTGCCCTCCAAACAATATCCTTTTTCTTGGTCTTGCGCAATAATGAAACCCATTCTCCTTTTGTCTTCGGTGCAGGCCAAGTCTTCTCACAGAATTCCTTTATCGGGACTGTATTGAGATAAGCCTCTCGAAATTTTTCTTCGTTACCTCCGAGGTGACTTTTCATCCAAATGTATAACAATGATGTACATCCGATGAAACGTCCTTCTCCCTTGCGACGGCAGAAATTTAAAGACCTAAAAGTCTCTGACAAGATAACTGGAGCCACATTCACCTCATGATCAAGCTGCTCAACAAAATCCACTATTGTAACCTCAATGTGTCCTAAGAATTTAGGGAACATGGCCATACCATACACAGCTAATGCCATTATGCTCATGTGTTGTTCTTTCGTTAACTGCTTCTGAAGACAACTTCGTAGAAAACTCCATGGCACATAAGTGGTCTCTCCTTTCTGCCTTGTGTGATGATCAATTTCTTGAACACTATGGCCAGTCATGGAGGACAATTTCTTACGATATCCTGATTTCCTTTTCTTCCAATAGATTTTGTTGGGATTTTCTAACTCCCGACGGAGCAAGAATGAATACTCCTCTATGGTTGGCATCAAATCGGCCTCATTGAAGACAAAACATCTATAGGACGGGTCCCAAAATTGCACCATGGCCCTTATCAAATCCAAGTCCACTTCCACTAATAATAGTAGCATCAAGTCCCCATACTTTTTCTGAAATTCTGTCTTCCTCTCTTCATCCCATGCCTTCCAAATTCCTAGCAACTCGGTGTAGTCATTTTGTCTTAGGTCTAAATGAATCCTCTCTGGCAGAGTAGAAACAAAACCAACAGGTAGGCAATCACCATTCTCACGTTGGGCCTTTTCGGATCGTTCCTTCACTATGTGGGCTGGCTCCCCTTGCGATAATTTCTCCATGGATGCAAATGGATCTTAATCTGTAACAATTTGTTATGAGACCAGAAAAAAGAGAAAAATGCAAGAAATGAGAATATGCATTATGTTTTTTTTTTTGTATTTTATTATTATTATTTTTTTTATATATTTTCTTGTATGAGATGATGGTCGTTCTTTGTGTCTTAATATAGGTTTCAATTCTAAAGCTCTAGCTTACGAGTGGGCAGCATAAGTTCACTACATGCTTGGTTTGGATAGGTAGGATACTAAAGGTTCCCAGACTGTTCCCCACTATCGTCCACGTGGACTAGTAAGGCACCCTAATCCTCACCCATTATAGGCTTCAAATGGAAAGGGTTCAACATGAGTGGGAGTATTTCATTGGCCTATGTGGAGGTTACCACCTCACGAAGGCAAAGCTACTTTACTTCCTCTTAAAAAGGTAAGCCTGGGTCGAAGGCTAATGTATGCACATGCAAGTGAAGTGTGTGTATTTAAATGTCTTATGAAATTTAAAGCTTTTAGGCAAGATTTTGATAACCTTAGACTTCCTAATGGCCTGACTCTCTAATGTCCCCAGTGGAGTCGCCAAACTGTCATAACGTATCAAGTTTCGGGAAACCTAATAGCTAGACACAAAACTATGGAGTCGCCACCAACCATTCTAACCTAGGTGTGATTGGTCACCTATTCAAACTAAGGATAAGGCTTGGTCTACGTTAAGAGTTCTAAGTTCGGGAGTACGGTTACGTGTGAGGAAGGATTAGCACCCTCACAACGCCCATCCTAAAATGGTACCAAGTGATCTAAGGTTATCTTAATTTTGCCTTTTACTTTAATTTCGATATAATTAAATATTGAAAAATCTTTTAAGTCTCCTCCATCAAGCTGGTTGGACAACTTAAAAGTTTTCTCACCTCAAGAGTATTCAAGTAGGACCAATCGCCTTTCTTGAAGAGGCTCCGTCGTCGGATTGTTTAAATATTTTATGCAAACCCTATTTTGACTCCTATCCAATTTCTATTTATTATTTATCTTATTTTATTCTATTGTTATTATTTTCTATATAAATTATTATTTCATATATTTTTTATATCTTTAAATAAACATGAATTATTTGATATTGAAGATTTTCTTAAAGACCTTCCATCAAGCTGGTAAGACCTTAAAGAAACTTTCTCACCTTAGGAATTTTTAAAGAAATTACTCAAGCGCAATTCCTTTTAAATTCCATCCTTGGAATAATTCACATTTATTAAAATATTTAATTTAATTTAATTTCTATTTATTTTAATTATTTTCTAATTTTAATTCTAATTTATTAATTTGATCTTTATTCTTTATTATAATGAACTTAATTTTAATTTACTATTTTTTAGTTTAATTTTTATATTTTATAATTAGATTGATTTATTAAATATTGGAAATATCCCTTAGATCTTCCATCAAGCTGGTAAGACCTAAAAGAAACATCCTCACCTCAAGATATCTAAAAGTACTACTCCAGCGCAGTCCTTTTAAATTCCATCGTCGGAATATTTATATTCGTATTTATTATTATTTTTAAAATATTTTATTTCTAAATATTAATTTTTATGACTCTTAATTTCTAATTGATTATTAATTCTTTTAATTGTAACTAATCTTAATTAATTCTTATTTCAATTTTTTAATAATTTTGAGTTTTAAATATCGGAAATGACTTTTTAAATCTTCCATCAAGCTGGTAAGACTTAAAAAGGACCTCCTCACCTCAAGATTTCGAGAATATTACTCGATCGCAATCTCCTCGGAGTTCCGTCGTCGGATATTTCAATTTTTTATTATTTTATTCTATTTTATTTTGTTTCTAAATATATTAATTTCTATGACTCTTAATTCCTAATTTGATTATTAAATATCGGATATAACTTTTTAAATCTTCCATCAAGCTGGTAAGATTTAAAAAAGAAACTCCTCACCTCAAGATCTCTGAGAGTATTGCTCAATCGCAATCCCCTTGGAGTTCCATCGTCGGAATATTTATATTTATTCTATTTTAAAATTTTTATTATTATATTCTTCTATGGTATTGCAATTCTAAACTACCAAAATAAATCTTAACAATAATTTAAACATGCATTAAACTAAACATATCATATAAATTTTATTTGAAGTCTTAAAATAAGAAAATAAATTACGATAAAAATAATAAAATAAAATAAGATAAAAAAATATCAATTGTATTGGATCATGTTAACTAAGTTAAATCATACTAATTGAAACTTACACAATCAAGTCAATAATAAATAAATAAATAAATAAATAGAAAATAAAAAAAATAAAATGAAATAAAAAAAGAACCTATATCAATTCACACACACAAACTGTATTAATTAAATCTTATCAATACTTGTTAAACTATGCTTTCCATGCATCAAATTAAATTCGTTAACTCATCAAATTAATTATTCAAATCATCTTATTGCAATATTTTTATTAATTAAATTACTGTATTAAATAAAAAAATCATTAAAAGGAGATAAATAAATCAATAAATAAATAAGATAAAATAAAAACAAAATAAATAAGATAAAATTTTTTTAAAAAAAATTATCAGAACATGAAAAGAAGAAACCTGCGGTCGGGTCGGGTCGGTTGCGGGTCGGCACGCGGGTTTAGATGCGGGTTGCGGCTTTGGTTGTTGCTCCAAAACGACGTCGTTCTGACCTTGCTATTTAAGTCTTCTTTCCAATTTTTTTGGACCAGTTTTCGTTACTTATAAAAAAAAAAAACTTCCTTTCTCCCCAGACGAATACCGGAGGCCGGAAAGCCAAAAGGGTTGCCGGGAAATTCAAGGTTTCCAGATTCCGGTGATCTCTCCACCGTGTACCACTGTAGATCACCAGATCTACGCCTTTAAACTCCCAAAAACCTTCACCTCTTCGTCCTCAAACTAGATCTACGAGCCACGGGTGTTAGATCCTTCTGGAAATCCACGGATCTAACTCCCAAAGTTGAAACCTTACACTGCCTAGGCTACCAAAACCCTCGACACCCTCCTTTCTGTGGTTTTTTTGTGCTTTTTGGTTCTGGTTCCTTTCGGTTCTGTTGTGTTTTTTTTGTGTTTTTTTGGTTCCCGTTGTTTTCTGGTTGTGCTTGCTATTGTTGTGGTTACTGTTGGCTCTCTCCGATATGTGGTTGTTTTCTGTTTGCTCTTGTGTGTTTTCTGTCCCTATCCTCTTCCGTTGTGTGTTTGTCTCTCCTTTTATTAGTGTTAGATCTTAGTGTTTTGGAAGGTCCGAAATCGGATCTCAGATCTGATTGTGATATGGTCTTTAATGCTTGATTCTGTTTTTGGTCTTGATTTTCATGCAGATTCGAGATTTACGTGACTTGCCAATTCTTTCCTTTTTGTGTTTCCGGCGGCTAGGTTGGATTTAGGGTTAGGGTTTCATATTAGGGCTTGGGGCTCTCTTTAGGGTTTGGGGTTTCGGTGAGGGTTTCAGTGAGGGTTTGGGGTTTCAGAGAGGGTTCAGGGTTAGGGTTCGGTAGGGTTTCATTTTTTGTTTTGTTTTATTTTTTATTTTTTATTATTTTTTTTTATTTTTTATCAAAATAAATAAATGAATAAATAAATAAAAATAAAAAATGAAATAATTAAAATTCATATCCAATAAAATAAATAAATAAAATAAAAAATAAAATAAAATAACAAATAAAAATAAGAATAAAAAGAGAAATAAAATAGAAAGAGAAATAATAATAAAATGAATAATAATGAAAAAGAAAAGAAGAGAAAAGATAAAAAGATAAAAATACAAAACACACACAAAAAAAAATAATAAAATAAAATAAAAATAAATTAAAAAATAAAAATACAAAAAAATAAAAATAAATAAAAAATAAAAATAAAAACAAAATAAAATAAAAATCAATTATTCAAACATGGGTTTAATTCACTTTTTATTTTTAAAATACACGTCGAGTGATTCGAGATTCACAATCCCGGACAAAATTGGTGTCTACACCTAATACTAGGCTTCTTTCCTGTCCATAATTCATATGAGGTTTTAGCTACTGCTTTGCTTAGAACTAGATTAAGAATGTACACTACAGTCTTTAAGGCTTCTCCCCAAAGTGAGTCTGGCAAAGAAGAATGAGTAATCATATTTCTAACTATGTCCTTTAAGGTCCGATTTCGTCTCTCAGCTACACTATTTTGACTTGGAGTCCCTGGCATGGTGTATTGAGGAACGATGCCACATTCTGCTAAATACTTTACAAAAGGGCCTGGACGTTGTTCACTTGATCCGTCGTATCTACCTTAATATTCACCGCCACAGTCAGATTTAACGGCTTTAATTTTTCTACCAAGTTGATTTTCAACTTCAGCTTTATAGGTTTCAAAAACGTCTAATGCCTGAGACTTCTCATGAATCAAGTATAGGTACCCATAACGAGAATAATGGTCTATGAAAGTAATAAAATACTATTGACCATTCCAAGAAACTGTAGGGAATGGACCACAAATATCAGTATGAATTAAATCCAAGACGTTTAAACTCCTGTTAGCACCAGTTTTCTTGATATTTATTTGTTTTCCCTTAATACACTCAACACAGATTTTGAAATCTGAAAAATCAAGTGAATCGAGAATTCCTTCTGACACAAGCCTCTTTATTCTTTGTTCAGAAATATATGCTAAATGTCTATGCCATAACATAGAAGAATTCTCATTAATTAATTTACGCTTTGTACCACAATTATTTATATGCAAGGATTCATTAATGTGTGAGACATGAAGATCTAATTTATATAGATTATCAACTAAAGAACCTGTGCCAATAAGATTTGAATACTGAAAAAGACTAAATTTTCCATTTCTAAATGAACAAGAATATCCTGATTTGTCCAAATAATAAATAGAAATCAAATTCCGTCTAAATGACGGTACATAAAAAGTCTCTTACAAATCTAAATAGCAACCAGATTCTAACTTTAATATAAATAAACAAACAACCTCAACAGGAGCTCTTTCACCATTTCCTACATAGATGAATCTTTTAGCATCAATTGGATTTCTGCTCCGTAAACAACCATGCATAGTTACACTTATGTGAGTAGTTGCACCTGTATCTATCCACCAAGTGTGATTGGGTACTAAAGCCAAATTAACTTCAGAACAAACAAAGTTGAGAAGTTTACCCTTTTTGGCAAGCCATTTAGCATACTTGGAACAATCCTTCTTCACATGACCACCTTTACGGCAAAAGAAACAAGTGATCACCTTATCTTGTTTCTGTTGCCCCTTAGGTTGTGAAGTTCCAGTATTTGCAGTGCCTTTTTCTGTGTTCCTTTTTCTCTTTTTGTTGGCAGCAATGTCATTGGAAGAAGATGCTAAGTGAGCACTTTCTATCTTCTCTTGTTTCAACCTCTCTTCCTCTTGCACACATTGAGCAGTGAGCTCATTAAGAGTCCATTTCTCTTTTTGAGTGTTATAACTTATTTTAAAAGGACTAAATTGTGTAGGAAGAGATATTAAGACCAAGTGCACGAGAATGTCCTCAGACAACTCTAACTTTAGTGCCTTTAGTCTTGTAACAAGATTAGACATTTCCATAATATATTCCCTTATGTTTCCTTTACCGCTATGCCGCATTGAAACAAGTTTAGAGAGAATGGTGCTTGTTTCGACTTTTTCATTTACAGTGAATCTGTTTGCCATTCGTTGTAGGAAACTCTTAGCATTTTCTTCCTCAGGCATTGCGCCTCTGATGGCATCTGGAATTGAGTACTTCATGATCATTAGACTCATGCGGTTTGAACTCTCCCATTTTTCATAAAGTGCCCTTTCCGTAGCTGTACTATTATCAGCAGGGGCAGGAGGTTTATCAGACCTGATCGCATAGTCTAAATCCATACACCCAAGCACAATAGTATCATGCTACTTCCATTTCTGGAAGTTAGTGCCGTTAAGCACCAAGATATTATTCAGATTGGCAGATATAGAAGAAACATTTACTGTGAACAGAAAAACAACAATAATAAGCTCACAATTAACAAATAATAATTTTGAGCCATATAAGATACCAAGCACAACATTAAAATTTAGTCTTTGGACAGAAATTTTAATTTGTAAGCGGTACTCTTAAACTTTATTAGTAAATATTGATAACCAAATCCTTGCCAACAACATGCCTTCCTTTGGGCTGACATATTGCATGCATGGTAAAAAATAATTTTATCACATATTTACTACTTTATTGTGTTTGTAATCTGGCCAAAAATAACCTTCCTTTGGGCCGATTATTTTCCGCAGGGATTAAAAACACAGTCATTTAAATTCTTAAATGACAACCTTAATTTTCAAAATAAATAAATTAACATAAAAAAGGTCACTTTGGTGGCATTTTATATTAATTTAATTTATTTTGAACTTTATTTATTTTTAACATATTATGCACATATACAAAATATTGAGAGTACACAAATTAATTCACATCAATAGGGAGAGTGAGTACTGTCAATCAACTCAAAACATCATGAAATATTTTATCATGAAATAAAATTTCAGAAAATACATGCATAATATATCAAAACACTGAAATTACAATGAATATTAAATAATAAATATTTAATAATTTCAAACAATTCCATAAAAATCACCAAAAATTTTAAAATAATAAAAAATTCTGTACTGGAGAAATTGGTGGCCAAATGGCCACCGGAAGGTGGCGCGTGTATCCCACGCGCCACCCTTGCGCGTGGGACAAGATCCCAAACCGGGATCTTGTCGTCTCCTTCACCTAGCCGGGTCGGATCCGACCCGGCTGGTTCAGAACAGACCCGTTCGGGTCTGTTCTTCCTTTTTCTTGAATTTTCTTTATTTTTACTCTCTTTTTTCACCAAATTTAACTTTTGATCATTTAATTAAGACCTTTTGTACAAAACCCAGGACAAGAAACAGATCAAAACAACAAAATTTGTGATGAATTTGATCAAGAAAGATACAAGAAAATATTCATGAAAGACCCTTACCCCTTTTCTTGATTGTGATTTTGATTCAACCATATAAGTCACAAGAAACAATTATCATCAATCAATTTGAATTAAAACACATAAAATATTATTGTTTTGATTAAATTTTAATTTCGGGATTTAAAGAATTTAAAAATAAAATTCATCAAACATGAGACAAAATTTCAGAATTTGTTCACATGATTTTAATCCTTATTCCATAAGGAATAAAAGCCCTAAGGTTTTACACAATAATTTTTAATTCTCAATGATCAAACATGATAAGCTCTTGATACCACTTGTAGGAAAATTAATACAAATAAATACACCCAGGATTTCATGTTCAATCATCAAGAAAAGATTAATACGAAAGCGTACCTGAATCCATTGGAATTGATTTCTTGATGTTAGAGTCTTCCACGTCTAAACCTTTTGAGAGAATCTGTATCTCACTCAACGATGGGATATTTTGTTGTGAGAATTATGTTATGTTTAGACTGGAGACCATAACCTATTTATACTTGAAGTATATTTTATTTTAGGCTGAATGCTCAAATAAGGATATAAAGTTTTCGGAAATATTCAATTCAGGATCTAAACTTTTATTTTGCTCAATTTAGGATAAAACGTTTTCGATTTTGCTCAAATAAGGATTTTTTAACGCGTGTGAATTACACGCGCCGTTAAAGAGAATGACTGACGATGAAAGGATAATTATTGCCACGTGTCACACTCACACTCTGCCACGTGTCACAATTACATTCCGCCACGTGTCAATTTATTTTTATCTATTAAAAGAAAATAATTATAAAATCACTGCCACGTGTCTCACTCACACGTCGCCACGTGTCTCACTCACACGCTGCCACGTGTCCACATATTTTTTTACTTTTTTTCTTTCTTTTTTTTTATTCAAGAAAAACTATATATTTTGATAAAATAATATTTTCTTGAATAAATTTTTTAAAATTATTTTTTGAAATAATTAAAAATTTTAAATTTTGTTTTAGAAAATAAATTCTCAAACATAAAAATTATTATAAAACTTTTTTGTAACTAGTATAATTATTATTTTTTCTTTCGTAATTTTTTTTTTCATTTTTACCATAAAAAAGGAAAAAAACTATTAGCCATAAAATTATTAGAAATTATATATTTTTTAAAGAATAAATTTTAAATTACTAAATTTAATTTGTATTTTTCTTCTTTTTTTGTTTTCTATATTTTCTTCTAATTGACAAAAAAAGAAAGAAGATAAAGAAACTATAAAAATAAAGAAAAATATGTAAGAATTGTCTTTTTAGAAAAATTGATGTAATTAAAAAAATAAACGTATTTCCTAGAAAAACTCAATTTTCTAAAAATAAATATATTTAATTTACAATAAAAAATTATTTTAAATTTAAATCATATAAAAGAAATAAAAACAGAAAGGAATGAAAAGAAAAACAATGTGAAAAAAATACATAAATATTTTTTATAAAAATTTATTTTTTACAATTTTTTTTTGAAAATGTAATATAAATTTTTAAAAGTTATTTTTTATTAAAAAATCAACTAACAAAATTAACTACTAATTATAATATTATAAATAATATTTAAATTTTTAATTTTTTATTAATATTTAAACAAAAAAATTTGGCTGAATGCTCAAATAAGGATCTATCGTTTTCGGAAATGTTCAATTCAGGATCTAAACTTTGCCACGTGTCCCACTAATGATTATAAGTCACTGCCACGTGTCCCACTCACACGCTGCCACGTGTCAAGCTTGCCACGTGTCCCGCTCACACGCTGCCACGTGTCCATATATTTTTTACCTATTAAAAGAAAATTAATTATATGTCACTGCCACGTGTCCCACCCTTATGCTGCCACGTGTCTGCTTCTGCCACGTGGCCCAATCACATGCTGCCACGTGTCTTTTATAAACGCCGTTATTATTTTAACGGAAAATCCTTATTTGAGCAAAATCGAAAACGTTTTATCTTAAATTGAGCAAAATAAAAGTTTAGATCCTAAATTGAATATTTCCGAAAACTTTATATCCTTATTTGAGCATTCAGCCTTTATTTTATTTTGGCCTATCATGAAAATAAAATAAAATATTGGGTCTCTACACATTGCAAAGCCCATACTAATTGAGATGTCCTAAAGTCCAATAACTTAAACTTATTTGATCACTTTTAAGTGGACTAAATAGATAGCCTGTAATGTACAATTAATTGATATATGTAGGCCCGCTAAATAATTTTCCAACATAATATAAATTAAAAGTTGATAAAATTTGTATACAACTATGATAAAAGTTAAAAACTAAGTATTGTATTTGACATATCAATACGAAATTCAAACATAAAATTTTTATATTTTACACAATATAAATACGATTTTACATGATATAAATATAAATTTTATACATGACTTACCTAATCTATATTCAACAATAATCCTAGTTCTAAAGCACTACTGATATTTACAAGCTTTTCTAGCATGCTGTGGCCATAAATTTGTATAATTTTTTTAATATTTATTTTTTGTTGGTAATCGGAATATTAGATTGTCAAAAACGTGATCATTTCTCCTTTTGTTATTGGTTTCTTCGTGAGTGAGAATGTTATCATTATGCTTACAAGAGAAGAAAAATGTTAACTAATGTCGACATGACATTTGAGAGAAAATCAATACATTATTTCTCATTGAACTCGATGAAATCGATGCATTACATCAGAAAATTAAAATAAAATTTTGATAATCTTTAATACACATTTACAAACACATTAATAAGTTTAGAGGATTTTTTTTTTTGCATAAGAGTGAATTTTTTTTAATTCTTAATCTACTCATTATCTTCACTCCTATTTACTTATCTCACTTAAGAAAGATATTATACATCAAAACTCTTTCAAACCACAATTTCTAAAAATTTGTTGAATGTGTATACCTTTTGAGGTGATATTGAATTAATACATAAAAATCAACTTAAAACTCTGTCACCAAAGGCTGGCACAAGTGGTTTAGGTTAAAATTCCAACTACTTTCCCTCATTGACAAGTATTTTATAAATTTTAAAAATTCTGCAAGTAAAATTTTAATAGATTTGTAAATCTTAATGATTGATTAACAATTTACTTTGATCTTAAAGATTGGGTAACATTCTTTACTGATGAGTTCTTTGTAACAAAATAAAAATCTAAGAGATAGGTTAAAGTTTAGTAATCTCAACGCATAACATTAACTTAAAATTGACATGGTTAAATAATATATTGTTTGATTTTTCTTTGTTATTTTTTATTTTTAATTTTTAAAAATAAAAAAAATTCAATCAAGACAAGATTTGAGTAAATTATACATCCAACTAGTATTTTTTTTGCAAGATAAAAATCTAGTTGTTTATGAGTAAGGCTATCTGTTTAAATTTGAAGGCCAATCTAATTTTTTAACGAATTTGGAAAAAAATATTAAGCCCATTAAATGGGCTTGCGCTAACAAATGAGAGCTGATTAAAAAATAGACCGACCCTTGATCTTACCTTTAAAAGCTCAAACCTGGTTGAGCTCGACCCGTTTTTGTTAGTAACATTAAAAAAAATTATTGTCTTGTTAATTAATAATTAAATTGATTCATTTCAAATGTTCCAACAAATAATCTTATAATTGTAATTCTATAAAATATGGCACATTGACCTTAATAATGAAAAACAACATCATAAAAATTTTGAATATTAGTTCAAATAATTCATTTAAACTTTTGAATATTGGTTCAAATAATTTATTTAAACTGTTAGCTTTAAATTGACATGTGTATTTTGAAATGACAAAAACTTAAGTAATCATAATGTCTGATTCATATTGTAAATTTGTTTTATCACACATGATTCTCTCAAACCATTTTAAGTGTTCATTTCAAATATTAAGATCATAATTTAATTGTATATTCTTATTGGTCTTAATAAGTTATAAAATGGTTCTGAATATTTTCATTAAGTAATTTTCTCAAGAATATATTGAACACAACTTTAAAAAATTACTTAATAAGTTTTTGGACTAAGTTTTCATTTGAGAAAGTCAAGAAATATTTCCACAAAATTGAAAAATGTTTTGGGATGAATTAAAATCAAAGTCTACATCATTTCTAACCTAAAATAGCCCAGAAAAGAGTAGGAACAAGTTGAGGGATCGATCCCTCATGATGAGGGATCCATCCCCTAGTGGCAGAATGCTCCAGGAAGCAAAATTGAGGCATAGGATCGATCCCCTAAGGGAAGGGATCAATCCCTTCATGGCAAAATGCTCTGGAGGCTGGAAAACATGCACAGGATCGATCCCCTACCTCAGGAAAGCACTCCAAAGGCTAGTTTTTGTGAGATACAACGGTAACTTTCGATTTTAACTCCACTCAACGTCAAGAATACGTCCAAGGGACTATAAATAGAGGCTTGGAAGCTCAAGAAAGGAAGAACAGCAGCTGAGACATTTCATTCTTCAATTTCTTCATCTTCTCCAAGCATCTCAAAGATTACAAGAGCTAGAATTCAATATCTTTTATTACTCTCATCATCTTTGTATTGCATAGCACAAATACTTTAGAGTTTCTTTTCTAGACCTTAATCTTTGTAATCATTTGCCTACCTAGAGGCCTTCTTTGATTACACTCTTTGTAAACCCAATCACATATTGTAAAGGGGAGTGGACCCTTGAGTACTATATTGTAAGTGAGAATTGGGTAGATAAGGTTTACTCCTTGAGCTCAGAAAAAGGAGGTAATAGGTTTCTCTTGAGCCTTGAAAAAGAGGGAGGTTTCTCTTGAGCCTAGAAAAAAAGGGAGGTTACTCTTGAGCCTGTAAAAAGAGGGATTGTATTACAAATTCAAGATAGTGAATTTGGGAAAAATCCTTGGGAGCGTCTCAAGGTAGAGGACATAAGCAAGGATGCTAAACCTCTATAAATCGATTGTGTACATTTCTCTTTCCCTTGTCTCTTTACTTATTTGCATTTATGTTGTGATTGTTGAATTGAACTTGAATTACATGCTTGTGTAGCCTAGAGAACTTAGAAAATTTAATATGGGCTAGAGAATTTAGAAGAACCAGAAAACGAACTTAAGGGTAACTCAAAACCGATTCACCCCCTCTGTCAGTTTAGTTATAGAGCCAACATAAACTTTGCTATGTAAGAGTTCTAAAGAATAATATAAACGTTAAAGTGAAGAATTTTAAAAAAAAATTGGGCAGGCTTGGATGAACTTAAGTTTTTCTGTCGTTTATAAAAACAAGTTTAAACAAAATATGAATACTTGGATGAGCTTAAGTTTTTCTATCATTTATAAAAACGAGTTTAGACAAAAATATGAAGCTTAAATTTCAGATCAAGCCAAGCTTAAGTATACATAAAATCCCGTAATATACTACTACTAAATTTAATTCAAATCCAACTCGATTCATAAACGAGTGTATCCTATAAGTCCATTAACATAAGGCTACCAATCCAAGACCCCAAGGCAAACAGCCCATGCACAGTTCAAGCCTTCACCTCTACTTGGCATCTCATTTGGCTGACAGTTCCTAACAACTGAACCTTCCACTTAGCTGACACATGATGCTTCATGAGATGGGACACCGCTAACAGACCACAGAGAACAAGTATATAAGACAGAAGCCTTAAGGAGAAGGGTAAGCAACTTTAAACTACCTAAAACCTTCATTTCACTAAAAGCTCTTGCCTTTCTCTTTTCTCTAGCCTTCTCTTTTGTTCTTTTCCTCACTTGCTCTTACTACTTGAGTGTTTGAGTGCATTCGAGAATAAAATTTTAGCATCTCTTAACCTGAGCTTCCTCTTTACAAGTCCTAACAGCTAGTTTGAACCAAGATTTACCTCAACAACACCTCAAATTACCTTAACAAGCTCCATTCGAAAGCCGAGATTAAAACAATAGTAATGTTCTCTTAAGTTGCATATTGAATCTGGACAAGTTGCAGAAGGAAAAAGGTACATTGAAATAACAAATAACATCCTAGTGAAGGGAAGATTTCAATTTTGTCGATCTCTGAAAGACAAACTTTTAAACGTATAAAGCTCAAACCATGGAGATTGGATTTTCCCATATCTTCTCCCACTACACCAAATTCATGAAAAAAAATATTCAAAATCCTTTCCCTCATAAATGACACACTAGCAAGAATATTTTAAAAAAAAAAAAAAACCATACATACTCTACCATAAAAGGATATAAAGGAAAATAAAATCATCTGTAAAATCATTGAGATTAAATCTGATAATTCATTTATCACTGTCTTTTATTTATTAAATTATATAAAATACAAAAATTATGATATCACATCTTGTATTCATATGTCAATTTTTCAATTTTTAACAACTTTATATTTTTTATTTTAAATCATGTTATTTTATATATATTTTTGGTATCATCTCATGTGTCATTATCGTAACATATCTAAAATTAATAGATTTAATTAAAATTAGTATATTGTTTAATAATACTAAAAATTCATATAGAATTTGTCAAAATTCTTCCACACCACACTCAAACAAAAGGGGAAAAACCCCTTGACATTTTTCTTTGTTCCATTAATTATCACTCATAAAACACATACAAACACACCGTCAGAGAGAAGAAAAAGGAAAACGCAACATCTATAGAATGCTAAAATTGTAGCATTGTCATCTCCTAAAGCAACTGTGGATTCCAAGTTTTAAATATAGAAACATATATATATATATATATATATTTCATTGACGACTAGTACAGAATCATGCAAATATCTTGGCTACCTTTGCTTTTAATTACCATGTAAGCACAATTAAACAAAGGAAATGTGGGGAGATAGTAAAAGAAGAGGGAAAAAATCTTTTCTGTCTCTACTGAAGGCTTGAACGTAGAGCTTAAATAGCAAGATCAGGCCACCCATTGCTACCGCCAGTCCAGCAACTTGTTGTATCCCCACCACCCTGAACAGCCAGATAACTCACCTTGTTATTATTGCTCTCTCCCAACTCCGGATCCCGACCAGAACCCGGATTCATTCCACGACCCGAATCCAAATTCCCTCCAAAATCACCCATTTGCACCGTTTTCGAACCCGACCCATTTGGATTCAACCCTTTTAGAAGGTTCCCAAACTGCCCACTCGACGCCAGCAGCGAGCTAAAGCTCCCACCTATATCCATCATCTTCCTATCTTGATGAGGAACCGGCGAGACATACATCCGGTTCGGATCAGTCTCCGAACCCAAAATCTGAACCCCCGAGTTCAAAACAACCCGCTGGGGACTCGTCGTTGTTGTTGTCGGCAGCGGAGAGGGGTCAGAGAGTTTTGGGTTTGTCGGGTCAGAAGCGGGGTTAGTCTGGCGTTTGGGGTTACTGTTGTTGGAGGAGGAGGTGGAGCGTTTGGTGTTCTTGCGGGTACCGCCACCGACGGGGATGTTTCGAAGGGCGCCGCCTTTGGTCCAGTAGCGGCGGCAATTCTTGCAGAAATGGCGGGGCTGAGACAAGTTATAGTTGTTGTAGTAACAGAATTTAGTGTTGGTCGAGTCACAGCGTGGGCATTTTACATGCCCTTGCTCTGGAAAAGCCGGTGCTTTCACGAGCTGAAAACCCGTCAAGTCTTGCATTTTAATTACTTTTCGTAACCTCAAAAGGAGTGAAAATAAAAAAATAAAAAAAAAAACTTCAATTTTGATTGAATTTGATGATAAAGAGAAAACTGAGTTGAGTTTTCAAATAAGAATGGAATTGTAAAAGGCGGCCAAGAAAGAAAATGGAGTTTGGGAGAGCATTGAGGATCTGAAAGCGGTGTCTTCGTTTCAAGGAATTGAAAAGCTGTTATCCTTTGAAGCTTGTGAAATGGCGAAAAGGCCACGGTGACGAAACTGAAAACAAGACAAAAAGAAAGAAAGTATCTGTTTTAGAACAATATCTTAGGATTCATACAAACTGAATGAACCTTTTACAAAAACCAAAACATTCAACCTCCATCAGAAGTAGAGAACCAGACCAAACCAAAGCAACAAGTAAAATTATAAAAGACAGGAGACAACCATCAATCTAATTCGTCGAAATGGTATTGTTTTCACAAGGAATTCAAAGATTGACAGTCGTAGAAAGAAAGAAGATATTTGGGTGTTGGGATTTGGGATTGGCTCAAGGAAGCTCCTGTTCTTTCATTCTACCCGGACTCACATATCCACAAAAGCAAAATGCTTCCACTAATCTGGTAATTAATTAAAATCTAATCCAGTTTTTATTAAAAAAATAATTACGAACAGTACCCTTAATATTCTTTTGCCTAGATCCTTCTTGGATTGCTGCCAGTGTTCTTGTTTTACATTGCTGTCTCAATGTTCATTGACTTCTTTTTTTACTCTTTTGTTACAAGTATTTTATGGATCGGAAACAAATGTCAACTGAAATAATTAATTATTTTTATTATAAAGCATATTCTTGTCTAACTAGAAAAAATAAGATGGGTTAGAATTCAATTTCATTGAAAAACAATTTTTAAAAAATTATTATATGAATTAAATGAGTTAAATTTCAGAATTAATGATTAAATATTTTCACTATCTTTAAACATATGATTAATTTGATAATGTGGTTATTTAATCAAGAAAAATGAATAGTTTAAATTTAAGAAAGATCAATTTATTTATGTAGATTCCACTCAATTATAGTATATGATATTTTTCTTTACATGGAGACTTAACAAATGAAACACTTCCTAAGATTAGAATTTTATTATTCTTACCATCCCTATTACTGTTCTTGTTCCCATTTATAAAAAAACTAATGTGATACTTTTGTTTAATTGCAGAACCTTGAGTTTAGACCAAGTCCAACATAAGAAATGAGTGGTAAAAAAAATATCACAAAAAATTATTGGATAATTTATATAAATATAAACACAAATATTGTATTTTAGCATACAAAAGTATAGATTATGAGTTTTTTTGTAATGAATTGAAATTTGAATCTTTCTGAGCAAAAAAAAATGAATCTTAAATCTATTTAAAATTATTTCTTAAAAAAATTAAATGAATCAACTAAGTTAAGTCCTGAGTATTCATATTATGAATTATTATATTTATATATATATAACAAAAGGAAAGTATAATATATCGGATTCATATAATAAAATACAAAGGAAAAATATTTACCAATCAAATAATTAATATTCATTATAAATGTACCGCAAAAGAAAAACTCTCAAGCTCTGTAACATTCGAGGATTAACAATTGAGCAATTCAAATGCAACAAAACAATGCTTTTTAATTAGGAATGTAATTGGGTAGGTATTTAATAATTTTGAGTTATTCGACTCCTAACCCAATTATTGATTAAAGAATCTAAATCCTATAATTATCTGATTATTTTTTAAATACAATACAAGAACCTTATCCTAATAAATTTTATACTACTTGTTTATTATCTGAACTCATTCAATTACTCAATTATTCAACTAAAATTTGACAGATCCATTAATTGACCCAAACCTAAACCCGAACTTTTGCAAAAAAAAAAAAAAACTATTCTAATATTTAGTTTTCTATTAATTAAACAATGACATAAAAGTTTCATCATAATTCAACAAATTTTAGTAGTTCATTACTTGAAACCCATATAAATATGTTTATAAAATTACAAACAAACTTAATTTAATAAAAAACACAAATATATTTAATAAAAAAAAAGCTAATCAAGTTTAGGTTTGGAATACCCTAAAGACACTATCCAAATTCGACACGAGTAGTTGAATCATTACTTTAACTCGATTGAAACTCGATTATATAAAACATCAAAATCCAATTTAATCCAGACAGATAGTCTCTATCATCAATTTAAGTGATGTCCATTTACATTTTTAATTTTAATGCTACCCTTTTCTAATTAAAAAAATATGTCCTTGTCACCCAAATAATGAGAATGAAATGACAAAAACAAAGAAAAAAAAAAGGTAAGCCTTAGGCATAGCTCACAATAAGGAAAGTGAACCATATTTATTATCGAATCCTTTAACTGAAAATATAAAAAGAAAAATTGTTGAGATGTGATTTATTCACAAATTGTAATATTTAAATAAAAAACAAAATATATTAACAATATTCTTAAATGAAATTATTAAGATTTAAGACACAAGTAGAAAAACTCCATCAAGTGAGCCAGTTAAGCCAAGCCAAAAAAGCCAACTCAATCGAGCCTGCGTGCAAATAACGCAAGTTCCCCTGTGGGCTATGACCATGTCTATGAGGCATCATTTATGATTGTAGTAGCGAACCAGGACCGTTGACTGTGTCACATGTTTTAATCGGAGCCGTCAATGCAGGAATTTTTTTTTTGGTGAAATGCAGGAATTTTAGCGTTAAGGTGCCGTCACCCCTCGCAGTAGCCATGTCACCGGCAACACGTGGCGCAAGCCCGGCATCAGCCGTGAGCATGTTGGGACTGAGTGCGGGGGGGCCGGAGGAGGGTGAGGTGTTACCGTGTTAGGATGCCAGCTAAATCTATCGACGGTAAAGTGAAAGTGAAAGCGTACGAAGTGGGCCCCATTTAATCCGTGATTTATTGGTCTGTTGTCTGTGTTGCCGACGTGTCTTAATTGTCTAATTGTCAATTACCTAATTACTTGGTACCATTTTGCTATGGAGTTTTTAATATCTGCTCACACTTCAAATAAAAGAGGTGTTCCCCCTCCATATTGCAAAAATGAATGCTCTTTACACCAAAAAAAAAATGAATGCTCATAAATTTATCAAGGGATAGATAAGACAATGCTATAGAAACTTAAAGTTTCTTTCAATATTACATACTTGTTTGATTTTGTCAGCTCAATAAAAAATAATTCACATAATTAACTCGATGATAAGGTTTTGCATTATTTATAGTGAAAAGTTTTTGTTTGAATTCTAACTAAATTAAAATTTTTTGAACCAATGTCAATCATGTAATGCGAAAAAGATTAATCTCATATTCAATATGGCATGATAGCATTTCGTGATTTATACCAATAACAAAAAAAAAAAAAAACAAAGAACCTTGTATTTCATCTTCATTTAAGATAGTTATAATCAAAGGCAAATTTAAGATTCTGCCGTTTAAATTCATACAATCCTCTAAAGAGACGTATTTCAGTTGGTTTCAAATTCAAAAGTTAGCACATGAACTTTTTTTTTTCTCAAATCGCAGTAAAATTTATAAAAAAAAAAAATTGATATAACAAGGGGAAAAAGAATAATCCCGCAATCAATATCTAATATCTTATTTGGTTACTTGCAATCTTTTCCCATTGGTAAAAATAAAATACAAGCAATGATTAAGAAATAAAATTAATAAATGTATGCCAATAAGGTTTTGGCTTAATGGCAAAGAAAAAGTCTTGAAATTTTGAGGTCTCAAGTTCAAGTCTTAATTTTTACTAAGTGTGAGCTTGAGTTTGTTTAGTTATTTACTAGTTTGTTATAGTTATTTAGTAGTTTACCTAATTTAAGTAATGTAATTTTCATAGTTACCTGATTGTGATCGTAAATTTTAATGAAAATGCACTATTAAAAAAATTAATAAATGTATTTATAACCTCATATTTAATTATTCAGAATTGTAGAAAAAAGAACTCATCCATATCACGGTAAAAAAATGAAAAACAATTTAATGTGATTTTCTTTATTATCATTGGATTTGCCACTTCCTATTAATGTAAGTTAATTTTATTCTATTTATGTCACAATTCCATAATTTATTATTAAAAATATAATTTTATCTTCATACTGCAGTTTTTTTTTTTGTAAAAAAAGTATTATTAATTTATTTTAATCACAAAGTTTTTTTCTTTGACATTTTTCACAAAGATATTCAACAAACACCAAAAATACATCTGTTTTCAATTGCATTATTATTCAAACCGAAAATATAGACTTCAAGGAAATTCAAAGGATTATTACTAGGGCCCATCTCAAAAGTCAAAACATTGAACTGCTATGATTAGGGAATGGAGACGTGGACGGGCAAGATTGCATCAAGAAGGTGAGTGTGGAAAATGAGTGGGAAAAGGGCTTGTAGCAGGAGGCAGCATGATGGCCAGTAGGGCCCTTGAAGAATGATGGGTGGGGCCCATTAGGCCCACAGCGAGAGTGGGTTTCTGGGCCTTAAAGTAAAACGTTCTGTCCATGTCTTCCCGCATGCGACACGGGTCAGATGGCGTGCCCTTGAAATCTTTCTTCCGGATTGACCGTTCGTTTTTTTAGGGTGTTAATTGAGATTTTGTAGACATTCAAATTCGTGTTTTAATTTATTTTCGTGTCATGTATAATTATATTCGTGTCGTGTAAAACATAAAAATTTTTTATTGACATAAAAAACATAAAATCTTATTTTTAGCTTTTACGATATTGATATACAATTTTTATTTAATTTTAATGTCACATTGTATCTTATATTCGTATCGTTTTCGTGTCGTGTAATCTTGTCGTGTCTAAGATTGTCAGGTTTAAGATTTTGGTTTGGTGGCAAAAAAGAGATTTTGAGATTTTGAAGTCTGAATTTCAAATTTTACTAAATGTGATATTTGTTTAGATTGTTATTATTTACATAGTTTGTTATTGTTATTGTATTTATTAGTTTATTAATTTACCTGTTTATCAAATATATTTTTTTGATTATGATTGTAATTTGAAATAAGAATGTACCTTTTCAAAAAAAATTTGATTTTTTAAAGGCTTTCTTTTTTAAATTTTCAGTATACTATTTGTGTCTAGCTATTACCTCTTTATTAAATTATATAATTAAAACATATAAATTATAACTTACAAATATGCTAAAATATTTTATTCAATAACATATATACGCAACTTTCTATTAAAAGATTCAATTCAAAATCTTTTATTTTCACATAATAAACACTCGAACGCAATATAGTAACCTGTATTATGTATTATCAAGATACTAATAAGGAGGGAAAAATATAATTTTAGATCTCTAAAAATAATTTTCAGTACAAGGAACTTACATAAGAATATTTATTTACATATAGAAACTAAGTACAAGATTTTTGTACTTGAGAATGTATTTTTTTTTGTCGATACTTGAGACTCGGTTCAGTGATTAATTAATTATTACACATTCTGGTCATAAAAAGCAGTTCAATGTTGTTAATCTTTACTGTCGATTTAAAAAAAATTAGAGGATTTGAGAAAAGAATTTATGTATTGATTATTGAGTCAAATGCTTGGATACAATTTTTAACTAAAAATATTAAAAAGCTTCTACACTTTTCAATATTTTAAATAAACTCTTTTTTTTCTTTTTTTTATATCGTAATTAGAGCTAATTTAAATAGATGGTGCGATTAATTTCGGTGAGATTAAAATAAAAGAAATGACTATTAAATATATATGTTTTTTAATAAAATAATAAAAAATTAAAATCAAAGGTGGTACCCTTCCATCATTTCTATCTTTTTCTCCTCAATCTCATTGCACGAGGGTTAAACAGGCTGCCAAACTAGCCCTTAATTGAACACTTAACTATCATTTTTGTTCAATTAAAGAATAATCAACTAATATATTGTCAGTGGATTAGTGCCTTTACATACAAATTAATTACAAAAATAAAAAATAAATAAAATAGGCGATTAGGTGTTAGCAAAATAATATTGAAATTGATTAAACCAGTCAAATGTGTTGATTTTCGATTTAATCATGTTAGCTTTGAATTAATTAAGATTTTGATATGACTTTATAAACTTAAGAACAATGTAATTTTAATCATACTAGCATATTTCCAACTTGAACTTGAATGTGAAATTAATTATAAAAATCATACTAAGTGTTATAAGATTAAATGAAACTTAAATATACACATGCTTGAATGATTGAAATTTTATATGCATGTTTGATGTTTTAACATTTGATTTATTGAAGTGATTCCATGCCTTGATATACCAAAAATATGTCTTAACTGCTCAAGGTATTGACACCTGTGGTACAAGTATCATACTATTTAATTTAAATATTGGTAGGCTTAATGCAAGTATTCAAACCCTGTCGTTATCTTTGGACAAAAGCTGAGTGTTTTGTTTTGGTACCGATATATGGGTCAAGGTATTGATACATTTTATTTGTTTTGCAAGAATCCTTCATAAAGTATTAATAGCATGAAGTAAGATATTAATACCCTTAGGTGCTGTTTGGATGGGGGAATTTTTTTTTACCTGGGGGAATTTTTTTTTTCCGTCAAATGATTCCCGCGTTTGGTTGGAGGAATCGGATTCCGGGCGGTAATTTTTTTTATCAACAGTGTCAAAACAGTGCCAAACAGTGTCAAATTTGGGAAAAAAAAATTCCCCCCTCTCCCTGAGGTATTTTTTTTTCCGGGGAGAATTTAGCTTTTTTACCAATTTTACCCTCCAATAATTATATTTTGTTTCCATTTTACCCCTAAACCTGTCTAATATTACAACCATGTTTTTTTTTCTTATTTTGATGAAGAGAAAAACGAATTTAAAATCAAATGGACCAATAATAAGATGGACCCTATGATTTTTGATTAATCAAAATCAATTTAATATAGTAATAGTTTGTTATATCAAAATAATTTACATAACAAAAACCTTATAAAAAAGGGGCAAAATAAATAAATAAATAAGCATATTAAATAAATAAATAAATAAATAAGTAATTAATTTAAATATAATTTATTTCAAGTGTTATTCACTCTACATCAACTAATAATATGAAGGGTATTATAGTAAAATAAATAATTTTACCCTCTTACTTTCCTTTAACCCAACACAGAAATCTTATATTCCCACCAATACAACCAAACACAGAAATCTAATATTCCCAGTAATTCGTTAAGTAAAATAATATTCTGGTAATTTAATATTCCCGATAATCTTAAATTCCCCGAACCAAACGGCCCCTTAGAGTTTGATAGGTTTTAATAGTTAGGTTTATGTGTGTACCAACGAAAAGAATTTAAAATCTAGCAATCCAATGGCCAAAATCAACAGGGGTGTAAAAGAAAGCATCAAATTAATGAAAACTCAAGAGCTACAATTCCAAATCTTCTATCATTCACATATTAAGCTTCTTGTTAGTTTTGAGACAAATTTGTTTGTATATTCCTTAGTATCATTTTTGTAATTCCTTCAAAAGCTAAATTTGTAATCACCCAACCTTTGTAGTAAGATCCTTGATTACACAACTTGTTTACCCTAATCCAGATCTTATAAAATGGTGAGAGAAACCCTTTGAGAGCTTAATTGTAAGTAAGGTTGGGTAGAGTTATATAAGGTCGGGTAGTGTTATAGGTTTTCTTTTTGAACCTAAAAAGAGAGTGTGTAAAGGTTTCTTCTTTGAGCCTATAAAAAATGAAGGGTTATAAGATTTCTCTTTGAGCCTAAAAAAGGGAGAAGTTGTAAAGGTTATCGTTGGGCCTTAGTAAAAAGAAGGTTATTCTTGAGCTTGCAAAAAAATTGTAGTTGTAAATCTATTTTCGATAACGAATTTGACAATTTCTTGAAGGGTGCTCAAAGAAAAGAACGTAGTTAAAGATGTCGAATCTTTATATGTACTCATGTACATTTTCTTCATCCCTACTGCTCCCTACTGCTTTACTCGTGTTTTTTTTTAATTTACTTGCTTGATTTTGTTGATATTGTGATTGGACAAATATAATAGAGAACATAGAGTTAGATTAGCAAAAATCAACTTGAATTTAAAAAAACTGATTCGTTCCCTTTTGGTTTAATCAATTTTGATATTAAGTCGGTTTTTAAATTCAGCTAAATTGGTTAAATCAATGCATTTTTATATCAAACTATAAACCGAATTGATCGAAAAAATCGATCTCTTTTTAAATAATAATATAAATAAATATATTAAATAATATAAATAAATATATATTAAAAATTAAGTTTTAATTAAATAAATAATATATTAATAATATATTTTAAAATCGATTGTACCAAATCGACAAAATTCGGTTTGATTTGTTCGATTTTTTAAAAATCGAATCAATTTTACTATTTGAATTTTTAAAAATTTAATATAATTAATTTTCGATTTTTCAGATAGAATTGACCGAATGCTCTTCCCTACAGTTAGTACTTTGAAAAAGCCCGGAGTTTTCAATTAAAAAACAAATTGAATTAATCGTGACATGATATTTTGTAACGGGACCAATTCTAAAGAGAATCGGATAAAAAAAAAAATCAAGATGTTATTCCTGCTCGCTACCAAAGCTTCCTTCATGTTTTTGCCTTTTACATTTGATGTTGACCCAAAAGAGGAAAAAAAATGTTGTCTATATGCTAATTTTAGTAAAACCCTTTTACCCAACATTGAACATTAATTTATGAGGGTTATTAAGTTAAAGAGGTTTACTAAATTGTTATCTTGTCTCAAAATAAACGTTGTTAGCTTTAAATTGACAAGTATTTTGAAAATGACAAAACTCAAGCAAGATTAGAAATGATTTTTATACAAGTAAATTTGCTTTGAATAAACTCAATGATTGAACTTATTTTAACAAAGTCTTGGATTGCGATTTCAAAAAGTCAGTAATACTCTCGGAAAAGTGTTTGAAGATTTTGAACTAACTTAAAATCACAAAAGCCTTGATTTTTGCAGTCAACTAAGTGCAGGAAGCAGTACTGGACAAAAGGGATCGATCCCTACTGTAGAGGGATCGATCCCAAGGTGGCAGAAGGCTCTTAAATCATCCGGGAGAAAGTTGGATAGCATTCTGGAGAAAAGGGATCGATCCCTACTGTAGCAGGATCGATCCCTTTGCCCCAGACCTGACAGTAACGGCTAGTTTCTGAGGTTTTCAACGGGAAGAATTACATTAAATGCTTCACCAACTGTTCTATCCGTTTGGTGGGTTATAAATAGTGACATTTATGAAGTTTGGAGTAGAACAAGCACTCAAAAATCCTCAAGCTTCAAGAAAGAAAAACAAGTCTGAAATTATTCATTGTGAAACTCCATTTGTGAGAGTTCTTTGTGTTCTTCACCCTTTCACTGAAAATTCTGTTATTCAAAGGGGTGAGCTATCCTTGTAAGGTCTGATATTGTAGAGTGTGGGAATACTACAAGGGTAGAGGATTAGAAGGAGATTTCTAAGGTCTCAAGAGAAATTGTAAGAGGTCTTGCCACACCTTCAAGTGGTTTGTAAGCATTCTCAAGGAAGAGGTGAATCAAAACCTTGACAAGGAGTTCAAAGAGAGAGGACGTAGGCAAGAGATTGGCCGAACCTCTATAAAACTTGTGTTTGCTGCTCTTTCCCTTACTCTTATTTACTGCATTTATTTCATTGTTGCTTATTTGACTTTGATTGTGCATTAAGAGTTAGGAAAATTAGAAATAACTAGAAAAACCGATTCACCCCCCCTCTCGGTAGAGCCAACAATTGGTATCAGAGCTTGGGCTCGAGATTAACTTAGATTAACATCTATCGCGTATAAACGATCACTAATGGCTCAAACTAGTTTGTCTACACCCTTGGTAGGAGAGGGACACTCTACCGTTAGACCTCCACTCTTTAATGGTCAAAACTATGCTTATTGGAAGACTAGAATGATGCTATTTATTCAAGCTAATGATTATGAAGTATGGAGAGTTATTGTTAAAGGTCCCCTTATCCCTATTAAGAAAGTAGATGGAACGGATGTGCCTAAGAAAGAAGACGAATGGGATACTAATGATATTAGGATGGCACAACTTAATGCTAAAGCAATGCACACACTCTTTTGTGCATTAGGACCAAATGAGTATAATCGAGTGTCACAATGTGAGAATGCTAAACAAATTTGGGATAAACTAGCTATCACACATGAGGGAACCACACAAGTCAAAGAAACCAAAGTAGGCATGCTCACACAAGACTATGAACTATTTAGAATGAATAATGACGAGTCAATTAGTGACATGTTTACTAGGTTTACGGACATAATAAATGGTCTTAAAGCCTTAGGGAAAACATACTCTAATGTAGAGATGGTGAAAAAGATTCTCAATAGCTTACCAAAATCGTGGGAAGCTAAAGTCACTGCTATTGAGGAATCCAAGGACCCTCATACACTATCATTAGATGAACTTATGGGATCCTTGCTCACTTATGAGATGAAAATTAAGAGAAATCAAGATCCCCCAAAGAAAGTTGGAGTAGCACTAAAATCCACCACAAGTGAGGAACCAAAAGATGATCTTGATGTAAGTGGTGATGAAGAAGATTTAGAAATGGCTATGTTTGCCAAAAGGTTCAATAAATTCATGAGAATGAGAGCTAGTGGAAACTCTAGGAGACCCCCTAGGAGAGAGTTAAATAGAGGTGAAACTAGTAGGAAAGATAAGGACCAAATCATATGTTATGAATGCAAAAAACCTGGATATTAAATTTGATTGTCCTTTGTATAGGAAGCAAAATGAAAAGAAACAAAAGAAGAAAGCAATGGTGGCTACTTGGAGTGATAGTGACTCCTCCGATGAAGAGAATGTGGAAGATGAAGTAGCTAACTTTGCTTCATGGCTTTTGAAGATGAGAAGGTAACTTCTAACTTGCTAGATACTCATGAATACACTTTTGATGAATTGCAAGATGCATTTGATGAGTTAGCCAATGAATTTGAATGCATGAATTTGAAATATAAGAAAATGATTTCTAAATTGAAAAAGGAGAATGAAATGCTTGTGAATGTTAAATTAGAATGTGAAAAGAAATTAGAGAATGCAAATCTAGAAATAGAAGAATTAAATAGAAAGAACACTAATTTGCAAAACTCCTTTTCTAGATTTTACATGGGTCAACAAAAACTTGACCAAATGCTAGAGACTCAAAGAGCATTCTTTGATAGAGAAGGATTAGGCTACAATGTATCTAACAAAGAAACTCATCTTAAAAATTTCCTAGTTAAAGATAGAAAATTTGTTTTGTGCACATTGTGTAATAAACTAGGACACTCTTCACAAACATGCACTCTAGGAAGACCATGTTTAGAGGAAAAATGGCTGTTAAGATTTGGGTGCCTAAACATGTCTTAAATTCAAGTGATGAGTCCCTAAAAATGAAATGGATCCCTAAAGGATCAAAAATTATTAGTACTAACTTTCAAGGACCCAAGAAAATTTGGGTACCTAAGATAAAAGCTTGATGTGTTTGTAGGAGGAAGAGTATTGCTACAAGGCTAAGTCCAAGGAGCATTGGTACCTTGATAGTGGATGCTCAAGACACATGACGGGTGACAAGAGCCAATTCAAGTTCCTAAAGCATAAAAGTGGTGGAGAAGTCACATTTGGAGACAACTCCAAGGGAAAAATTGAAGGAATTGGCTCCATTGGTAACTCTTCCTCAACCATTGAAAATGTTTTGTATGTTAGAGGCTTGAAACATAACTTGCTTAGTATTAGTCAATTATGTGATAAGGGATTTAAAGTTATGTTTGATGATTTGTGTTGCAATGTTGTTAATGCTAAATCTAATCAAATTGTGTTTATTGGACATAGACAAGGAAATATTTATATTGTGGATTTAAATGAACTTAATAGTAAAAATGTATGCTTTATGGCTACTAGAGAAGATGAACCTTGGTTATGGCATAGAAGACTAGGCCAGGCTAGCATGCATGTTTTGTCTAAGTTAGCCAAAAGAGACTTAGTAGTAGGATTGCCTAAGCTTCAATTTGAAAATGACAAAGTTTGTGAGGCATGTGTAAGAGGAAAACACAAAAGAATCTCATTTAAACCTAAGAAGTGTGTCACTACCTCTAGATCACTTCAACTTCTCCACTTAGATCTCTTGGACCAACTAGGACAACTAGTTTAGGAGGTAAACACTATGGATTTGTGATAGTTGATGATTACACTAGGTTTACTTGGGTGTTCTTTTTAAGTGTTAAAAATGAGGCCTTAGAAAAATTCACTGTTTTCTCAAAACTTGTTCAAAATGAAAAAGGTTACTCTATTTCAAGCATTAGAAGTGATCATGGAAAAGAATTTGAAAATCTTGGTTTTGATATATTTTGCAATGAAAATGGTATTAGCCACAATTTTTCAGCTCCTAGAACTCCTCAACAAAATGGGGTAGTTGAAAGGAGAAATAGAACATTAGAAGAAATGGCTAGAACCATGCTTTGTGAAAACAATTTACCTAAATATTTTTGGGCTGAAGCAATAAATACTTCTTGCTATGTCATAAATAGAGCTATGGTAAGGACTATTTTAAAGAAAACTCCATATGAGCTTTATAAAGGAAAAAGGCCTAACATAAGTTATTTTCACCCATTTGGGTGCAAATGTTTTGTTTTAAACAATGGTAAAGATAACCTAGGAAAATTTGATGCTAAAAGTGATGAAGGTATTTTTCTTGGTTATTCTTTAAATTCTAAGGCTTATAGAGTTTTTAATAAAAGAACACTTGTTGTAGAAGAGTCAATACATGTAATCTTTGATGAATCAAATATTTCTAGTAAAACCAATCTTGATGATGAAGTAGAGATTTTTGATGAACCTATAATTGACCCATCTCAAACAAGGATGTTAGAGAACAATTAGAAGATCTTACTATTAACAAAAATGAGGAGTCCATGGAACAAGAAATAATTGAGAAGGAATCTAGGTGTCCTAGAGAACTTGGATATGTGAAAGATAATGATATTGTTGGAGATCCTACCATTGGAGTTAGGACTAGGTCAACCTATAGAAACATATGTCAACATGTAGCCTTTGTGTCACAATTTGAGCCAAAGAAAGTGGATGAGGCTTTGAATGATGAAAATTGGATTATGGCCATGCAAGAAGAATTAAATCAATTTGAAAGAAGCAAAGTGTGGACATTAGTAGAAAGACCTAAAGATTATCCCATCATTGGAACCAAATGGATATTCAAGAATAAGATGGATGAAAATAGCATCATTGTTAGAAACAAGGCTAGGTTAGTGGCTCAAGGTTATAGACAAGAAGAAGGAATAGACTATGATGAAACCTATGCTCCGGTAGCTAGATTAGAAGCCATTAGGATGCTACTTGCTTTTGCATGCTAAAGGATTTTAAGTTATATCAAATGGATGTGAAAAGTGCTTTCTTAAATGGTTATATAAATGAAGAAGTTTATGTTGAGCAACCTCCCGGGTTTGAAAATCCAAAATTTCCTAACCATGTTTTCAAACTTTCAAAAGCCTTATATGGATTAAAACAAGCTCCTAGAGCTTGGTATGAAAGACTTTCAAAGTTCTTAATCGAAAAGGGTTTTACAAGAGGAAAGGTAGACACAACTTTGTTTATACAATCTAAGGGCCATGACTTATTGGTAGTTCAAATTTATGTAGATGATATCATTTTTGGTTCTACAAATGAGTCATTGTGCAAAAATTTTTCAAGGCTAATGCAAGGTGAATTTGAAATGAGTATGATGGGAGAATTAACCTTCTTTCTAGGACTTCAAGTTAAACAATGTAAAGAAGGTATTTTCATAAATCAAGCTAAGTACACTAAAGATTTGCTCAAAAGATTTGGAATGGATGAATCTAAACCTTTTTCTACACCTATGAGCACAAATATTAAGCTTGATAAGGATGAAGGAGGAAAATGTGTAGACACTAAACTATATAGGTCTATGATTGGCTCATTGCTATATTTAACTGCTAGTAGACCCGATATAATGTTTAGTGTATGCTTGTGTGCTAGATTTCAGTCATCCCCTAGAGAATCACACCTACAAGCAGTAAAAAGAATCCTTAGATACCTCAAAGACACTTCTTCATTAGGACTTTGGTATCCTAAAGATTCTACACTTGACCTCCATGCCTATTCCGATGCGGATTTTGGTGGATGCAAAGTGGATAGGAAAAGCACATCGGGAACATGCCAATTCTTAGGAAGTAGACTCATTTCATGGTTTTCTAAGAAACAAAATAGTGTAGCTCAATCCACAACCGAGGCTGAATATATAGCTTCCGGAAGTTGCTGTGCTCAAGTTTTATGGATTAAGCAACAAATGAGAGACTATGGAATAGAAATGAACCAAGTTCCCATTAGGTGTGACAACACTAGTGCCATCAATCTTACAAAAAATCCCATCCAACACTCTAGAACCAAGCACATTGAGATTAGACATCATTTTATACGAGATCATGTGCAAAAAGGAGACATAATTTTAGAGTATGTGGACACCTTGCACCAATTAGCTGATATTTTCACAAAGCCCTTGGACAAGGAGAGATTTTGCACTCTTAGGTGAATTAGGCATTATGAATGCTCCTTGAAGTAATTTGATGTTGCATGAATGTCTTATGGTTGGTTTGTGATGATTGCAAGACAGCAATTTGAAGAATATAATTACCTTGCAATTCATGACCTTAACTTACTGAGTTACTGTTCATGTTCATAGCTCCTTAAGATTGAACTGTTGAATTTTGTGTGTTCTGCTCATGTTAAACTTCTTTCATTAGCCAAAATCCATTTCTCATGGTTAAGACACTATCACATCCATGTTCACTATTGTGTCTGCATACTTAAGCCATTTCTGCACTTTTCTGCAGTTTTCTGCATTTTTTTTCTGCAATTTTTCAAACTCATTTCATGCATCTCAAGTGCAAAAATCAACTTTTGATTTTTAGATGCTCAAACTGCATAAGTCTCAATGTTTTCAAATCATTTTTGTGCATCATAAATGAGCCACGTGACTGCGGAGACAATTCCTCTCAAATAGGATTGGATTCCAAGTCTGTCTGGCCAACATTCTGGGTGATGGGAAGCATTCTGCTTAAAAGGGATCGATCCCTCTACAGTAAGGGATCGATCCCCTAGTGCCAGAATAGCTTTCTGGACTTTGGGAAGCAATCTGCCTAAAAGGGATCGATCCCTCTACAGTGGGGATCGATCCCCTCGTGGCATATTTGCCTCCAAGTTTTTTTAACCGTCGGCCTCTTCTCCTCTCTTCAACTATTCATCTTCCTCTTCCTTTCCAAACGCCATTCACCATTTTCTCTCATTCACACTTCTCTATCTCACTCATTTCTACACCAAATCACTCATTCCTTCATCAATCTTTCTCATTTTCTTCTCTTTTTCATTTCCCCTCCTCATTTCCTAACAAAAACTCTTCCTTTCTTCTTTTCCTTTTTCTTCACACCATGGATACTATTCACCCAACATTTCAATTGTAAGTTTTTCTAACATTTTTCTTTAAATTTTTCTTGCATTTCTAGTTCCTTTTATCATGTCTTGCCTACCCATGTGCATATCTTGCATCAATTTCTTCTCCATCTAGGTTTTCAATTCCTTTGGCACTTGTATTTTTCTCAAGTTTATACTTAGACTATCTGTCATTTTTCATCTGAATTTCCTTATTATAATTGTTCAATGCATCTTGGGTTGTGGCTCTCTGCTGTTGGTTAGATCACATTCTCCCACACACTCATCCATAGTTCCTCAAACTTGTGCACACCACCTGTTTGATAAAAGTCCTCAACGAAATTTCCTATCTTTTTCCTTCTCCATATGGCTCCTAAGATTAAGCACGCTGCTCAAAAACGCAAAACCCGTGCTTCCTCTTCCTCATCCTCCATACCAACCACCTTTAACCGCTGTTTTCGCCATGCTAATGAGAAAACCAAATTTCTAGCCGAATTTGCCAATATGCCCATTAAGCATTGGCGTCCTATTGATTTCGACTTCCTCGAGTCAATTCATTTTCCTTACCTCGCCAAGTTCAATGAATGGGGTTGGACCAAATTCCTCAAAATCAATACTCCGGTCCCAGCGAACATCATTCGAGCCTTCTTTTCCAACGCCGACATCATCTATGCTCCAAATAATGACTGTAAGGTTGTCGGGATTAAGTCTTATGTCATGGGCAAGCATATTGAACTGACCACGCAATCCCTTTCCCTTGCCTTTAGACTTCCTGAGGGCGGTAATATCTATGACCATATCAATGTCCCCTTAGTGTTTCCCGTTACCGATAATCGTGCAAGTGACCTTCCTGTCTTCGCACGCCTCCTCCATATCATCATCTCATGGAATCTCCGCCCTCTTGGCACCGATATTCTTATCTTCGCAAACTTGATCGTTTTTGGCTTCATCATATTCATGAACCTAACGGCGCCCCACCAGACCTACTACACTTTATCCTTCATGATTGGGTGAAGATTGTTCGTGGCAAGGTCCACACCATTGTTTTCCCTCAGCCTCTCGCCTACTACTTAATCTCTGAAGGCGTTGACTGTTCATGTGAGGTTGGCATACTTCCGGATGCCAACACCACAATCAATCTCACCACCCTCCATAACTTGGGATGGTATCTTCATCAAGTGGGTGACACTTTCGAATGGGTCAAGGGTCATGGTCAGCCTGCGTCTCCCGAACATGCTCCGGCACCAGACGGCGAAGAAGGAGCGGATGCAGCCGACGCACCTGCACAGCCACATCTTCTGCACCTTCCGGCTCCTCGTCAGCCTCTCTTGACCAGATCATGCATATGCTTCAAAACTTTCAGCATGACGTGGGTGAGCGACTTGATCACATCGAGGCCACTCAAGCTGCCTTGTTCGATGAAATTCAGGATGTTCGCATGCAACACGAGGACTTCGTTGAGCAATATCACAAGACCTTTCCAAGGCGTTGATCCTCCTTGTTGTGACATGTGTTATGCTTTCTAGTTGTTTTATGTTAATACTATGTCTATGACTATGTTAATGACTTTGCTAGTTATGCTTGCTAGTTGTTTTCTGTCAATGACTATGTCATGTTCTGATATTAATTGTGCTTTAATGACATTGGGTTGCTTTTTGTTCCTCTCTATCTCCTTGCCAATATTATTGCTTATTTTGCTTTCAATTGGTTTACCCTTATTGCTTTAAATTGCCTTCTACCACTAACCATTTCTCCGTGCTCTTTATTCTTTTGCTATGACAAAAAGGGGGAGAGTTAATGTGGTAAACTTATATTAAATTGAGGGGGAACAAATATTGAGGGGGAGTAATGTTTTTCAACAAAAAGTTAAATTGAGGGGGAGCAAATATTGAGGGGGAGTAATGTTTTTCAAATAATCAAGTAACCTCAATTTTCAAACACATAAGCAAATTTACCTTAAGTTTTGTCATATCAAAAAGGGGGAGATTGTTAGCTTTAAATTGACAAGTATTTTGAAAATGACAAAACTCAAGCAAGATTAGAAATGATTTTTATACAAGTAAATTTGCTTTGAATAAACTCAATGATTGAACTTATTTTAACAAAGTCTTGGATTGCGATTTCAAAAAGTCAGTAATACTCTCGGAAAAGTGTTTGAAGATTTTGAACTAACTTAAAATCACAAAAGCCTTGATTTTTGCAGTCAACTAAGTGCAGGAAGCAGTACTGGACAAAAGGATCGATCCCTACTATAGAGGGATCGATCCCAAGGTGGCAGAAGGCTCTTAAATCATCCGGGAGAAAGTTGGATAGCATTCTGGAGAAAAGGGATCGATCCCTACTGTAGCAGGATCGATCCCTTTGCCCCAGACCTGACAGTAACGGCTAGTTTCTAAGGTTTTCAACGGGAAGAATTACATTAAATGCTTCACCAACTGTTCTATCCGTTTGGTGGGTTATAAATAGTGACATTTATGAGAGGTTCTACTACTACTACTATTATTATTAGATCAACTCTTCTTAAAATTTTGCCTAAATTTAATTGTTTTGAATTATTTTAAGGATATATTTTTTTAATTTTCATACTGTTCAATACATTCAAAATTTTATTTTTGAAAATTTCCTGCATTATCCTTATCGATAAAAAAAAGAAGAAGCTTTCTATCAACTAAATCAATTTATATGTATTTTTTTAATGAAAGTTTTTCATTTGATACGATAAAAAATGTTGAGATTTGAATTTCAAATTTGTAAAAATTTAATACTTCAAAAAATGGTAACTATTTAAATTAAAGCTAACAATCTTTTGATCAAGTGATTAAAAATAAATTGTGACATCTTATAAAACTTAAATTCGAATCCAAACAACCCAACCACTATCCTCTGCTATTTAATATTTCACTTGTAATAAATAAATATTTAAACTAACCGAAGCTCAAAATCAACTCACATTGGTGGACATTGCATTTAAACTTATAAAATTCCCCTTCCGTTCTTTTCTTAGTGTGCATTTGGCTCATGAATCAATTTAAGCATACAAGACTGCACATTTATAATGGCTAAACAATACTTTTCGGATGGACATGTTTCGTCCAAAAGGCAACACTTAAACAAGTTATGTCTGTTAGTAGGGATGTAAAACGGGCGGGGCGGGGCGGGGCGGGTACGGGCCGAGCCGTACGGAAGCGGGCTTAAACGGGTTAAGCCCGTTTAGGCCCGTTTTTAAACGGGCTGAATATTACATGCCCGGTCCGTTTTTAATACGGACCGGGCCGGCCCGCAGGCCAAGCATTTTTTTAAATAAAAATAATAAAAATTAAATCAAATTAAAATTTAAAAAATTATTAAAATTCATATATAAATACAATCTAAATACAATTACAATTCACTTACAATATTTTAAAATAAATAATTACAAACTTGAAAAAACATAAATTTTTATTAAAAATTAAACTTTTCCAACATTTTTTTTCACTATTATACATATAATGTCATGGTTTGAATTCAAAGTAAAATTATATGAATTCATTTTTTTTGCTAGAATACAATAAAATCATGTTATGTATTATTTTGATAAGAAATAAAAATACATTAATAATATAGTTTAAAAGCTAATTACATAAAAAAACAAAAAAATGGCTTAAAGACCGGCCCGCACGGATTGGTGGCCCGCACAGGCCAATCCGTTTAGGCCCGTTTTTAAACGGGCCGTAATTTAGAAGCCCAAACCGCTTAAAGCCTGCTTTTTAAACGGGTCAACTCGCTGTTTAAGGCCCGTTTTACACCCCTATCTGTTAGAGATAACTTGTGACAAAACTTTTAATTTCTGACAAGTTATGTCTGTAGTTTTTGGCTTCAGACAAGTTATGTGGCTAACTTTATTGAATTAGAAATTAAAATAAATAAATTAATGTCGAAATTAAATTTAAAAAATAAATAATCTTTTAGCCAACTTCAAAAGACCAAGTGTCCTTTATAACTTAATATAAAAGGCGCAAGGCTCCTAGCCCAAACCTATGGTCCAAAGCCCAAGACTTTGACAAATTTATTAAAAACTATAATACTTAAAGATTATCTGTCTCCTTTTCTTTCTCAATGTGAGACTACAAACTTAATATTTCAAACTACTCAATAATATATAAATCCTATATGCGCTCAAAAAAGAGAGATTTTGTCATTAGTCACTACGTTTAGATTCAATTAAATGATATCCCTCACTTTTACATAAAAAATTGCAAAACTAAGGAGCATGAAAATTAATGAAAGCTATCTTTTATGGATACAATTTAATCATTAATTGATTTTGAATAGTATTTGATTTAATATTTTCATAAATATAAAAAAAAACCATACAAACAACACAATTTTTTTGCATGCCGTTTGGACATGTCTTGTGTTATTAATAAAATTTTATGTTGACATGAAGAGGCAGGTATTATTAGTTTATCTAAACGGAAACAGCTCTACAAACAACCGGTCTGGGCTTTAAAAAAGATGAAAATGCAAGCATGGCAAAGTATAATCTAAGTGGATCTCACTTTTGGAAAAAGAAACAAAGATCATTTACTTACACAGTTCAATGTAAGCAAAGGGAGTTTCTAAATGCAACCAGGATTTGGCTAGACACAACTTATATTTTTTAATTTTTATTATCTTTAAAATGAAATGACCATTTTGACTATAAAGCCTCACGGCAGTGAATTGCGGTGAGTCCTTCAGGACTCACGGCTTTTTCACGTCGTGAGACTTGTTGCATATGAAGAGTGGCTCTGCAAAGATCAGCCGTTAATCAGTTGGATAAACTCCACCTTCCTTTACATCTGCACTAAAATCCTCAAGTCCAATAGGTTACATTTAGTGAAATATCGACTGCATTTAAAAGCTCCAGTAAGCAAATCACCTTTCAAATAAAAAGAATTGTCTTCCAAGCGTTCGGAGAAAATACGAAGAATTTTGAAGCCATGAAACAGGTGGAAGGTTAGTCATGAAGACTTGTTTTAGAGGCTAGGGATATTTTGGTCTACCGATTTCCTTCCGGGCTTCCAGGGAAACACCGTCAGATATCTCTCTAGGAGTTTCTCCATTATCAAAGGAGGTTGGTTTCATGATTTTTTTTTTCTTTTTTCTAAATTAACAGGTCAGATCTACTTGAAAATGTCCATTTGTAAGATAAAAACAGGGAAGCTTTTGCAATTGCAAATGGGTTTGAACGTACTTAATTATTATTAATGGAATTTAAAGCGGATTTATGATTGACTTTTAATGAGGATGAAATTGAAACTTTTCTTGAACTTATTACGGACGATAATAATTATATAATAATAAGAGAATAGTAAATTAACTTATTGCAAAAAATAATTATATAATAGTGAGAAAAAGGCCAATAAACTCCTGCTGGAAAGGTTAAGAATTGTAACATATCATACTTGTATTCTAGGATGACCCACACCACACCTCCAATTATCGAAAAAAGAAAAATAGTAACAGAAAAGACTTGTAGAATATTACACCAGCCCAAATCCTAGTTACATTGCTTTCCAGGGAAAGCTTTAACCAAAGAATTTAAAAGATGAATAAAGAAAGAGGAGCTAGAGGGAACAAGAACAGAAACATCAACCTAGTTGCAAATACAAGACAACATCATTTCCCCCACATCTTTCAAGTTTGGTATTTGGAGTCACAACTTAAAAGTCACTAGGCAAGCCTAGTGAAAAAAATCAATTGAGAAGAGAAGCTGAAAGATACATTTTATCTAAACTAGAGGTTGAAGTTCCAAACATGACAAAAAGAATCAATAAAAAAATTGATGCACTGCAAGTTTCAACAGCTCCTTCCCACCAAGATTTTGAGCAAAAAACTACATTTACCTTAAACCTAGTGGCACATAGTGAACATCCTTTAGTTTGTGTAGGAGAGCTACAATCACATTTTGTGCTTACTTCAGCCCAACACAAATCTAGAAACATTACTCTTATCTTCTATTTTAAGAGAAGACAGGGAGGGGGTAAAAGGAAGAAAAGAACAGGCAAAAGGAATTTTTGGGGTTTGCGAAGAGACAGGGAAGATGAAAAGAGAATCGAGCTGCCCACCCGGGAACACAGACATGTTTGCTTCCTCATGGATCTGTGACAGCCATTTCTTGACCTTGGTACTAAAGCATGTGCCACGGATTTTAGGGGCACCGGAAGTGTGTGAATCAATGTAGCCTTTAACTCACTGGTTTGGCAGGGAAAAAAGGAGCTTTGCCATCAGCAACCCAAAAAAGTAAACCAAGCGAATACATTTCTTCTTGGACCATTTTTATGCATAGTACATGTACAAGCTGTTTGCAGCGGCACAGGCAACTGAGTTTTCAATTGGGTGCCATGCTAGGTGCAGCAACTTTGTCGTGAAATCAAAAGAATTTCCATTTGCATCAACTCCGGGGATTTCTGCTCCTTTTATGACAATTTCATTCACCAAAATAAAAGCATTTGAGTATGAATCAAGAACTGAAAGAATGCATTTAACTCCCTCAACTGCAACCCAAGGAGTCTGGCAAGAAAGTAATCTAAAGTTAACAGGAAGTAAGGAAACAAAATTACTCCGAATCAGTACCTCGTCTGACAACACGTGTTATACTGCTTAGGGATCTGGACGGCCTTGAGGGAGTCTGAACTTGTCTCCTGAAAAGACATGGATTTTTATAACTACTAACATCTTTAAAGAAATCATAATTCACAGCACTCTTTTATCTTTTACTCTGCTTAAGTGAAAATTTTACCTCATTGGATTTTTGCTGGCTTCCAAAGTTGTCGCTTCAGTGCTTCCAGGGGCACAACCAAATACACGGAATAGATTGCTGAGAACACGGGAAATTTATATCATGGTACATGGAAGAAGATAATTATGACAACAACAAAATGTTAGGTGACAGACTCTTGCTCAAAAACATACCTGTAGGAACCTGTTGCCACTCGCAATCCATCGCCACTTAGGCAACACTCAAATTTGTCAAAGATCGAATCATTTTCATACAAATCACACAACTGAAACAATTAAAGAATGCCATAATCAGCTGTGATACAGCAAAAACCATATACGATTAATATCATCTCTTTCAGAAGATAGAAACCCTACCTTAGGTCTTAAATATTCATGAACCTGGAACGTTGCCACTGGACCTGAATCCATATTGATATCCCACAACTGACAACCAAGTGTAATCAAGTTAGAAGACAAGTCCTAAGATCCCAGCCAAGCAAAGAAACGTCAGCATATGATATATAAAACATAGTCAATAATCAAGTGTACAACCACCATCAGAAGTCTTAGAGCTGAAAGGAGGTAGGGACTTTGGAGAAAATTTTAACAAAAGGAAGTAAATAATGTTTTGAATATAACAATATTGAGAGATTCAGATGAAGTGTGTCCAAAGATCAAAAATCGAAACAAAATGGCATGTGATTGATTCAAATAGTTAAGGGAAAGGAAATGACAAGCAGCAATTTACTTTAAACTCATTGAACTTGTATATTCATGCTCACTTACCAAATAGAAGAAACTATCATAAAAAATTTACCCTCACTCCCCACCTTTTTCATGTATTCATGATATGCTCTCTACAAGATAAACAAAATTGTTTGACAGTCTGAGTCCTAGCCAAAATGCCAACAAACCAAATTGTTGTTTACACTTTAGTCTCTTTATTGTTAAATGTTTACAGACTAGAATCTTTATCAGACAGATATTTGCAGTGGAAGGTCATTAGAGCTTCATGCTTTCTGCACATCAAATCATACCAATTGCAATCAAATCTTTCAATGTCTTTTGCAATAAGCCATCAGATAATAAAGTCAGGTATTAAATAGAACATAAAGTCACTGCGACATGCTTAAGAAAAATTGCATACATCATGTGACGTTCATGCAATGCAAAGTATAAATATATGTCAATAGCAGAAACAAAACAAAAGAAAACAAAGCAAACCAAAAAAAAAAGTCAAAAAGAAACAGAGCCAAAACCTTAAGAGTCATGTAATCACGACTAAGTATATATCTTCCGTCCTTTGCAAATTTAATATCTGAGATTGAGGCAATTATCTCTGTAAAAAATGATCTAGAGCCAGGTGCTTCTGGTTCTTCGAACCTGTTGACATAGAATAGCAATTATTATTCATAAAGGATACTGATAGCAAATAGCACATATCCACGCGGATCGGGATCTGTAGCATCATTTAGGTGGAAATGCAAGTAAATTCAGCAAAAGAAAGGGAAAATGTAAAACACTTACAATTTGGCATGAGAATCGCACAAAGCTGACTGCCGCAAATCAATAAGGCGAATTGAGCCCTTTGAACTACTATATGCTAATGTATTACAGTGGGTAGGATGAAACTCTGCTGAGGTTATAACCTCTGTAATGATAGTCATAACAATAGTTAAAACCTTTATAAAATTATCGTTGACGAAACCTAGGGAACTCAAAACAAACTCCCTACAAACAATTAACCTTAAGGGTCATTGATAGTGGCTTATCACAGTTTCACGAACTTAGTAAACAGCACTGGCTACAAATACTTTTAAGAAGTAAAAGCAGTACAGGAAAGTACAAATACACTAGATGCTTACCAGTTAGATCCTCCATGTTTGCAGGCTTTACATCGACAATATTGAAACTTTGACTGCTAATTTCCAAGTTCCAAAGATTTATACGCAGATCATCAGCTGATATAAAAGTTTCGCCATCGCTAGGAAATATATAAGAGAGAGAGAGAGAGAGAGAGAGAGAGTTCCATTAAATCAAGCTAATGTGTATTCAAACAGACACACACTTGCACTTCTCATACAACAGCATAATTTTTGCAATCCAACAAAATGCAAGTTGAACAAGCCCTAATGTCAAGAAGGTTAAATATCACTACAAGGATTTCCAAACAAATTACATGAATAAGAACAACAATAGCACAGAAAACATGGTGTGCAGACAATCCAAGTTCAAGACAAGTAACAGATAATTCTGCAATAAGATGAATCCTTCTACACTCAAATATTTAGTATAAGCTAAAAACTCTAATGCTTCAGTGTTTGCATGGCATAAAGCATATTCAGTTGATAGGGCCAACTTACCATATTCTCATGCAAAATTAGAATGTGATGGTTCAGAGGCCTAAAAAAGAGAAATAACTCCTAAAGAGAACTCCTCTCATAGCATTTACATCCTCCAGTTTAGAAGTTCTCATGTTTTCGCAAGATTATTAATCAACCATTCATTTCTAAAGCATGAATGATATCCTCAAGGATCATTTCACAATTACAGCTTCTTACTTGGACATGACATCACAACAAGATCAGCAATAATGTTATTAGGGAATCAGGATTCATTATATCATTACTTTAAAAATCAATCTTTATCATTATAGCTAGTGAAATTCTATACCTTCAGCAAAACATGAAGTTTGAGTGGAAGAAGAAAAAACTAGAAGCCCAATCCATGCCAGTTTTTACTTTCTACTACAATCTAGAACCTAAAACTAGATGACAACACTATCTCAAGAGACACCTGAGAATCTTCTTGGCAATTTTGGACACAGCTCGATAACTTGATATAAAAAGGACACAAAAAAAGACACATAAGTGACATGGGTTATAATTTGGTAAAAACCATGTATAAACTTAGGAAAGTTAAAAAAAATATTATGTTTGACGTGTTGAAACGAATTTTGACATGACAATTTTCGTATTTTACACAACACGATCACAATTTGACACAACATAAATATGAATTGCCAGGTGAGAATGACACTGCAAAGGACAATAAATTAACAAGAAATACAATACATGGGGGTTAAGAAATTATCAGGCTCAGACTCTTATTAATGCCATTCAACTCTCTGGATGATGAGGGATTTCTTTCCTCAGAGAAGACAAAACTAATACTACGATACATTATCCAGGAAAAAACTCGTATTTCCTATTCAATTGGTTTTCAAATAATCCAAATATAGGAAGTCAAAACCCAATAAAATTGTAAAAAAGATAAGAGAATGGTTACCTGTTATTTGAAATAGAATTGATGTGATAATCATGAGCATGGGCATATACTCTTCGACATCTAGCCACCAAGCTGGTCTCCTGACTTGTTACCTAGACGTAGTAAAGATCAAATGTTAGCATGGAGCAAAAGACCAGAAGCCTTCAGACGATAAAAGACGCTCATGATTATTCACAGCAAAATCCTAACACTCCCCCACCCCCAGCCAAAAAAAGAAAAGGACATAGAAGAACCAAGGGGTCTTCCAAGGACTTGTGCCACTGATAGTTGCCAAGGATGATGCAGAGCAGAAAGCAGGAGATTCTTAGTTGATAACATATAACAGGATAGAATCTAAAATCTAACAGTATATTTGACATAAATACCTAGAAGTGCATATGTATAAGAAATGAGCCAAAAAGATAACATAAAAGGCTGAACACTCAATCTCATTCGCCTTCACCACCAAAAAGGGACAAGGAATCACGGGCCTTGCCCCTAATTCAGATAGGCATCAGAGAGTAAGTCCTATACCTCGTTGAAGTACTGCTCCTTGGAACCATCTGATGCTACAAAGAAGTTCATCACCTTACCTTGCACTTCTATTAAGCTTTTAAAAGTTTTTATCACCCTCCCTAGCATTGAGCTTAATAAAACTCATATAATGCAAAAAGTAATTAAATTTTAGCCAAAATATTAATCACAGAAAGTAAATAAATTGATTGTCTAGAGTACAACTACCACAGGTAATCGTAATGATGGAAGGCCTCCTGGTGGGTAAGACAAGTCATTGCCCAAATAGTTGTAAGATTTGTCAGGGGAGCCTCCATTTGCAAGACAAGGTCTGGGGCTACTAGAATTACTCGAGCTAGCAGTGCTGCCATTTCCTACAGCTTTTGATTGGTCCAAATTGATGTCAGAAACTTTCTTGATCTTCTTTTCTTGTACCTGTTGAACCCTCAGCCAGATAGCAGACAAATAAGTGGGTCTAATGGCAAGGACAGAGCTATCCACAGATGATAATATCAATAATGAAATATGCTTAACACCAATGGTAGAAGAATCCATAGACTAAAATGAGAAATATTACCAAGCATGTTTAATCTTGCCCAACCATTTCATGGAAAGTATTTTATAGACCATTCTATCTATGAACCACCAACAATTCAGTGGTTTAACGGAATATATTCCATTATAAATGCATGAAAAAACTAAAATACCAGCCACTACTTAAATGCAAACAAAGTGATCACATGGACAATCTACAATCAAACTTAAGACATATAATTAAAGACAGATTTGCAGCAAAACTTCCTTCCTACCTTCCAAAACTTGATAGTTTTATCATTGGTGGAAAGGAGAAACAGCGCACCATTGGCTGTTTGGCACCATCTGATTTTGTTGATTTTTTCCTCTATTTCCAAGCTCTTGAGATAGTCAAACTGAACAAAATAAAATAAATATAGAGAAGAAATATCGAGCACAGCGGGAAACAAGTGTTTTTGTACGTGTGCATGTGTATGTGTCATTGCATCAAAAAGCAATGAGAGGCACCTCAGGCTCATGACTTTGGAATTCCGTCTTGTAACGAAACTCAGGGTGCCGACTAATTGGATAATCCATTCTCTCCAGATCCCTTCTTGACACACCATGCTACAAATTGTAGTAAATAAGTTATTATAAAGTTACAATTAACAAAAACACTGAGGTGATACATTAACATCAGCGAAGGTAGCAGAACCCACATCCTTTGTATCTGTCCTCTCAAAAAGAACAACACGGCCCCCACGGTCACCAGTGGCAAGATGATCCCCAGTTTTATCAAATTCAATTGCTGAAATAATATCAACTGCAGGAGGAAACAAAAATCTCAATAAAATACAATTGTACTGCCAGCAAGAGTAATGGAAAAATTTTGTCAAGATTGTCTATAGAAACTGCATTGCTTGGGAAGAAGCCCAAATATTTTTTTTCCTTAATGTTGATAAATCACAACTCTCAGTCTCTTGACATAATCTTTGTTTTCTACACTACATCTTTCTATAGGAGAAAAATAAAAAAGGTTACAATTTGATAGAATACTATCTGGCATATTCTAATTCTACCGAGAATAATCTACTGCCACTGTAATGCACATTCTCATCACCCTTGCATCACCATAACCTAGCAAACTTAAGAGAGAAGTCATTGTGGCAATAACAAGCTTAATTTGAACAGACAAGATGAATAAAAAGAGAACCACTACACAATGAGTGACATGCTCTAAGAGTATCACAAAGTCCAGGATATTTCCTTTCTAAGAAAACCTTGCCAAAGACTATCATTCATTGCTTTTCCAAAACTCAAAATACAATTTTGCAGTATTTAGCTAAACTTTGAGTTATCTTTGACAAAAAAAAAATAGCAATTCCATTAGTATCAACACAAATGTTTCCGAAAGCAATCCATCTCTCACTGAGTCCAACCGAACTTATTGCCACACTGCTATGCATAAACTTTTCATACCACAATTCATATGAGCTATTTTTTCAAAGACAAAATCCTTAGTAAAGATATGCATAGAGGCTGCAAGATCTGACCTAACTAGCTTTCTGGAAGCAAAAAGACATCCATACCAGGCATCCAAATTCTCCACCTACTCTCTGTCCAAAAATCCACAATTAAAGAAGCCATATAATCACAACCATACTTTTCTCAGTTATTTTTTTAAAGTTAACTTGAAAGGACTTTTAATCTTCACTGATTAGTATTATAAACAAAATCAAAATGATCTATTATGTCTACTTCCTCCAACAAATAAGGAACTGTCTCCATCGAAAATTCACTTTGGATGTCTTCTTAACTTATTGCTCCTTGAATCATTATGTCCTTAAACATATTGATTTTTATCCTACATATAAGCCATCTTAGTTCTTAGTAAACTTCCTCAGATCTCGTTCTCTATATTTCTATTTCAAGCTTTCACAAACTCATTACTCTTCTTGGTCATTGGCTCCTAGGATGTTATCAATGTAAGCATCTAACTATCATCTGCAGTTTCTACCTCAAACTTTTCATTCTTATCATACTAGGTAGTTCTTATAGTGTCATCAAACCGAGCATCATCAAGCTGGTTCTAACACTTTTTCATCATAACCTAATGTCCCGGCTCCTCTGTTTCAGTAGAAATTACGTTACCCACCACATACTGTTCAGGATTGAACTCAAATTGACAAGCCAAGTTTCATTATTGACTTACGGAACTGCACAATATGAATTTAAACTGAGTAAGGTCCAATATCTACCAATCACCAAGCTGTATCTTACATAGAAGCACCATACGCTCTTAAATCATTCAACTCATAATCTAACCTATTTTCTGCCTGTCCAACTTACTAGGAAGTTTGCCATAATATTATATAACCCATTTGTATTTGAAATAAATTAAGTAAACCCACGAATCTGTAAAATGTAGCTGTTTCTTAATCCCCACCAAGCAAATAGTAAGGCTATGCCACTTCGATGTTGTCATCCATCCATGGGTTAAGACTTAAAGTGACATACACTCCTGAAACATAGTCTATCTCCATACTAACACAATGATGATACCTAGATTCAAATTTCAATTCAATTCAATTCTCAATACTCTTAATCAATAACCATGTACTAACCCCCCCCCCCCTCCCCCCCACAACACACACACACGCACACAAAACCAAAAAATAGTTAAGATCCAAACCACAGCCATTAATTTAATACTACAAAAAAAAAAGGCACAACTTTTTTGTGCATGCACCATCACTAACTTCGCCAAAGTTCACTTCCACACTACCTTTTTCTTTTTCTCAAAAAACAACTACCCAGAAATGATTCAAAGCATTATTTGGAAACAAACCCACTATTTTCCCCAGATCAAAGCCCAAACCCAAAACAAAAACAAAAAAGTCACAACTTTTTTCTCATACCCATTAACCTAAACAACAACTGCTCAATAACCCATGATCCTAAATAGATCCAAAACATCAAAATAAACCCTAATTCCAATTGAACAAACAAATTAGCAATTGGATCCAAAAATTAAAAAAAATTACCTTCTTGAACTTCTTCTCCAGCGGTTCGTTCACCAAATACCTGAGAGAATTTCCAGTCCAACGGCTGCGGTGGACCCGCCGGAGTTGCGACCACCTCATCGCCTCCGTTCATTTCTCTTTCTCGTTGGTTAGTCTCCGCCTGTGTTTTTCACTTTCTGATAATCAATCGAAAAAATCGAAAATCCAACGGGCTAGATTCCACCACACTCCCAGAATCAAATCACAGATCGCATCTTCAGTTCGCTTTTTCCTTTTTCTCCTTAAATTCAAAAGGGGGAAATATGATATATTGCTATGATTTCTATAATTCAACCATTGGAAATAGCCCAAAGAAAAAAAACCCAAATTTCCTCCCCCTTCCTAAAAAAATTATAAAAAAATTGAAAAAAAAAATTTCTTTTTCTCTCTCTGGGAAGGAGAAATTTGGGATTTTCAGATTTCTTAAGCGTATAGAAATGACTGAGTAGAAAAAAAAAACTCTCTCGCTTGTCTTTTCTTTTTTTGGCCAAATACTTTCTCGCTTGTCTAGTTATATCTCTCAATAACTTTGAGATTTTTTTTTCCTCTACTTTATAATTTCTGTATACATGATAAAGTCACGTATGGTGACTTTTCTCTTTCGACTGTTGGTTTTGATTCGGTGATTCGGTAGAGAGGCGCCATATGATTGGAGGAGGGTGCGGTGATTTTTGGGGAAGTGAGATTATGATTTGTTATTTTTTAAGTAGCGTGAAATGACATTGTTGTCACTGGCTTTAAATCTCTGGTGAGTTTTAGGACCGCTGGATTGAAGAGGTTGAGAAGTCAAGTGATCAGACGGTGAGAGATAAGGCAAGAGGTTTTTCTTTAGCATCATTTTCTTTGTTAGGAGGTTTGATGGAGATTGCATGGCCAAAAACAAAAGAAATAAAAGGTTTGATCTTATTTGTTGATTATAGAATTTGATAAGATGTTTTTAGATTTATTGGATGATTTGACTTTTCATGGTTTTTTCGGAGGATGAACATTTGGTGCCGTTACGGTTAATCAAGATCTTTGATTTCATTTTAAAGTAAATTTTAAAAATAAGACTTAATATCCAAATATGTCATTCACGTTTGTTATAAAATAGAATTAAATCATTAAAGTTTAATTTCATGGAAATTAGTTATAAACATTTCAAAATAATAGAATTAAGGACATTTTCGTTAAATTCTTTGATTTCTGTTATCATTACACAGTAATAAAACTTAACGACGTTAGAGAGAATTAATAGAAATGTCTTTAATTCTATTATTTTGAAACGTTTAGGACTAATTTCTATGCAATTAAACGTTGAGGATTTAATTCCATTTTATGGCAAACGTGGATGACATATTTGGATATTAAGCCTAAAAATAATATAAATTTTTAAAAATAAATTAAAAATTTTATTAATATTCATTTTTCAAAGTTTGTAAATATTTTAATTTTATTTATTAATAAAGTGATATTCTATAATTGATTGACAGTATATAATACACTGTCAGTGCATTAAATATAAACTATTCATTGAGTACATAAATTTGTGTTAGTTTGGATTGAATGAGATTGGCTCCGAAGTGATTGGAAATAATGATAGCGATAAGATTAATTATTATAACGATGAGATTAAAATCAGTGAATAGATACATGTTTGGATGCAAACGCGTAGTGAGAAGAAAAAACGATAACTAAAGACATTAAATAAAAATTATATATAATAAAATTTATAATGTATAATTTATATTTTATAAAATTATAATTATAAATTACAAAAATTATTTTTATATAAAATGATATTCTTATGGCAAATTAGAAATTCCTAAATTAATTAAAATTTTTAAAATAAAAAATAATACATAAAAAAATTTAAAATAAAAAAAATACATAAAAAAAAATTAAACTTGGGGAGGTCCGGCGGAGAATTGTTACTGCGGAGTTTGCTAATCGTTCCGCAGCAACTGAAGCCAAATTATCGAAGGTGCATTTGCTTTTAATTTTTGGCCTTGGGTTCAATCCCACTTTCATCCGGTGAAATTCAAACGAACGATTGTAAAATAATAATAATAATAATAATAATAATAATAATAATAATATAAAAATTTATATTTGATGCGTTGACATTATATAAATTTTTTATATAATGTCAGTCAAATATAATGTATCATTTTATTAATAAGTAAAATATAAAAATACACATATCTTTAAAAATAAATTAAAAAATTATTAATATTTATTTTAATGACCAATATATTTTTAAAATTTATTCATTAATAAGTTGACACTCCGTGATTAATTGACAATATATAAATATTATATATTGTTACCGCATCACATATAAAGTCTAATTACAATGAGTTGCTATGGCATAATATAACTTCAACAAAAGCTTAGTTTGATAAGTTTTAGGGATATGTCCAAAACAGTAACGTCGGAAAGAATTTTTTTTTATATTTTAATTAAGGAAAAAATCTTTCCAAGTTCAAAAATTTTCCTCTCTAATAAATAAAAAGGGTTTTGTATATGAATTTATATTTAGATGCACTATGGATATATAATTGTTTATACACTGTTAGTTAATAATAATATACTATTTTAGTGATTAATAAATTTTAAAAGGAAAATTATTATATATATTGCTGGTGGAGTTTTTTTTATTCCACAAGCTGTATTAGAATCATGACACATATCTTATAAAAATATTTAAAAAATAAAAAATAAATAAAATAAGACATGTATCAGAATCCTAACTTCGCTTGTGGAGAAAAAAACTTCATCGGCAGTGTGTGGAATAATTATTCATTTTAAAATAAAGAGTATTTTTTTAAAACCTCAAGTGTTGGATCCATCGATAAACAAGTGTTGTTTTGTGGGGCAAGTCTTAAGTTTAAGTCTTAGCCTAGCACCCAAGGAAATTAATTGCCTTGAATGCATCAAGTTAATAAAGGGGTGCGCCCTAAAAATCGGCCAGAAAGGGATTAATCTCAAGATGCGTAAACTAGTCCGGAGACCCTCTAACTGTAAAAACCAAAAAAAATGAAGAGTTTTTAAGAATAGAATTTACTAATTAATGAAATATCTAGTATCATTTAATACAAGTGTGTAAAATTTTTACACTATTATTGCATCAAATATAATTTTTTTATATAGTGCATATTTGGTTTAGTTTTATGGAAGAAATTATCTACTGTAGAAGCAAAAATTAGGTGTTCGGTTCTCAATTTTTTAAAACTTTTAGGATAATTTTTAACTAAGTTCTTCATGTTTGGACCTAATTCAACTTTGATCAATTAGTATTAAAAATGGACACTTCAACCTAGTCTAACTTAATACTGATAATATAAGTTAATATAATGTGAGTAATTACAAAATTACCAAACCTTAAATGTTTCAATCTAAATAATTCTTCATTCTTTTATTTCTCATCTATCTTCCATGAGTCTTCACTCTTTTTCACAATTTTTTCATTCTTTTTCACTAGCATTATTCAATTCGTAATTTTCTTCTGAAATTATTATATTTAATCTTATTAATTTTTAAAAATAAAATTATACTTAATTTAAATTTTGATAATTTCAATCAATGTTTCAAAATTTTCAAATTTTAAATTATTTTAATTTTGAATAATTTACAATATAAATTATTTTGTGTTATGTTATTTTAATTTAAGTTATTTATATTTTTATTAAATCAATTTAGATGAACTTGAAACAATTTTTTGAGCCCACATCAATTAAATTTCATTATTTTGTGTTATCCCTTATCTGCCTTTTTTTTTAACCTAAACTCTCCAATCTACCCGACTTGTAACAAAAAGAGTAAAGTATAAAACAATTATCGTATGCTATTTACTTAATATTGAACCCAATAAATAAAAACTAATAAACAAAACATAATATTTTTCTTAAATCTTATAAATTTCATATAGCATGTGAGTATTAGCACGACATTCTTTAGAAAAGTGTTTTATATAATAAATAATAAACAAATAAAAAAATAAATTAAAAGTAAAAGAAGAAAACAAACATTTCAAAGTCTAATAGATCTTCGACATTTTTTTTATTTTTATTAAATTTTGAGTATTTAAAGTATTTTAAATGGTTTAGGGGGCAAAAATAATCTCAAATTTAAGTTTTTAACAGTTTATTTAATGGTTGATTAACGAAAGAACTTACTTGTCCTACAAAATAAAAAAGTTTGGAATTGAGTGTCTATATTTTATACTAATGGATTAAAATTAAATTACGTTCAAACCTAAGGACTTAGATGAATTTACCCAAATTTTGAACTTATGCATAGAGCATATTTGAGGTTTTTTTATAAATTTATAAATCAAAATTTTTCAAGAAGTACTAATGTAAATAACGGGTATTTAATAAATATATTTTTAACATTTTCACTTCACTCTTCAATAATTAACAAAATTATAAACATAATTATATTATCTCATATTAATTTATTTTATTCAATTTTTACAGTAATTTCATTTTTATTTTAATTAGATTTTTTATTTTATTTTTTTGTTACAAGGGAAGTATTTAATAACTGATGATAGGGATACGATTGCTTGGGTTCGAACTCAAGTATTATAATATGTCACAACATATTTTTAATTACTCGATCAAAAGATTGTTGGCTATTTCACTTAAAATCTTGTAATTTAATTTAATAAAATTTATAATTTTATTTTTTTCATTTATTAAAAATATACAAAAATTTATTAAATATATAATTTTAAAATTGTACTACATTTTTGAATCAAAACATAATTTAAATTCTTTTAACAACACTTTTAGAACAATTTTACTCTAACAACATTTTTTATAAAAGTTCCCATCAAACAGATCTACTCTATTCATTGCATAAACTACTTTTACTAGTTGAGTTATAATACTTTAGTGATGTCAATATTCACTGCAGTATTTATTATGTGTTTTAGTGGCACATTTAGTCAAAATTAGTTTAAGAAAATGATGATAAGACTGAACAAGAAATCTTGATTTACCATGTACCTATAGCTTTGGAAGACTTTCTATAAATAAGGCTTAATTGTTAAATTATGTTTTATTAATTTCTTAGAAATAACAATAAATAAACTTCAGGATTCGCTAAAAATAAAACAAACTCTTGATCTTATTGCAAAAAATTACGAGTTTTTATTTCATTATAAGTATACCTATTAATCTTGAAATTGAATGAATAAAGTTCATTTACCATAATTTTTACAGTAGCTTTTTTTTTTAAATTTTTTTTACTTAGTTAATCTAAATAAATATAAATAATCCTTTCTATAAATTACATCATCCAACTAAAAGGATTTTAACAAAAAATTGAATATATAATCAAGCAATCAACGCTCGTACCACAATAAAATAAAAATTTACAACATTAAATTTAGGCTAGAATCTAGAATATATTTTCATTTTTTAGCACAATTTAGACTTATTCATGAGTTGAGCCAAGTGGAGTTCTGGCCAGGCATAAGTAGTATATTATGAGATTTCATTTGAGTCTAAATTTGGTTTGATTTGAATTTTGAGTCTGATATTTTCTTCAAATCCACTTTTACAAAAAATAAAATAAAATAAAACCCAAGTCTGCCCAAGACAGCCCATTTTTATTTTTTTTTCTTTTCTTCAATTTAGTGTTTTTGTTGTAAAATTTTTATATTTTAGATCGCTTAATTGCAAAGCTTAAATATAATATTACTCGAACCATTACTCAAAATTTTTATGATGATATTTTTCAAGATTAAGATAAATGTTTCCTATTTTATAGAATTATAGTTATAAAATTATTTTTTGATAACATTTGAAATGAATCGATTTAATTATTAATTAAATAAATTACATCCGTTGTTTTTATAGTTTGGGTCTTGTATCAATTTAGTCTATAAATTTTAAAACGTAACAAATTAATTCTTAATATTATCTTGCCATAATAAGCAAGTCCTTCCATCAATTAAATCGTTATTGTGTTAGATTTAAACATATACATAAGCACACATCCAGGATCTCTAAAACTAGATATATCATGCTTTCTATGCAATGTAAAATTATATGCATACCTCTGTCCGCTGTAGGCGTTAGTGAAGAAGAAGATGAAGCCATCGTTGCAGTCTCTGTAGTACTAAACAGATTTCTCTCTCTTGCTCTGTATTTCTTTCGTTTTACAGTGTGGATGGAAAACACCGTACGTTCTGAGAGAGAGAGAGGACCTGTTTTAATTTAACTAAAAAACTACTACACCCAATCATGTCCATCATGTGAGTGGATGTGGTTCCTAAAATTAAGGGATAGTGGCCCATTAAAAGTAACTTCCTTTATTTTTAATTGAGCCACACAATGATAAACGTGAGTTTATCTTACATTCTCCCACTTGGCTCGATTAAAATCTTTATAATGGAAGTTACTTTATTATCTCCCATCATAATACCATAATATAAAAAACTATTTGGTATGAGTTATGGCGGTCATGTTCTAATTTGTAAAACACTCCCTTCTACATACTACAACACCTACAATTTATTATATTAGGTCCTTAGATTGTCATTATACTACAATTTCATAATGGTCCATAATATTGACTTGTTAAGTCTTTCCTGTCAACATCAAACAATAATGTATACATAGCATCATAGAACAGGAAAACATAATAGTGTCAGAAACATATTAAGGAGCTCAAAGTGTCACTACTAAACATCACTACAATCAAGACCCATCCTAAGAACATGTTCCTTAAATAACTTGGGTTGTAAACCCTTCGTTAATGGGTTAGCAATCATGAGATCAGTACTAATATGCTGAATGGACACTGTTTGTTTCTGAACCTCCTCCTTAACGGCAAAATACTTCAATTCCATATGCTTTGCACCTCTAGAGTATTTGTCGTTCTTGGAGAAGAATACTGCTGCGGAGTTATCACAATAAATTTTCAGCGGCTTGGTAATGGTGTCGACAACCCAAGTCCTGAAATAAAGTTCCGCATCCATAATGCATGAATTGTAGCTTCAAAGCAAGCCACAAATTCTGCTTCCATTGTGGATGAAGCAGTGACAGTCTGTTTTGCACTTTTCCATGAAACTGCTCCTTCAGCTAAAAGAAACAGATAACCAAAAGTGGACTTCCTGCTGTCAAGACATCCGGCAAAATCTGAATCCGTGTATCCGACTACCTCCAGTTGATCGGATCTCTTATATGTGAGCATGTAATTCTTTGTTCCTTGAAGGTACCTCAAAACTTTCTTTGCAGCCTTCCAATGATCAATTCCAGGATTACTTTGATACCTGCCTAACATTCCGACCGCAAAACTTATATCCGGTCTAGTACAGGTCTGCAAGTACATTAAGCTTCCAACAACAGAGGCATAAGGAATTGATGCCATTTCCTTTCATTCCAATTCATTCTTTGGACACTGCATGAGACTAAATTTATCACCCTTCTGAATGGGAACAACCCCGGGTGAACATTTGCTCATATTAAACTTTTCGAGAGTTTTGTTGATATATGCTTTCTGAGATAGGCCTAGTATTCCTTCTGATCTTTTCCGGAATATTTCTATTCCAATCACATAAGAAGCCTCTCCCATATCTTTCATTTCAAAATTCTCGAAGAGAAAGTCTTTAGTTTCACGCAATACTTAAATCATTTGCTGCAAGCAAAATATCATTAACATATGAAGACTAAAAATATAAACTTACTCCCACTAATCTTTTGGTATATACAACGATATACAATATTTTCCTTAAAACCAAAAGACGTAATAATGGTATTGAACTTAATATACCATTGTCTGGAAGCCTGTTTTAGTCCATATATTGACTTCTTAAGTTTACACACCATTTGACCTTTACTTCTATGAAAAACCTTCAGGTTGATCTATATAAACTTCTTCCTCTAAATCCCCATTCAGAAAGGCAGTTTTCACATCCATTTGGTGTAACTCCAGATCATATTGAGCCACCATTGCCATAATTATTCTTAATGAATCTTTCTTAGATACAAGAGAATGTTTCTGTATAATCAATGCCATCTTTTTGAGTATAACCCTTTGCAACAAGTCTGACTTTATAACGTTCCACCTTGCCTTTTGAGTCGCGTTTGGTTTTGAAAACCCATTTACAACCGACTCTTTTACATCCTTCATGCAATTGAACGAGATCCCAAACTTTATTTTGTTCCATGGATTTTAGCTCTTCCTTCATGGCATCAATCCATTTAGCAGATTCTGAACTTTCTATGGCTTGTGAAAAAGCAACTGGATCTTTATTAATGCCAAGATCAAAGTCTGATTCCTGTAAATAAATCACATAATCATCCGGAATAGCTGATCTCTTTTCCCTTGAGATCTTCTTAATGTTATTCCTTGTGATTCATTTGTATTCGATGTTCCTTCATTAGATCGAATATCAGATCCTTGATCATTATAGGATCCGACATCCGTCTGTGGAAGTGTTTCATCATCCAAATGTTGATCAACATTGTTGTCCCTTTCCATAAATGTTGGATCAACATTAATGTCAATTGTGGATTTTGGATCAATAGTGGATAAAGGAACATTTATCCTTATCTCATTTATTTCCACAATTTGACGTTCTACACTCCCACTGACTTCAGCATTCTCCAGGAATTTGGCATTACCAGTTTCAATTATTCTCGGACTATGGGTTGGACAATAGAACACATATCCTTTGGATTTCTCAGGATAACCAATAAAGTATCCACTTACAGTTCGAGAATCCAACTTTTTCTCTTGTGGATTATACACTCTTGCTTCCGCTGGGCAACCCCAAACATGTAGGTGCCTTAAACTTGGTTTCCTTCCCGTCCACAATTCAAAAGGTGTCTTTTGAACTGCTTTGGATGGAACTCTATTCAATAAATAAGCAGCGGTTTTTAGTGCATGCATCCACAAGGATTTAGGTAAGGAGGTATTACTCATCATACTCCTAACCATGTCCATTAAGGTCCGATTTCGCCTTTCTGCTACACCATTTTGTTCATGTGCACCTGGCATAGTATACTGTGCACATATGCCACGTTTTTCGAAGACTTTAGCAAATGGACCAGGACATTGTCCTGATTCATCATATTTTCCATAGTATTCACCACCTCTATCAGATCTTATGATTTTCACTTTTCTATCCAATTGTCTCTCAACCTCATTTAGGAAAATTTCCAGAACATCTACAGATTGAGATTTTTCCTTAAGTAGATAGATATATCCATAACGTGAATAATCATCAATGAAAGTGATGAAATACTTTTCTCCATTAAAGGATGGAACATCAAAAGGCCCACATATATCAGTGTGTATTATTTCAAGAAGCTGTGTGCTTCTTGTGTTTCCTTTCTTGGTATGTTTGGTATGTTTGGTTTGCTTTCCTTTTATGCAATCCAAACAAGTTCCAAGATCAGTAAAATCCAGATTTTGTAAAATCTCATTCTTTACCAATCTTTCTATCCTTTCTTTGGATATATGACCCAAACGTTTATGCCACAAATAAGCAGAATTTTCATTAAGCATGTTACGTTTTGAACCAACACTATTATGTGTGACATGCAAAGATTCAGCAAAAACATTATCAAGTTTTATTCTATATAAACCATCAATAAGAAAACCCGATCCATAAAGAATAGAGTCTTTATATAGATTAAAACTTCCAGAACAGAAATTAACATAAAAACCACAATTGTCCAATTTTCCTAAAGAAACAAGGTTTCTAGAAATTGAATGTACATAGAGTGTATCATAAAGGTCCAACTGATATCCAGTGTCTAAGACCAATCTGTAAGTCCCTATGCCTTCAACAGGAGCCTTCATGCGGTTCCCCATAAACAGAAAATCATTTCTTGGATTTGTGGTTCGGATTGTAAGGAATCCCTGCATAGTATTGGTAACATGAGTTGTAGCACCAGAATCAAGCCACCAAGTATTGTTAGGAACTTCACTTAAATTTGATTCAAAACATACAAAAGTATTGAAAATACCTTTCTTTTCGAACCAAGCTTTTCGTTTATGATAGTCTTTCTGATAGTGCCTAGCTTTCTTACAAAAGTGGTACTTTTCTGTCTTCTGTTCCTTCTTCTCAGTCTGAGAATCATTAGCAGACCATTTCTTCTTAAACTTTTTGGCTTTGAATCCTTTCACAGCTCCCTTTCCTACTAGGTTAGCAGAGTGACTCTTTTGACTCTTGAGTCTTGCTTCCTATTGTACAAGCCTACTGGCCAATTCATTAACATTCCACTTATCCTTTATAGTGTTGTAGTTAATTTGAAAAGGCCCATATTCAGGAGGCAAGGAGTTCAGAATTAACTGAACTAAAAAGGAGTCCTCTACTGCCAAACCCAAAGTCTTAAGCCTTGCAGCAATGTTCGTCATCTCGATGATATGTTGTTGCATGCTTATCGACCCATTGAACTTCATGGTCGTAAGCTCAGCCATTAAAGTACCAGCGAGTGACTTGTCCGCAGAACGGAACCTTTCTTCCACAAAACTTATATATTCCTTAGCACTCTCAGTTTGTGGAATCATAGTCTTAACATTGTTAGCAATTGTCATTCGCAGAAACTTTAAGCATAATCTGTTGCTTCTTTCCCATGCAACATGATGTGACTTCTCTGTCTCACTACTTGTATCCTTAATAGCAGCAGGTTTTTCATGAATGAGAGCTAAGTCAAGATCCAAAACCCCTAAGTGGAAATCAACTTGCTCTCGCCATTCTGAGAAGTTCATGCCGTTAAACACAACAACAGATGATGCATGCGAATTAATTGCGATAACTGCAAACATAACAAACAAAGCTCACATTTAATTATAATAAATTCAGTAAAATAAACAATAAGATATATAGTAGTTCTCCTTTGGGTAGATACTACAATATACATGCATTAATAAACATAACATAAATATAAAGTAAAATACCTTTGGGTAAATCTTACAACATATTTTTCTTTAAATGAGTTAAATGTATACACTTTAATGGGTAAATAAATATTTAAAATCGAACATGTCTTTTATCTTTGGATAATTAACATATTCAATCAAAATATTAATTTACCTCCCATAATATCATTAATTTACTGAATAATAATTTACCTTTGGGTAAATTTCTTAAGTTCTAGTAATTAATGAAAACCCCCCTTTTTTTTTAACTCTTTATTTTTAGATCAAAACTTTAGGATCTAATTGATTATCAATATATTTTTCGAACACATTAAACTTTAATTTTTCGGTAAACACTTAATATACAAAATTGTATACATTACCGAAAATTTAATATAGCAGCGGAACAAATATGGATAATCATAAGATATTATTGACTTTCATTTAATCATTCATAATAATAAATCATACTATATATGAGATCAACAAAAATAATTTTCACACATAATCTTAAAATTGTTCAAACATGATATTGTCCTCATTAATTCATCACCATTATCAATCATAATTGGCAAATGTATAAATTGTTTCAAACAGTGGCAAATACATATAATATATATTATTACAATTAATTAATATCTTTTGCCTCAAGAGATCATGTTTGAAAAGATAAATTGGTATGTACAGTTCTTGCACTTTACTGTTTGAATTATTATTATTGTATACTCATATTAGTGCTTGCTGCCACTTACACACCTCTCGTGTATATTTAATAAAACAAAGATAATCATAAGAGCCACTTACTAGCATTTTACACTTGCATTGTTGAGCTTACATGCAGGGGATGATCACAAATATAAATGAAAATTTTTAATTGATGTTGTCATTTATTTATTTATTTGTTTGTTTATTATCATTATTTTATAACAATCATCACATCATCATTAGATCATCATCATAATATTAAAACGTTTATTGTTTCTGCTTCTATTTATACGACAACATTAAAGCCTTATATGTATTATGCCAAAACATGATCTAATTAATGGGATTTGCATCCAGTAACAGATTTTTTTTTTTGCAAATTGTGTGCTCATGTTCTTGACGTAATTAATCCACATAATTAATTATGATAATTATCTAATTATTATATCATTCAATAGGCAAACAAATAAACAGTAGTTTATGATCAATTAAATTGTGCCTTTAAAATTGAATAGAAATTTATGCATACTTTTAAGTTTTAATTCTTGATTTTTCAGAGAAACATAAGGAGGACAGAAAACTTTCACAGAATATATCTAGTTTAGAACAATCAAGCTCGGATACCACATGTTAGATTTAAACATATACATAAGCACACATCCAGGATCTCTAAAACTAGATATATCATGCTTTCTATGCAATGTAAAATTATATGCATACCTCTGTCCGCTGTAGGCGTTAGTGAAGAAGAAGATGAAGCCATCATTGCAGTCTCTGTAGTACTAAACAGATTTCTCTCTCTTGCTCTGTATTTCTTTCGTTTTACAGTGTGGATGGAAAACACCGTACGTTCTGAGAGAGAGAAAGGACCTGTTTTAATTTAACTAAAAAACTGCTATACCCAATCATGTCCATCATGTGAGTGGATGTGGTTCCTAAAATTAAGGGATAGTAGCCCATTAAAAGTAACTTCTTTTATTTTTAATTGAGCCACACAATGATAAACGTGGGTTTATCTTACATATTGTTGCTGATAAATGTCAGCCAGAGTACACGTGGATCACCAGTGTGTCTAATAAGCTTTCCTAAATGCTAACATGAATTTTTTTTTAAAAAAAAATTGTGCATCTTCTCTCTTTCTATTCTTAAATATGTGCTTCTTGTTTGCAGTGGGTTAGTGTTTTATTTAAAAAAGTTCGTTAACTGAAAATCAGCGAGAAATCTAGCTCAGTTTAAACCCCAGTCAAGCCACAACCTAACTCAAAATTGAACCAAATTTTAGCTAGAAAAATTAACCCTCAATCCTTTTGGGATTCATCCCTGAATCTCATACCCACTTCAACCATAAGCCAAAGTGCTCAAACATAAACAAAAAAATAATCCCAAAGCCCCAAACACAGAGAAATCATACAGAATATAGCTAAGGAAAATATTCATAAAAGAGAAACCAAAATCACAAGCAGCAGCGAGTAATGCAGAAAAAATTTCACTTCGAAAGTTTCGAGTTTTTTGAGTTTTCATGTACGTGGTGCTTTTTTTTTTTTTTAGATTTGAAACGGTGTGTTTAGATATACTAAAAATGATAAGATCTTTGAAGTTTCTGAGTTGATATTTGGGTTATGGAGATCACGAAGATTGGTTTTGGAAATTTTGGCTCCATTCAGTGCTTGAAAACATCGGCTATTGATGGCAGCTAGTGCAAGTTACAGTGATTAAGGGGATCTTGGCGATTGTTTTCTGCAAAGATAGGAAGAACAGGCCACTGGGAACCAAGTTTTTTTTTTTTTTGGAAAAGGAGCGACCGTTTTCTGCAAATATAAGAAGAATAAGCTTACGAGAACTCATAAACTTTTTTTTCCGGAAAAGGAATTTGTGAACCAATTTTTTTTGCCCATATATAAAGACCAAAACGCATAGTTTATTGGTATTCATGTCATGTTAACCATCCACAAGAGTTGACTAGACTTTGGCGTTTTTATTTTCTCTTTTAGTTTTTTTTTAAAGAGTTGATTGAACATAGATGTGGTTCATATGTAGCTCAGCTGGTATTTAATAGCAACAATAAAAGCTTAAGTGATGGAAAGACTTGTTACATTTCAAAGTTTAGGGACCAAATTGATATAAGATTCAAACTATAAATATTATGGTGTAATTTACTCATATTCATTTAATCAATATTAAGAACGCTTTAATATAATTTTAGCTTTTCATTAAAAATTTGAAATAAATTATTTATGGTGTCAAAGTTTTGAAAGAGTTTTGATTATATAAATGATTTAATTTTTGAAAAGTTAAGGACCGTAAATAATATAAACTTTAAAATTTATATGTTTCGTTTGAATTATTCTAAAGTATTATCAACTTAAAATTTTTTTAAAAAGTATTCCTTAATTGTAGTTTATGTAATAGTTGACATTTGATTTAATGATTTTTCATACATTACTATAAAAAAGTGCTTTTAAAGTATTAGTTAGCAAAGTTTTATTTTTGAATTTTGTATCATTTCGAAAAATGTACATAGTATAAAGGTATAGAGATAGTTATGCTTCATGTCAAAGACTATATATATATACACACACATATGTGATGTACAAATACCTATATATATACACACACACATATATAAACTATTACTGTACAAAAAGTTGACGCCTCATTAATAAGTAAATTAAAAAGAGTCTAAGTCCTTTTGAGCAAATGAAAAAAACTTTATTTGTATTTATTTTTAAAGGCTTAGTCTCTTTTTAGTTTGCTCATTAATGAGGCATCATCTTCTGGCATTGACCACCTCTTTTTAGTTTGCTCATTAATGAGACGTTATCTTTTGGCATTGACAATGTATAAAGACTATACATTGTCATATGAGCATTCAAGGTAGCTCAACTAATCTCTTTGCTTGACATAATGAAATGTCCAACAATTAAAAGTAGGGCTGTAAACGAACCGAACACGAACGAACGCACTGATGTTTCTGTTCGTTCGTTTGTTTTTCAGTGCCGTTCATGTTCGTTCGTGTTCGTTAAGGAGTGCGTTCGTGTTCGTTTGTTTGTTTGGTAAGGATTGTTATTTAATGTTCGCGAACATGTAAACGAACGCGTTCGCGAACACTTAAACGAACGCGTAACGAACGCGTTCGCGAACATATGTTCATGAACAAGTTGCATAAGAGCAAACTAAATATTAAATATTAAAAATCTTACATAAAGATTAAATTTCACATGTAAATTGAAATCATCTAATACAAAATCTTAAATACAACTTAAGTCAACAATGTTTTATTAAAATTAATAATTACTATTTTAAGTACAATTTATATTATACACATATACATATCTTAATGTATCATATATATGTGTGTGTATACACAAATATGTGTAACATATATATATATATATGTAAATGATCAATGGATAAGCTCATATGAATGAAATCTTAACTTATTATGAAACTTTTATTAATTTTATTTCAGTACATTATGTTTAAAATTTTTAAAAAAATAATTATTTTAAGTATAATTAACTAATTTAATTTTATAATTATATTATAATTATATTTTATTAATTTTTTAAATCAACAAAGTTATATTGTATAAATATATTTAAAAATTAGGTACTAATTTTTTAGGTTAATGTTTTAAAAATAGGGTATATATTATATAACTTATATAATATAAGTGATTTTAGTATTTTAATAAATAACAAACGAACAATAAACGAACATAAACGAACGAACAACAAATGACATTTTAAACAAACGAACAATAAATGAACATAAACGAACGAACAATAAACGAACAATAAACGAATAATAAATGACACTTTAAATGAACGAACAATAAACGAACATGAACGAACAATAAACGAACCTGTTCACAAACCAAAACGAACGAATCATACCTTTGTTCATGTTCGGTTCGTTTAACAAACGAACACTAAAATGTTGTTCGTGTTCGTTCGTTAAGCTTAATAAACGAACAGAAACCGAACGAGTTCACAAACGGTTCGTCGAACGTTCTGTTTGTTTACACTCCTAATTAAAAGAGAATATGCAAAACTTGTATCATTCTATCTTGCAAACTATTAAATTACTTGGCCAAATAACCAAAGAGAAAACATTATAAAAAAAAGTTTAATAGTCAAATATACCCTCAATCTTTTGTAAAATATGGATATAAGCCCTAAATCTTTAATTTTATTGCAAAAGTCCATAAACTTTTATTTTTATTATAAATAAGCCTTCAACATTTTAAAATAATGCAATTATGTAAAATAAATAAGAGATTAAAGTCTTAAAAGTCCTCAACTTTTTCATTTTTTTGCAAAAATTTATGACGGGTTTAAACTTAATTGCATTATTTTAAAAGGTTAGGGATTTATACAATAAAATTAAATGTTGAGAGCTTATTTACATTTTTTAAAAAAAATTGAGGATATATTTGACTATTAAGTCAAAAAAAGACAAAAACACAATGTTTTCTTTAATGTTAGTAACAAAATGGTGTTCCTTTTGTAGACACCTTATTTTGTCCGGAGTCTCAATTTATAAAAATAATTAATTGGATTGGGTGACATTGTATTTTAATTTAACAATTTAGAATTAGGCTAGAATTAAATGAGAATTTTTTAGATTTTAGAATTAACATTAATTAGGAAATTAAAATTAAAATAGGATTTAGGAATGATAATAAAAAAAAAGGAAAAGATAAGAAAAGAAAAGAAAATTAATTTTAGGATAGGATAATTAGATTTTTTTTAGGATAATTATTTAGATTAATATTAAAGTTGATAGAGTTAGATTATGATTAACATAAAAATTAAATAGATAAAATATTAAAAATAAAAGATAATTAATAGAATATGTTGAGTTGTATTAGGACTCTAACAAATTTATGACTATAAAAAGGGGGGTTAAACCCCATAACTGAAGAGGGGGAGAACAATTCTGAGAGAAAAAATTCATAGAAAAAAAAGCAGTCTGCATCAAGCAAAAAAAAAAGAATTTTCAGAGAAAAAATAAAAAAAAACACAAGCGGCAGCAGCATTGAGATCTCGGCATCTTTCAAGGAAAACGTCCAAGACAGACAAGCGGAGGCATTCTCGGAAGAGACCGCATCAGTGCAAATCAACGTCGGTGATAAGCAAATTCACGAGTTGGTAGCAGCACCCCATATCAGTAGCTCTTGTTGATTCCGGAAAGTCCATTGCCCAGCCCGTTCAAACCCTTTGCAAGTTATCGCAAGCTTCATCACCAACTTCAATAAAAGCATCTGAAACCATCTGTGAGTTGGCAGCATACATTCATTTGAATCTATTTCTTTAGTTTCCACGTTACTTGTTTGTCCTAAATGCTTTAATAGTCTTTAGAAAGTGGAATATAGGAAATGATAAACAATGGAATTATAATAATAGTTAAGAATAGGCGTACAATAGAATAATAAGAATAAAGAAATGAACAAGTAATAAAGTTTGGTCATAAAAGATATTTGAAATAAAAAGTTATAAAATAAGAATAAATGATTATAAAAAAATATGGGACAACTACAGATTATGTAACAATAAATAAATTTAACAAAATATTTAGATTAGAATAAAGATAAACTTTAAAAGTAATAAATATTTAAATTAAAAATAAGTGAAGTCTTCCCGATGATGGAATTCTCAAGGCGATTGCGAATGAGTAACACTTGAGGAATTCCTAGGTGAGAGAATCCTTCTAAGTTTATCCAGAATGATGGAAGATTGAGAAGGTATTTTCAAAATAAATAAATAAATAATAAATAAAGATAAAAGCATAACAAATAATAAAATTTATATTCTAATAAAGATAAAATAATAAATAAAGTTAATAAATAATACAAATAATAATTCCGATGATAGAATCCTCAAGGCGATTGCGAATGAGTAACACTTGAGGAATTCCTAGGTGAGAGGGTTCTTCTAAGTTTATCCAGAATGATGGAAAATTTAGGAGATATTCTCAATATTAAATACCAAAAATCCTAAAAATATTAATAAATAATATATACAAAATAATATTTAAAATAAATAAATAAATAAAAATAATAAAAATAATTAAATAAAAATAATAATAAAGTTCTAAAACACTCCCGACGACGGAGCCTCTTCAAGGGAGTCGAATGGTACCCCTTGAATACTGTTAGCTTTAAATTGACAAGTATTTTGAAAATGACAAAACTCAAGCAAGATTAGAAATGATTTTTATACAAGTAAATTTGCTTTGAATGAACTTAATGATTGAAACTATTTTAACAAATTCTTGGACTGAGATTTCAACTGAAAAGTCAGTAAATACTCTTAGAAAAGTGTTAGAAGAATTTGAACTGACTTAAAATCACAAAAGCCATAAAACTGTGTAACAAGATAAGTGCAGGAGGGCTTACTGGACAAAAGGGATCGATCCCCACTGTAGGGGGATCGATCCCAATTTGGCAGAATGTCATTACACCACACAGGACCATACAGGAGAAACTGGGAATGCATTCTGGAGAAAAGGGATCGATCCCTACTGTAGGGGGATCGATCCCTTCGCACGGGAACTGACAGTAACGGCTAGTTTTTGAGGGTTTCAACGGGAAGATTTGCATTAAATGCTTCACCAACTGTTCTATCCGTTTGGTGAGTTATAAATAGAGGCATTTATGAAGTTTGAAAAAAAAAAGACAAGCACTCAAAATCTTCAAGCATCAAGAAAGAAAAAACAAGTCTGAAATTGTTCATTGTGAAACTTCATTTGTGAGAGTTCTTTGTGTTCTTCACCCACTCATTGTAAATTCTGTTATTCAAAGGGGTGAGCTATCCTTGTAAGGTCTAAAATTGTAGAGTGTGGGAATACTACAAGGGTAGAGGATTAAGAGGAGATTTCTAAAGTCTCAAGAAAATTGTAAGAGGTCTTGCCACACCTTCAAGTGGTGTGTAAGCTGTCTCAAGAAAGAGGTGAATCGAAACCTTGACAAGAAGTTCAAGGAGAGAGGACGTAGGCACGAGATTGGCCGAACCTCTATAAAACTTGTGTTTGCTTCTCTTTCCCTTACTCTTATTTACTGCATTTATTTCATTATTGCTTATTTGAATTTGATTGTGCATTAAGAGTTAGGAAAAGTAGAAATATCTAGAAAAACCGATTCACCCCCCCTCTCGGTAGAGCCAACAATTGGTATCAGAGCTTGGGCTCGAGAGTGACTTAGATTAACATCTATCGAGTATAAACGATCACTAATGGCTCAAACTAGTTTGTCTACACCCTTGGTAGGAGAGGGACACTCTACGGTGAGACCTCCACTCTTTAATGGTGAAAACTATGCTTATTGGAAGACTAGAATGATGCTATTTATCCAAGCTAATGATTATGAAGTATGGAGAGTTATTGTTAAAGGTCCTCTTATCCCTATTAAGAAAGTAGATGGGATGGATGTGCCTAAGAAAGAAGATGAATGGGATTCTAATGATGTTAGGATAGCACAACTTAATGCTAAAGCAATGCACACACTCTTTTGTGCATTAGGACCAAATGAGTATAATCGAGTGTCACAATGTGAGAATGCTAAACAAGTTTGGGATAAACTAGCTATCACACATGAGGGAACCACACAAGTCAAAGAAACCAAAGTAGGCATGCTCACACAAGACTATGAACTATTTAGAATGAAGAATGATGAGACAATTAGTGACATGTTTACTAGGTTTACGGACATAATAAATGGTCTTAAAGCTTTAGGGAAGACATACTCTAATGTAGAGATGGTAAAAAAGGTTCTCAATAGCCTACCAAAATCATGGGAAGCTAAAGTCACTGCTATTGAGGAATCTAAGGACCCTCATACACTATCTTTAGATGAACTTATGGGATCCTTGCTCACTTATGAGATGAAACTTAAGAGAAATCAAGATCCCCCAAAGAAAGTTGGAGTAGCACTAAAATCCACCACAAGTGAGGAATCAAAAGATGATCATAATGTAAGTGGTGATGAAGAAGATTTAGAAATGGCCATGTTTGCCAAGAGGTTCAATAAGTTCATGAGGATGAGGGCTAGTGGAAACTCTAGGAGACCCCCTAGGAGAGAATTCAATAGAGGTGAAACTAGTAGGAAAGATAAGGACCAAATTATATGTTATGAATGCAAAAAACCTGGCCACATTAAATTTGATTGTCCTTTGTATAGGAAGCAAAATGAAAAGAAACAAAAGAAGAAAGCAATGGTAGCTACTTGGAGTGACAGTGACTCCTCCGATGAAGAAAATGTGGAAGATGAAGTAGCTAACCTTTGCTTCATGGCTGTTGAAGATGAGAAGGTAATCTCTAACTTGCTAGATACTCATGAATACACATTTGATGAATTGCAAGATGCATTTGATGAGTTAGCCAACGAATTTGAATGCATGAATTTGAAATATAAGAAAATGATCTCTAAATTGAAAAAGGAGAATGAAATGCTTGTGAATGTTAAATTAGAATGTGAGAAGAAATTAGAGAATGCAAATCTAGAAATAGAAGAATTAAATAGAAAGAACACTAACTTGCAAAACTCCTTTTCTAAATTTTACATGGGTCAACAAAAACTTGATCAAATGCTAGAGACTCAAAGAGCATTCTTTGATAGAGAAGGATTAGGCTACAATGCATCTAACAAGGAGACTCATCTTAAAAATTTCCTAGTTAAAGATAGAAAATTTGTTTTGTGCACATTATGTAATAAACTAGGACACTCTTCACAAGCATGCATCTCTAGGAAGACCATGTTTAGAGGAAAAATGGCTGTCAAGATTTGGGTGCCTAAACATGTCTTAAATTCAAGTGATGAGTCCTTAAAAATGAAATGGATCCCTAAAGGATCAAAAATTATAAGTACTAACTCTCAAGGACCCAAGAAAATTTGGGTACCTAAGATAAAAGCTTGATGTGTTTGTAGGAGGAAGAGTATTGCTACAAGGCTAAGTCCAAGGAGCATTGGTACCTTGATAGTGGATGCTCAAGGCACATGACGGGTGACAAAAGCCAATTCAAGTTCCTAAAGCATAAAAGTGGTGGAGAAGTCACATTTGGAGACAACTCCAAAGGACAAATTGAAGGAATTGGCTCAATTGGTAACTCTTCCTCAACTATTGAAAATGTGTTGTATGTTAGAGGTTTGAAACATAATTTACTTAGTATTAGTCAATTGTGTGATAGGGGATTTAAAGTTATGTTTGATGATTTGTGTTGCAATGTTGTTAATGCCAAATCTAATCAAATTGTGTTTATTGGACATAGACAAGGAAATATCTATATTGTGGATTTAAATGAACTTAATAGCAAAAATGTATGCTTTATGGCTACTAGAGAAGATGAACCTTGGTTATGGCATAGAAGACTAGGCCATGCTAGCATGCATGTTTTGTCTAAGTTATCCAAAAGAGACTTAGTAGTAGGATTGCCTAAGCTTCAATTTGAGAATGACAAAGTTTGTGAAGCATGTGTAAGAGGAAAACACAAAAGAATTTCATTCAAACCTAAGAAGTGTGTCACTACCTCTAGATCACTTCAACTTCTTCACTTAGATCTTTTTGGACCAACTAGGACAACTAGTTTAGGAGGTAAACACTATGGATTTGTGATAGTTGATGATTACACTAGGTTTACTTGGGTGTTCTTTTTAAGTGTTAAAAATGAGGCCTTAGAAAAATTCACTGTTTTCTCAAAAATTGTTCAAAATGAAAAAGGTTACTCTATTTCTAGTATTAGGAGTGACCATGGAAAAGAATTTGAAAACATGGGTTTTGATACATTTTGCAATGAGAATGGCATTAGCCATAACTTTTCAGCTCCTAGAACTCCTCAACAAAATGGGGTAGTTGAGAGGAGAAATAGAACATTAGAAGAAATGGCTAGAACCATGCTTTGTGAAAATAACTTACCTAAATATTTTTGGGCTGAAGCAATAAACACCTCTTGCTATGTCATAAATAGAGCTATGGTAAGATCTATTTTAAAGAAAACTCCCTATGAGCTCTATAAAGGAAAAAGGCCTAACATAAGTCATTTTCACCCATTTGGATGTAAATGTTTTGTTTTGAACAATGGCAAAGATAACCTAGGAAAATTTGATGCTAAAAGTGATGAAGGTATTTTTCTTGGCTACTCTCTAAATTCTAAGGCCTATAGAATTTTTAATAAGAAAACACTTGTAGTAGAAGAGTCTATACATGTAATTTTTGATGAATCAAATATCACTAGTAGAACCAATCTTGATGATGAAGTTGAGATTTTTGATGAACATATAAGTGATCCATCTCAAGATAAGGAGGTTAGAGATCAATTAGAAAATCTTACTATTAACAGAAATGAGGAGTCCATGGAACAAGAATTAATTGAGAAAGAAGCTAGGTGCCCTAGAGAACTAGGATATGTGAGAGATAATGACATTGTTGGAGACCCAACCATTGGAGTTAGGACTAGGTCAACATATAGAAACATATGTCAACATGTAGCCTTTGTGTCACAATTTGAGCCAAAGAAAGTGGATGAGGCCTTGAATGATGAAAATTGGATTATGGCCATGCAAGAAGAATTAAATCAATTTGAGAGAAGCAAAGTATGGACCCTAGTAGAAAGACCTAAAGACTATTCCATCATTGGAACTAAATGGATATTCAAGAATAAGATGGATGAAAATAGCATTATTGTTAGAAACAAGGCTAGGTTAGTGGCTCAAGGATATAGACAAGAAGAAGGGATAGACTATGATGAGACCTATGCTCCGGTAGCTAGATTAGAAGCCATTAGAATGCTACTTGCCTTTGCATGTTATAAGGATTTTAAGCTATATCAAATGGATGTAAAAAGTGCTTTTTTAAATGGTTATATAAATGAAGAGGTTTATGTTGAGCAACCTCCCGGTTTTGAAAATCCAAAATTTCCTAATCATGTTTTCAAACTTTCAAAAGCCTTATATGGATTAAAACAAGCTCCTAGAGCTTGGTATGAAAGACTTTCAAAGTTTTTAATCGAAAAAGGTTTTACAAGAGGAAAGGTAGACACAACCTTGTTTATTCAATCTAAGGGTCATGACTTATTAGTAGTTCAAATTTATGTAGATGATATCATTTTTGGATCTACAAATGAGTCATTGTGCAAAAATTTCTCTAAACTAATGCAAGGTGAATTTGAAATGAGTATGATGGGAGAATTAACCTTCTTTCTAGGACTTCAAGTTAAACAATGTAAAGAAGGTATTTTCATAAATCAAGCTAAGTACACTAAAGAGTTGCTCAAAAGATTTGGAATGGATGAGTCTAAACCTTATTCTACACCTATGAGCACTAATATTAAGCTTGATAAGGATGAAGGGGGAAAATGTGTAGACACTAAATTATATAGGTCTATGATTGGCTCATTGCTATATTTAAACTGCTAGTAGACCAGATATAATGTTTAGTGTATGCTTATGTGCAAGATTTCAGTCATCCCCTAGAGAATCACACCTACAAGCAGTCAAAAGAATCCTTAGATACCTCAAAGACACTCCTTCCTTAGGACTTTGGTATCCTAAAGATTCTACTCTTGATCTACATGCTTATTCCGATGCGGATTTTGGTGGATGCAAAGTAAGTAGGAAAAGCACTTCGGGAACATGCCAATTCCTAGGAAGTAGGCTCATTTCATGGTTTTCTAAGAAACAAAATAGCGTAGCTCAATCCACAACCGAGGCTGAATATATAGCTTCCGGCAGTTGCTGTGCTCAAGTGTTATGGATTAAGCAACAAATGAGAGACTATGGAATAGAAATGAACCAAGTTCCCATTAGGTGTGACAACACTAGTGCCATCAATCTTACAAAAAATCCTATCCAACACTCTAGAACCAAGCACATTGAGATTAGACATCATTTTATAAGAGATCATGTGCAAAAAGGGGACATAATTCTAGAGTATGTGGACACCTTGCACCAATTAGCTGATATCTTCACAAAACCCTTGGACAAGGAGAGATTTTGCACTCTTAGAGGTGAATTAGGCATAATGAATGCTCCTTGAAGTGATTTAATATTGCATGAATGTCATAAGTTAGTTTGATATGGTTGCAAGAAAGAAACTTGAAAATATCATTTACACTTGCAATTCATAATCTCAACTTGCCATGTTACTGTTCATGATCTTAGCTTTGAGGTTGAATTGTTGAATTATGTGTGTTTTGATTATGTTGAATTCTCCTCACAAGCCAAAAACCTACTTCTGATGTTTAAGACCCCTTCAAAGTCATGTTCAGAGTTGTTCTGCATATTCTTGGCATTTTTCTGCAAATTTTCTGCAGTATTCTACATCTTTTTCTGCAGTTTTCAAACCTCTTTCATGCATTCCAAGTAAAACACAATCAGATTTTGACTTTAAGATGATCAAAATGCATAAGTTCCATTGTTTTCAAATCATTTTTATGCATCATGCAAGTGGCAAGTGACTGAGGGGACAATCCTTCACCAATAGGATTGAATTCCCAGTCTGTTGGCCAAAATTCTGGGTGATGGGAGCATACTGCCTAAAAGGGATCGATCCCCCTACAGTAGGGATCGATCCCCTCGTGACAGATTGTAACTCCCGCGTCATTTAAACCGTCGGGCACTCCTTCCTTTCACACTATTCCTCTTCTTCTTCCCCTCTCCACGCCCTTGCCTATTTTCTCTCCTCCAAACTACAAGATTTCACTCATTTCTACACCAAATCACTCCATTCTTTCACCAATCTTCCTCATTTTCTTCTCTTTTTCATTTCCCCTCCTCATTTCCTCACAAAATCTTTTCTTTTCTTCTTTTTCTTGTTCTTCCACACCATGGTCACTATTCACCCAACATGTCAATTGTAAGTTTTTCTAACATTTTTCATTAACTTTTTCTTGCATTTCTAGTTTCTCTTATCATATCTTGTCTACCCATGTGCATATCTTGCATCAATTTCTTCTCCATCTAGGTTTTCCCATCCTTTGGCACTTGTATTTCTCTCAAGTTTTTCCTTAGATTGTCTGTGATTTATCATCTGAATTCACTTGTTTAATTGTTATATGCTTATTGGGTTGTGGCTCTCAGCTGTCTGTGAGATCAAATCTATCCCACATACTCATCCATAGTTCCTCAAACTTGTGCCCACAACCTGTTCGATAAAAGTCCTCAACGAAAATTCCTATCATTTTCCTTCCCTCTATGGCTCCTAAGGTTAAGCACTCCGCTCAAAAACGCAAAACCAGTGCTTCCTCTTCTTCATCCTCCATACCAACTACCTTTAACCGCTGCTTTCGCCATGCAAATGAAAAAACCAAATTTCTAGCCGAATTTGCAAACATGCCCATTAAGCATTGGCGTCCTATTGATTTCGACTTCCTCGAGTCAATTCATTTTCCTTACCTTGCCAAGTTCAATGCATGGGGTTGGACCCAATTCCTCAAAATCAATACTCCGGTCCCAGCGAACATCACTCGAGCCTTCTTTTCCAATGCCGAAATCATCTATTCTCCAAATGACCCTTGTCGGGTTGTCGGGATTAACTCTTATGTCATGGGCAAGCATATTGAACTGACCAAGGAATCCCTCTCCCATGCCTTTAGACTTCCTGAGGGCGGTAATATCCATGACCATCTCAATGTCCCCTTAGTGTTTCCCGTTACCGATAATCGTGCAAGTGACCTTCCTGTCTTCGCACGCCTCCTCCATATCATAATTTCATGGAATCTTCGCCCTCTTGGCACCCGATATTCTCACCTTCGCAAACTTGATCGTTTTTGGCTTCATCATATTCATGAACATGACGGCCACCCACCAGACCTACTACACTTTATCCTTCAGGATTGGGTGAAGATTGTTCGTGGTAAGGTCCACACCATTGTTTTCCCTCAGCCTCTCGCCTACTATTTAATCTCTGAAGGTGTTGACTGTTCATGTGAGGTTGGCATACTTCCGGATGCCAATGCCACCATCAATCTCACCACCCTCCATAACTTGGGCTGGTATCTTCACCAAGTGGTGACACCTTCGACTGGGTCAAGGGTCATGGTCAGGATGAACCTCCCGCACATGCTCCGGCAGACGTTGAAGAAGAAGAAGGAGACGGCACCGAAGCACCTGCAGCAGCCACATCTTCTGCACCTTCCGGCTCCTCGTCAGCATCTCTTGACCAGATCATGCATATGCTTCAAAACTTTCAGCATGACGTAGGTGAGCGACTTGATCGCATCGAGGCCACCCAAGCTGCATTGTTCGATGAACTTCAGGATGTTCGCATGCAACATGAGGACTTCGTTGAGCAATATCACAAGACCTTTCCAAGGCGTTGATCCTCCTTGTTGTGACATGTGTCCTGCTTTCTAGTTGTTCCTGACTTTGCTCGATATGCTTCCTAGTTGTTTTATGCTAATACTATGTCTATGACTATGTTAATGATTTTGCTAGTTATGCTTGCTAGTTGTTTTCTGTCAATGACGATGTCATATTCTGATATTACTTGTGCTTTAATGACATTGGGTTGCTTTTTGTTCCTCTCTATCTTTTTGCCAATCATATTGCTTCTTTTGTGCTTTAAATTGCCTTCTACCACTAACCATTTCTCCGTGCTCTTTATTCCTTTGCTATGACAAAAAGGGGGAGAATTAATGTGGTAAACTTATACTAAATTGAGGGGGAGCAAATATTGAGGGGGAGCAATGTTTTTCAACAAAACGTTATATTGAGGGGGAGTAATGTTTTTCAAAAAATCAAGTAACCTCAATTTTCAAATACATAAGCAAATTTACCTTAAGTTTTGTCATATCAAAAAGGGGGAGATTGTTAGCTTTAAATTGACAAGTATTTTGAAAATGACAAAACTCAAGCAAGATTAGAAATGATTTTTATACAAGTAAATTTGCTTTGAATGAACTTAATGATTGAAACTATTTTAACAAATTCTTGGACTGAGATTTCAACTGAAAAGTCAGTAAATACTCTTAGAAAAGTGTTAGAAGAATTTGAACTGACTTAAAATCACAAAAGCCATAAAACTGTGTAACAAGATAAGTGCAGGAGGGCTTACTGGACAAAAGGGATCGATCCCCACTGTAGGGGGATCGATCCCAATTTGGCAGAATGTCATTACACCACACAGGACCATACAGGAGAAACTGGGAATGCATTCTGGAGAAAAGGGATCGATCCCTACTGTAGGGGGATCGATCCCTTCGCACGGGAACTGACAGTAACGGCTAGTTTTTGAGGGTTTCAACGGGAAGATTTGCATTAAATGCTTCACCAACTGTTCTATCCGTTTGGTGAGTTATAAATAGAGGCATTTATGAAGTTTGAAAAAAGACAAGCACTCAAAATCTTCAAGCATCAAGAAAGAAAAAACAAGTCTGAAATTGTTCATTGTGAAACTTCATTTGTGAGAGTTCTTTGTGTTCTTCACCCACTCATTGTAAATTCTGTTATTCAAAGGGGTGAGCTATCCTTGTAAGGTCTAAAATTGTAGAGTGTGGGAATACTACAAGGGTAGAGGATTAAGAGGAGATTTCTAAAGTCTCAAGAAAATTGTAAGAGGTCTTGCCACACCTTCAAGTGGTGTGTAAGCTGTCTCAAGAAAGAGGTGAATCGAAACCTTGACAAGAAGTTCAAGGAGAGAGGACGTAGGCACGAGATTGGCCGAACCTCTATAAAACTTGTGTTTGCTTCTCTTTCCCTTACTCTTATTTACTGCATTTATTTCATTATTGCTTATTTGAATTTGATTGTGCATTAAGAGTTAGGAAAAGTAGAAATATCTAGAAAAACCGATTCACCCCCCCTCTCGGTAGAGCCAACAAATACTCTTGAGGTGAGAAGATTTTTTGAGAGTTCATCCAGAATGATGGAGGATTCTTAAAAGAATTTTCAATATTAAAAAAAAAAAAATTAAAAGACCACATAATTAAGACTAAGTTAAAATAACACAAGATTAAAATGGTACCAATTTTGGGCGTTGTAAGGGTGCTATAACCTTCCCTACACGTAAACGAACTCCCGAACCCAAAACTAAAAATGTAGATCAGTTTTTAAAGTCATTAGGTGGCCAATCACATCTAGGTTAAAAAAAAAGATTGGTGGCGACTCCATTTGTTTAATGTCTAGCGTCCTTACCCTAGGAAACGTTATGACACCTTTAATGGTGAGACCTTGGTTCTTTTTTAATTAGGGTTTATTTGTTAACTCAAGCCCATTTAACGAGTTTAATTTTTTTTTAAATTCACCCAAAAATCAAACAGATTTTCAAATTGAACGATTAATCCAATCAATGAATAAGTCTATTACAATTCAAAGACCTTTCTTTTATACATCACCACTTGCATTAAAATAAAAAAATAATTATATATCCTATAAATCACATTTATCTCTTTTCAAAATTACAATTACTATATTGTAATTTTAATTGTTAAAAAAAGAGACTATTGTTGGTAAATGTATTGAGTTCTTCAAAAGATGCTCATGAACGTATAAAATACTAATTTATAGTAGAAAAAAAGTGTACGGCTGAAAAAGATTTATTGATGGAATAAAATGACACCCAACTCCCAAGTAGCAAACACAGCAAGATTTGAGTGAGAGTCTACCTCAACACGCATGGCCAAAGAAAACGACCAAAAGCTTTATATATATATATATATATATATATATATATATATATATATATATGTGTGTGTGTGTGTGTGTGTATGTATGTATGCATATGTATAGAATTAAATCTTTGATCTTTTTAATGCGTGTAATTAAAATTATAACTAAAATTTTAAATTTAATAAAAAATCAATTAAAATAATAAAAACTTAGTATTTGTTATTTGACACTACTGAAAACACGTGAAAGTCATAATTAATTTTCTGTTATTCCAATTAATTTTACATATAATAACGTAAATTACACACCAACTTAAAAGATATTTTAATTAGAATTTTTAAAATTTATTTTAAAAGTTTATGGTTATAATTATAGAAAAATAAAATTATAATTTTATATACAGGTAGTAAATTGTCAAAAACTTAATTTCACAGTTTACTAATGTTTGAAGAAATATTTAGATATTATGCATTTTTTAAAGATAGCATATCTTGATTTTTCCAGAACAAGTTCTACTTTAATTTATTAGCAACATCATTTTTTATGTAAAAAAAAATAGAAATCTTATTATTTGAATAAAAATTACATCATTTTATCTAGTTTTATCTTCAACAAATTCGAATATTTAGTACTCTTTTTTAATGGGAGAAATAGGAATCAAATCACTGTTTTAGTAATTTCGTTTTAGTAAAAATCATACATCAATGTAACCAAAAAAAAAAATCATACATCAATCATTCATTTTCTGTACTTAAAACTATTAAACTAATACTTATTATTATCATTCAACAGAATCTGACAAATCATGGCACTAGCTGACTGTGCATGAATAAAAAGATGAAAAATTATATGAAAGATTACATCAACCATCAAATCTAACACTGTGCAACATTCACGTTGTCACAATTTCAAAGACTTAAGTTAAGGTCTGAATGAGGGCCCTTTCTGCATCAATTGGAATTTCCAGTTTCCAGTACTGCATGGACCCCAAAGCAAAACCCTTAGGAAAAAAAACACTATGATTAGAGAGGCTGCTTTTCGAACAAAAAAAAAAAGATTAGAGAGGCTGCTTAGAGCCTAAAGTTATCACTTTCTCACATGTCCAATTTGCATGTGTTTGGTCCATTGATTTCTTTTTTTTTTCTCTATTAACACACATTGGTCAAATTACATAAAGAAAAGATAGCACTTTCTCAATTTATATCCCCATCTAATCTATCTTTCTAGGTTTAGAAGTTGAAATTTCAGTTATTTTAAAGAAAACGATATCTCCGATTACGTAATTATTGAATATTCATGACATGTTTGATTCATGGAAATGTTATTTAGTTTACTATGGTATGGGTTTTTCTCCATATCAATTAACATGTAGAAGTAATGGCAAATTTACAAACCCTAATTCCTGTCAGCATCAGCATCACAATTATTTTTCCAGACTCTTGGGGTGAGCTTTGAGCCTATAAAAGGCCCAATCTGAATCACCCAAACTTGACTCTCACAAGTACACCACTTGGCATTCAAGGGCCGGGTTTGAGTAAAATATTTCACCATTGGGTTTCTTGGTTGGTTTAGGGCTGGAAAGGTTGGCTTCTTAAGCCCCAGTTTTATGGGCTCTATTACAATTTATGGATGATATTATTTTCAAGTTTAGTGAAGATTGGACATACAAAAAGCCCAACTTAACTTTACTTAGCTATTGTCTTGTGTCCTGTGCCACATTGTGTGCTTGATAGAAAGAAAAAGGAAATTGTTAATTCAAGGCTTAATAGCCAAATAAATCTTCAACTTTTAGCCCCAAATAGAATTCAGTCCTTAACATTTTATCGCATGAAATTCAGTTCATAAACTTTTATTTCAGTGAAAATAAACCCTCAACCTTTTACAATTATGCAATTAAGTCAAAATCTGTTAAATGACACTAATTGCAGTTAGTTTTGCATATGTGGCAGCTGACGTTGATAGCTTAGTTAGCTGCCACGTGACATGCCACGTATGCAAAACTAACGGCAGTTAGTTCATTTAACAGATTTGATCTATTTCTACCGAAATAAAAGTTTATGGACTAAATTTCATGCGATAAAACGTCAAGGGCTGAATTCTACTTTGGGCTAAAGGTTGAAGGCTTATTTGACTATCAAGCCTTAATTCAACTATTAGAAATTAGAATACAAAGAAGGAGCCGATCTAGTTATAAAGTGGAATCTGCACTAATCCTTGATATTGGGCTTAAATGCAAGCTAATGATGAATCTTAGATCTTAAAAATTGTTAGGATAAGTTCAATTTTTTTTTTGAAATAGGATAAGTTCAAGTTATTAAAAAATTTCCAAGTTGAAAACTTAAGTTCAAAACTTTGAACTCTTAAGTGAAAACATAACAATAATAAGTTGACATGCTAAGGATAACCTTGGATCTAAATCTTCCTAAAGAGGAAAATAATCATTAGACTAAGTCTTCATTGTTAGACTAAAGATGATATTGTAGACAAGCTTGGTGGATCTATTTAAAAGAAAGAAATGGTAATGGTGACAATTTCAAAGTGGAGTTCTCATGTTAAGAAAAGTATTTCATGCTTAGATGAACATGTTCAATTGTTAAACCTTCATTACTTATAATTTATGAGTTTAACTTATATTAGGATGATCCTAAAAATTTTAGTTTTTAAGCACCAATAATATAATGCTAACTCATCTTTTTTTAAGCCCACAAAATAATTTTTTGTGAGCATATACTCACCTAATCAATTTATAAATTGATCATTTTAACTCTAGTTAACTTATATTAAAATTTATAATTAGATTAATAAAATTAAAAAATAATATTGAGAGATGATTTACGGTAGAAATCAAGGGAAACATAGGTAGGTTTTGTGAGAAAAATTGATTTTAAGCATACCATCGAGAGTTCCAATCTTTCAAAAAAGGAAATTGGTAATTGCTTCCTTTATATTGAACAAAAGTCGGTGGAAACACTTCTATCAAGCCAACTTGTTGGAGTTCTTTTCTTCATCCTGCCAAGTTTTCAGTTTTGATCGAGCCCTTGTTGTCTTCTTTCTCTATTGGTATGTTCATCTTATTCTCCTGATTGGGTGTTTGGTCGAAGCGTTCATATGTGCTTGACAAATAAGTTGTGCTTCAATTGTAAAGAGTGTTTACAAGACTTCAAAACTCTAGTTCTATGCCCAATAGATAATGTTTATTTATTGTTCGTTAAAATGTTTCAATGAGTTTCACTTAGAATTTGAAGCATTAATAAACATATTATACATGATATAGACTTAAAAGCTCTGTTTCTTCAATAAGCAGATGGTTTTGTAGGGGCAGATTGGTCGGATGATTTTGCTTGAATTATTTTACTGAAAGTCGTCAGTTTTCTTTTACTCGAGAGGAACCAAATAGAAAACCACAATTCTTCCGAAAACATTGAAGAAGAGTTTCCCTTGATTTCTAGAGTAAATCACCTCTTAATATTATTTTTAATTTTATTTAATCTAATTATTAATTTTAATATAAGTTTTTTTAGTAATATATTTTCATTAGAAGTTACAATCACAATCAGCATATTACATTTCATGAATAGGTAACTATAAAAATTACATTACTCAAACTAGATAAACTAGTAAATAACTAAACTAGTAAATAACTATAACAAACTAAACAAACTAGTAAATAACTAGACTAACTCAAGCTCACACTTTGTGAGACTCGAATCTGAGACCTCAAAGTCTCAGGGCCTACTCCTTGCCACTAAGTCAAGGCCTCATTGGCATTAATTTTAATATAAGTTAACTAGAGGTGAAATGATCAGTTTATAAATTGATTAGGTGAGTATATGCCCACAAGAATTATTGTGTGTGCTTAAAAAAAGATGAGTTGGTATTATATTATTGATGCCTAAAAGCTAAGATTTTTAAGATCATCCTAATATAATTTAAACTCACATAATATATACGTGTGGAATAATAGAAGCATAAATTTTTAGCCAATTTCTCACAAAAAAAAATTTATATAGCCACTTTATTAAAGGATATCATATAAATCTTTAATTAAAGTCAAAAGTTTAAACTTTTGACATCAGGCTCCACCTTGCTTGCCATGAAACAAGGGGAAAATGAATATTTCTAATTATGGCTGGAAAGACATGAAACATGATGGAGACAAGGTTGCTCTAGAATACAAAATTGGACGTGCTCCAATAAACATAAAACATTTGTACAAAAATAAATAAATTTTTATACGGATATTTTAATTAACATGGTTCAAGACAACGAGTTTGGAGTACATTATTTTCATTATTTTTCGGTGGATTTACTCAAATTTTTACAGAATAACTTTATAGAAATGTCTAGATCACGTGTTTATATCGTGTAATGCGAGCATCCACTCATTAATAAAAAAAATCTCCCATTTTTCCCTTATCTTCTTCTCTTTGATTGTTCTAAATATTACTTCTTGATAGATCATTTCTTTTTAAATACTAAACATAAACAGAATATATTCCTTTTATTAAATCTCTTAATCACAAGAGAGCATCAAATTAACCCATATATGAAGGATATAATACACCTAGCAGAAATCAAAATTTCTTCGGACATGCAGATAAGTAAGCCTCCATTGAAGACAGCAAAGGGTAATTAAGCCACAGAGTCCTGATCTTCCATGTGAATCAAACTCAACAGCTGGTTCTAGAAATTGCTCTCCGGGCCCAATGGTTGGATGCAGATTTAGTGTAGGCAACAACTGCTGGAGTTCAAAGAGAAGAAGACCAAATAAAGAAAAAGAAGAAATGGAGAAAGTTTCAGCCTTCGGGCAATTTCCAGGTTTGTGACAACCATAAATCCTTTCTTTTGGTTAGTTTTAGAAATTGGATGGTGACCAGATTACACGTCATATTTATATCACCCATGTCCGAAACCAATAAGTTTTAATATAGAACATGGTTGAGTAATATCTAGTGCGGGAGCCTGTTTGGGTGGATGAACCTGGCTTTTTGGCACATTACTAACCTAAGCTAAGCCACTTATATCATAACTGCAATGGCTATGATTGTGACTAAGAGGGTAAATGAGTCAAATTATTTATGAGTTATTCCGGTTTGATTCGTTTATTTTTGGATCAAGCTTGAGTTTGAGCTATTTGAATTCAAGTGGAAAGTTAAGTTCGAGTATTCTAATATCTGATTATAGCGGCATGTGAGTTTAATTGAATTTTTTAATATATTTTTTATGTTTTATTATTAATTTACTGTTTCACCCTAATAATGTATGATTGAAAAATGACAAATCGAGCCATCAAGTCAAGTTCGAGCCTATCTAGTCGAGCTTAAGTGTTTCAAATATTTTATCGAGTTTAGGAGTTTAAAAACTAAGCTCGATTAAACTCGAACCAAGTTAAAATATAATACTAAATCATTTTAACTTGACTTGATTACACCCCTAGCTGTGACATTGCCTAAAGTATGGGATTCATGCGTAAAATCTAAAGATAACCTTATACATACAAGAAGATATCCATTTTCATTAATGTAAAAATAAATTAATTTTATATTAATTATTTTATGTTTTTATACTATATATATTTTTAATCTAATTGTTGAATTTTATATATTATTCATGTAAATCATGCATGTCAAATTTTAAATTATTCAAAAATATCTAATTTGTTTAATAATAAAAAAAAAATTATTATTATTATTATTATTATTATTATTATTATTATTATTATTATTTCGGTAGTTAATATATTTTATTAGAAAAGATGTTATTTTCAATCATAAAGAGATCATATTGACTTGTAACTAGACTTGTCTAAGGTTTGGGTCATTCGTTGAAATCCGAAAGTTGATTCGATTTTTAAAAGGGCTTAGGCAAAAATATGGATGTATTTAATGAGTTTGAACAAAATTTTTAGGCTTGATCAAAAATCGAACTAGGCCTGAGCTTGACCCTTCAAAACCTAAGTCCGGCTCGAACATAAATAAAATTAAAAGCTCTTTAATATATTTAATAAGTATAATGTAATTGTATGTATATAAAATATTATTGATTAATAAACATAATTACATATATTTAATATGAAAGACATATAAATTTTAACAAATCAAATTAAACTTTAAAAGGACATACAATAATAAAAAAATAAAAAAATTAAAAATAAAAATACAAAAAATATAAAATTATATCCTGATCAAGCTGGGCTGGGCTCGGGTTTGTATCTAAAATAAAAAGGGGCTTGCCTTTGATTAAAAGTTAGGTTTGAATTTGCCTGCCAAGCTAGACTTGAACTTATTTATAAGTTATTATTATACAGCCTAGGTTCAGCCTAAACTCAGTCAGACCCATTTCATGGACACCTCAACTTGTAACTTTACATGTATGACACTACACTACGAGTAAATTATTAAATCTAATGGTTGATTTGTAAAATATTACCTTGATATCTCTCTGTATAACTAATGATTGTTTAAGTATAAAATAGTGCTAAACTCTTTCTTTTGGGTTCATCTACGGTGCTAAACTCTTACTCAACATACTATTAAATTTTGGTAATCATGTTCAACACGACAACTAGAACTTTTTTTTTTTGGTGAATGACAACTAGAACTTCAAAACATAAATTAAGAACTCGAACAAATTTTTTTCCCATCTCATCCAACCATCGATAGATTGTTAAGGTGATCAACAATTTTTTTTTAGTATATACAAAGAAGTTCAAGAAAGAAGATCATGTTTAATTTGAAACTTGACGATACATATTATTTTCTTTAAAAAAATTTATGTTGATCATAATTTGAAGTAAGATCATCCTGTTAAATTGCTTATTAACAATATTTATTATTATCGGTAAGTTTTTAAGTATTTCACTTAGATTTAAGTTCTATATTTTGTGAAAAATTAATGACAAAGAGATTGTTTAGCTTTAGAGCTTCTCTATTGATAGTTGGGAGGCTTTCGCCCAGTTTATTAACCTTTGTTCGCAGTACTTATGAGATGAGAAGTTGGTATTTGACAAGGAAGCAAGGCAAAGGCAAACCCAGCAAAATCCATAGATAGAAGTATGCAAATACAAGCAAAGAATGGCCAATATTGATGGGATCAAACAAAATCATTGATATGATTGATGTCATTCTTCATTGAGATTGATAATTATCATAATTTTAAGTATGATAAAATAAAATTATACAAAAGTGATAAAAAATAAAATATATTACGAATTAAAATTTAATAAAAATTAAATAAAAAATAATTTTATATTTATCATATTTAACATAAATTTTAATATAATAATTTAATTATTTTACAAAATATAAACCAAAACAAACAGGCGATGCATGCATCGGTACTTTCTCCTTTTTACTTTTTATTTGACAGGAGATCCATACCGGTTCCATCATGGAAAACAAAGTCCCAATGTTGGCAAACTGCCAAAAACAAAACCCAAAATCCTCGTGATTCGAGATGAGCTGTTCTAACTTTGGTTGGTGTCGTTGTCACACATTATGCACCATTTATGTGACACATATATGTTGCCAAGCACTAAGCAGCCATCAATCCCACTTTCTTAAAATTTGCCTTTTTGCAGCAGAAGTCTATGGCAGGTCACCGCGTGTCCCGGAAATCCAACAAACAAAGCCAAATGGAAGAGGGGAAATGGGATCCTTCTTTTTGTTTCTCCAGCTAAATAATTAGCTTGTTGCCTAATGCCTACCTCTTCATTTCCTGTTTGGCCACACACACAGAGAGTATTATGAACGACTATCTGAGTAAATTATGGTAGAATTGTGTGCTTTTAGATTATGATTAATGCTTAATAAAACTTTTATATAGAAAATGATATGTTTTGAAATTCTATGTCTTTTATTTTTTAAATAGTTAAGATATATTTTTATTTTTTTATTTGAATTGGTTTATCTTTTCATATAATTTTATAGATTATCTTTTCATATTATAATTTTAAAGACAGGTTCTTCCATATCAATATAATACGTACATTTAAAATCTTATGCCCATGAGGCCTTGATTTAGTGACAAAGAGAAAACCTTGGGATTTTGAAATTTTAGGTTTGAGTTTCACCGAGTGTGAGTTCGAAGTTTTTTATTTGTTGTTTCTTTAGTTTGTTATTATTATTTGTATTCATCAATTTATCGAGTTACTAGTTTATAAAATGTTATATGATAATTATAATTGTAATTTTGAATGAAAATGTACTACTCAAAAAAATCTTATACGTTGGGTTCCTCTATTTTCCGTTGTACCTCTTTATGATAAAAGAAAATTCGTACATATCAACGGAATACATTTAAAAACCCATATATTCAGAGAATCAGAACTTTTACCTATATATTTAGAGAATCGGATTTTTTTGGTATATAACAAACTCTAGTTGACAAAAAAAAAATCTATTCGTACCGACTAATATCTATGGATTCCGTCCAAATCTAGATTGACAAGACACATATATTCCATGTTATTTTTATGTTTAATTTGGTCCATAAATTTCATCTATAATAGATAGATTAAATGTAATTCGGAATCTAATCTTTGGGTTAAACTCTAATCAAGACCAAATGTTTTTATTTGATTCAAATTAAGAACAAACAATTGTTCAAATAAAAACTTTTTGATAAGAGTGAATAACATACATAATATGTATCACCTATTTTTATTGCTTGCATTATTCACTTTCATAAAAAAAAATTACTTGAGCAATTTCAAAAATATTTTATCTTAATTTAGACTAAATAAACCCTTAAAAATTAGATTTAAGCATCACTCCAAAAATCAAATTCTAAATTAAACATTTAAGCAAACAGATAGTTTGCAACCTATTAATCCTCCACAAACGTGTGTAATTAGTTTGAATCCCAAAAAAAAAACGATGAGGGCTTCGTTTGGAAGGTACCATAGCTTCCAATAAATAAGATAAAAAAATAATAAAAGACAGAATAAACAAACATGTATATAAAATTATTTTTATACATTTTTGAAAATATTTTATTATTATTATTTTATTAAAATTATTTTTATTTAATAATCATTTTATCTTTTCCAATATCGTGAAATCAATCATACCTTCGAACCAAATTAGTCCGAAGCTAGCAAACGAATGATTGAGGATTGAGTTTCACCATTCATTTTCAAAAGAACATACATGAATCATGGTTGAGGATTTTCACTATTCATTTTCTAAAGAACATACATGTGGCTGGCTAGCTTCCACTAATGAAATTGGCGAGCATGGAGATGAGGAATATGAGGACAATGTGTCATCCACTGTTGCAATCGAATAACTCAGTAAGGACAAGCGAAGCTGCGCATGAGAGTCTGGGATTTATTGCCAGTTGCAGTTAGCAACTTGTTAAAGCCTAGGATTATCAGAAGTCAGGATAACATTAAAAAACAAATATTGAAATTGAGCAAGCGTCGAAAGTAAGACATGACGAATGTCTGATTTGTAGCCAAATCCATGTTTTCTTCTCTAGAATCTCACCATCAATCCAAGTAATATGCTATTATAATTTCACATGTGAAACTTTAATTAAAAGTATAATTATTATTAAGTATAAGTTTAGTTTATATAAGAAAACATTTAAATCGTCCAGCAAAAAAATTATCTAAAGACTTTTAACATTGATACCAATGATTTTAGAAATTTGAAATTTAAATTTTGGTATTTGTATTTTGTTTCTTACTAAGATTAAATTATCATTTTATTTAATAAATATAAAATTACTAATTAACAACAGTCCTCTTTAGACGAAAAATTTTAATATAAAAATCTGAAAAGCACGAATTTTATGTTTTAGCGATGAAAAAGCTTTCTATCTAAAGCCATAACCTTTTTTTTTTAAATTTCCTGAAAGAAAAATGAAAACTAATACGGTCAAGAAATCTATAATTTTCTACCTAAGAACATGAAAATGGTACACAAAATCATTAAAATTGAGCAGATCGCTAGATTTTCTGTCTTCATTGTGCTTTATCAATTCAATCAAAATCAAAAAACTCAATTAAATTTCAGGATTAACCACGTCTTGTGGGCACATTTTTGTGCGAAAATGAATGTGAACCAGAACTAAAGAAGGTGGGTAGGAAACTTTCAAGCGTAGCAGCCACATAAAGTAAAATGCAAGAATCAACCGACTGAACCATACCCAGAATATTCTCTCTGTTTTGTAGCAAGTGCGTCTTCAAGGGCGGCCTAGTGAATTGGTTCCCCTCGAATATTCCCGGCTTATCCCACTAATTCCACAGGCCTGATTGATCACACGGTCCAAACAAAGTCATCCATGGAAAGGGTAATATTGCGTATAGCAGGGTGATAACTTAGAAGCAGTTGCATCAGATTAGTATCTGTTGTCTAGGAAGCTTGCGAGAAACAAGCTTTCGACTTGCCTAATAACTCCTTCAAGTAATATTCCTTTGGCATCAAAAAATATTCGTTGTTTTATAACTAATTTTTTTTTCTCACGTGCACATAACATTTTCTGTAGTATAAGTACCCCTCCTCTGTTACGTGACCTGGTACCAAGAACAAGTAGAAAGATTTCTAAGAGTTCTTGAGTTTTTCCAATCTTGTTTCGAGTTTTGTTTGATTTTAATTCAGAGAGATGGCTGGAATTGTCGTGGTTTTTGATTTTGACAAAACCATCATCGACTGTGACAGTGATAACTGGGTTGTTGATGGTTTGGGTTTTACCGCCTTGTTCAACCAGCTTCTTCCAACCATGCCTTGGAATTCTCTCATGGTAAGCCAATTCAGCACTCTGGAATTTCTGTTTCTGTTGTTTTTACCATTTAAAAATGTTTTAAACCCTTTTCTTTTTCTGGGGTATAAAATTACAGGACAGGATGATGAAGGAGCTTCATGCACAAGGAAAAACCATTGATGACATTGCTGAGGTTCTGAAACGAGCTCCTATCCATCCCAGGATCGCCCCTGCTATCAAATCAGCTCATGCTTTAGGGTACTTATTCTTTTCTATGCCTCTCCTCTTATTGTTTGACACAACAAAAATTTGTATTAGGGTGATCAAATTGGTTGGAAAATTTTTCAGGTGTGAACTCAGGGTTGTAAGTGATGCAAACTTGTTCTTCATTGAGACAATTCTGGAGCATCTTGGGTTGAGACAATATTTCTCAGAGATCAACACAAACCCCAGCTTTGTTGATGAAGAAGGGAGGCTGAGAATCTTCCCTTACCATGATTTCACCAAGAGCTCCCATGGCTGCAACCTCTGCCCCCCTAACATGTGCAAGGTACCAACATGGATTTAATTTCATTAATATGACATTACTTGGGACTTGAATGTGCTAAGCAAGACACCAAGCATCTGTAGAAAGACCTATTTCATACAAGTGATGCCTACAAATTCTAGAAAGTTTTATAATTACTTGACGGTATTCCACATTTACATAGTCAATTTCATCCAACTTGCTTGGAGTTTTTATTTATATATTTTTTAAATATCTTTTGGTTTTAGATATACAAACTTCTTTGTGTGACCTCACTTAGGGCTAGTTTGGATGGACGGTGAGATTGACTCCAGTGAGGTTAAAAACAATGAAAAGACGATTATAGATATATCATTTTTAATAAAATAATTTTAAAAAATCAAAAAGTAAGGATAAAGGGATAATTTTATCCTTTTAATTTTTGTCTTTTAGCTGGCTGATTTGTGCCAACCATCCAAACTGAGTCTTATTCTATTAATTAATGGTTCATATAAGGACATAAATCAAGCCCATAATCTTGACATGAGTCAACAATGGTTTTAAATCATATAAATTTAATTACAATAATGAAATATGATGTCAACAATTTTAACATTGGCTTCTGCTTTGTGTAACAGGGGATTATCCTTGAAAGGATTCAATCTTCTTTAGAGGGGAAGCAAAAAATCATCTACCTTGGAGATGGTGGTGGTGATTACTGCCCAAGCCTAAGGCTTTCAGAATCAGACTACATGATGCCAAGGAAGAATTTCCCAGTGTGGGATTTAATTTGCAGGAACCCCATGCTAATTAAGGCTGAGATTCATGAATGGAGCGATGGTGAAGAGCTCGAGCGTGTTCTGCTGCAGATAATCAACATGGTTTCTGTTGAAGAAGACAATGACAACTCTGCTCAATTGATCTCTGTTGACTGCAAGCTGCAAACGATTTCAGCTTCTAACCATGCCTTGCCGACACCTCTGCCAGTTCCTCAGTAGATTAATTGTTGGGCCAATGCTCATCTAATGCAAAGTAACCCAAAAACATTTTGATTGTAAGGCCTTGTGGCCTGTTCTATCTAACGAGGCCTCTTTGAAATAAATGTAAATAAACTTTGCCAAAGCAAATATGGCTGCAATGCAAAGTCTGAGAAAATTAAAATCATCCGTGTTATTTTGGTTACAAAGAAAATATTTAATAATTAAAGATGAAAGTAGAATTGTTTAAATTCAAATTCAAGTATCATAATATATCACAATTCTAAGAGAAATCACTAATTTTGTTAAGCAATATGAGTGTGCCATATGTGTGAGGGTGACAATCATAAATGAAGTGGACCATCCCATTAGGCCCTATTGCTTTACACATGTACTCCAATTATACATGGACTAAGATTAACCATTAATTTTATGATTAACATTTTTAATACGGAGATTGCTATGTTTATGACACAGAACTTAACCAATTTTTTATCAATGAAAAAAAGGTTTTTTTTTTGCACTACGATTAGGGTTTGAATTTAATACCTCTTGCCTTGAAATTGATTCTAGTACCACTAAACTAACAATATTTCTTGGTGAAAGGGTGGTTATTAAAATTAATAGTATAGGTTGGACAGAAAATTAAAAAAAAAAAGGAAGTCAACATCAAAGGAATTTTTTTTATAATTATTATAGAGATTGAGATTGTTTAAGTTCAAATATAAATCTTATAATTTATCAAAACATTTCTTTAAACACAAATATGATTAACACACACCTAAGGAAAAATTACAAATCATAAAAAAACTAAAAAAATAAAAAAATTTCATACTAGACCTCACTTTTTACATGTGATTGGTTTTAACATTAATGTATCATCATCATCGGTCTTTATCACAATATTGAAATATGCTATTTCATATAGTGGATCGTTTATTCACCAAATATATATATATATATATATTTATATAGTGAATCATCATATTATAAAAATTGAACAAGTTTTGAGTGGATGATTGTTTAAATTTACTGTCAATCTTATACATGTACGAAAGAAACAGCTCCCCTACTTGGCCCCCTCCACTATTGTCATCGTGTTTTTCTTTTTTTTGGTGTAAACTATAGGATTACTCATCCGTTTTATCGGTATGAAATTAATCATGTTTAAGGTTTAGTCACAGTTAAAGCTCTTCACCCCTTCTAAAAGATGTGTTTAGTGAGAATTGAATCTGAGAGTTCTTTCCACAAATTCAATTTGTATCATCAATTAAACCACAACTCTTGAGTTACTGTCATCGTGTTTTTCAACGCCAGTTTTTGCATCACAATGTTCAGTTATATTATCAACCACGGAATACTCTGGTCATCATTTGGTACTGTATATAATGTATACAGTTGTAGTTTAATAATAATAATATATATTAATTTTAGGATCCAGGCGGATTTTCACAAGATTAAAATTCCATATTTAATACTTGTAATTCCACTTTCGTTAAACAAGAAAATAAACAAATACATGTCCTGGCAGGCTGCCCCAAAGCCCAAAGTCCAAGCAGAACTCCGCCGCGCCGCGGCACAGCCTTAGGCCATTAAGGAGGACTGGACTGCTTCTGATCTCGCGTTCCCGCCGCCTGTTATACTAGCTTTTATAAATTATAATACAGGACCCCGGTCATCGCGTGTTCACTGCTTTTTATTCTATTTTATAAATTCTATTCTATTTCCTTTGATTTCTCTATATAGCGTGGTGGAATTTGGATATTTCAATGGTTCTAGGAATTGCTGGATAAATGGATATATAAAAAATAAAAAAAATTATTTCACACATTGTACTGAAATTTTTTAAATTTCATTAACTGATTAAAAGAATGACATTTATCATTTAAGATATATTAAAAAGTCGATTAAAAAAATAAGGTTCAATATTCCTTGCACATGCTTCATCAGATTATTCTTTGGTGATGAGAATTTTTCTCACATTTATAAAAAAGACATTTTGGATATGAATATATATGGCATATGCCTATATAGATTAAATATCCTAATAATAAAGAGACTAGAGGTGGTAAAAGTTGGCCCGAGCTTGAAAATTTGCCCTAGACCGAACCGACAGCAGTCCGAATTGACCAAAAAAATCAAAGGCTCGTAACTGAACAAGCCCAAAACAGAAAAGAACCAAAACCGAAAAAGTTCGAAACCGAAAAAGCCTGAACTTGACACAACCAGAACTCGTCATAACCTGAGCCCGATACGATCCAAAATTGAGACCGATTAGATCCGAAACCTGTAAACAACCGAATTCATAACCCGAAAGAACTTGAATTATAATTATATGATTATTATTTAAAAATAAATAAATAATTGATATACTTTTTTAAAAAGTTTAAAATTTTGAAAACAATTATTATTTATTATACAATTATATCAATTATGTATTATCAGCAAAATAAATATTGAATCTTTTTAATTCAATTATTAAATTAAATTAATTTAAAACATCATAATATATGATATTAAATAATCTTTAATATTATATTATTGTATTTATAATAATAAATATATTATTAATTTAACTTTTGATTTTATTATAAAAATCATTTTAACATTTTATTATTTTTATTTTATAATAAATTTTAATTTTAATACAATAATAAATCAAATATATAAAAATTATATAATTTCAATATTTGTTCGAAACTTTGAATTTGATATTTTGTGCAACACATTCAAATTATTTGTAATAAAATTAAATTTAAACTATATTTTTTTAAAGTTTCAAGTATAGAAAGATATTAAATTTACATTGAAAAAAAACCTAATCTTAAAATTAAAATTCAAGTTTTTAAGATTAGAAAAAGTTAAGTGATTAAATTAAACAATACAAGTACAATTTTTTTTATAAGCTTGAACATCATTGAAAGAGAAAATTATAAATCAAGCTAGTAGTAATATTATTTTTAGCCTTAAAACAAAAGACATTAATAAATCAAGCTAGTAGTAATTAATTATTTATTATATTATAATAATCTTATACATGAATAAACCAATTTGGTATCTTATAATAATGATTTGTATATTATATTATAATAATCTTTTAAGAATAAATTAAGCAATCTCTTAGTGTGTAAGTATTATTTTGATAGAATTAAGTATTTATTAAAAATAATTTATTTATTATCTACAAAATGTAAAATTAAAGTGTGGATAAAAATAATAATTCTAATAGTAAATTAAAGTGTAATTTAATAATATATTAGAGTAGTATTACTGTGTAAGTGGTAATTTTAATAAAATTTGTTTTTTATACTTTATTAATATTATTATTAATTATATTTAAATAGCTAGCATTATATTAATTAATTTAGTAATATATACTATTTAACATTTTAATTAGATATTCGATCAATTGGTGTATATATAATATTATTATGTTCATGTGAACATGAAAAAATTAGTACTCAATTGGTGTATAACTGTATATGATATGATTATATCAAATGTTATTATTTATAATATAATGTCAATTGGTGTGTATAACTTGTTTAATTTAACGTTCTAAATTTTTAATGAGATATTTGATTAATTAATGTGTACGAATACGATTATTTCTAATATAATAATGTTATATTATGATTTATGTACAAACCAAAAACAAAATAAATATAAAATTGAGGTAATTAGTTGACCAATTATTCATAATATTAAGTATTTTTTTTAATGTATACTATAATTTTATTCAACATTATAATTGAACAATTAGTTAACTAGTTATACTATTAGATTTAATTTAATTACTAATTATGTTGGTATTTAAAACACAAAATAAATGTAAAAAAATTCTTAAAAATTTAAAATTTTATTAAAAATATAATATAATTATTAAGAAATCTAATAAAACAAAGTAAAAAATAACTTGTTGAACTAAGGATGTCTAAATTCCAATGGCCCAATGTTGACCCAAAAAATTATAATAATCTAATAAGTTATTGTTAAGAGTATAAAGCCATTTATATAAATGTTTAATTGTTTAGTGTGATTTATTTATAATTTGTTAGTTATTTATTTGTATAGCTAATACTTTTGGATTTTCACTTTCTTTTAGTTTTACTATATATATATATATATTTGGCTCACTTAAAAAACAAATTATTATATAATTATTAATATATAATTATATGTTTTATAATAAATGTGAATATCATAGCCTCACAAGAAATTAAAAAAAATAAATAATAATTTTCACTTAATAAAAATATTAAAATATTAAAATTTATATTTATATAAATATTTATTAAATTTTAACTTTAATTTAGCATTTCTATTATACTTTTTTTAACTATATAAAATTAAATTAATTATTACATTCAAAATTATAAAATATTTATAATTTATAAAATTTTAAAATAATTTGACTAAGCCCGCGCAATTAAAATTGATTCGAACTCGAAATTGGACCGAAACAAAAAATAACCGAACCCAAAAATACTTGAAACCGAAAAAATCTGAAATCGAAAGTACCTGAAATCGAAAAAAATCGAGACAAAAAAAAATCCGAAACTAAAAAAAAAACCCGAAATCGAAAAAATCCGAAACCGAAATAACCTGAACCTGAATATAACCCGGACCAAATCCACTAAAATCGATCCATTTACCACCTCTAAAAGAGACTGATTCAAAAGAATTAGAATATTAAAGCATAAATTTAAATATATCTCGAATTTACATTATCTAATTATTAGAAAGAATTTGAAATTCTGTTTTAAATTTAAACAAATCAGAAATGATTTTTTATATAAAACGTGATTATAAATTAATAATCTTTGAATATATAATAACTTAAAAACCGAAAAATATATGAAAAAAAAGTTAACTCAAACAAATTGAGCTTGCTTAGGATTAATTTAGATAAACGGTAAAATTGATTTTGGTGAGATTGAAAAAGATAAAATGATCATTAAATAAAAATAATTTTAATAAAATAATTATAATAAATTAAAAAAAGAGTAAAAGAATAATTACATTTATTTCTTTTGTCTTCAACAATTTTATTTTGTTTTCAGTGCTGGAATCCACTGCCTTTTTGATGCGACGGAAAAGAAACCTAATTTCCTATTGGGGACCATGTTTTCCGTCTATTCTAGACACCTTCACTATTTTTGAAGGCATTTTCCTTGGCATATTCCCAATATTCCTGGCTTTTTCCCACGAAAGCGGTTGGCCAAAAAAAAAATCTGACTTTGCAACGCCCATCTGATCTTTCAACTGTCACCACATGTACTGAAATTTTTTAAATTTCATTAACTGATTAAAAGAGTGACATTTATCATTTAAGATGCATTTAAAAGTTGATTAAAAAATAAGGTTCAATATTCCTTGCACATGCTCTATCATATTATTCTTTGATGATAAGAATTTTTATCACATTTATAAAAAAGACATTGTGGATATGAATATATATGGCATATGCTTATATAGATTAAATATCCTAATAATAAACAGATTGATTCAAAAGAATCAGAATATTAAAGCATAAATTTAAATATATCTCGAATTTACATTATCTAATTAATAGAAAGAATTTGAAATTCTGTTTTAAATTTAAATAAATCAGAAATGATTTTTTATATAAAATGTGATTATAAATTAATAATCTTTGAATATATAATAACTTAAAAACTGAAAAATACATGGAAAAGAAAGTTAATTCAAACAAATTAAGTACTTAGGACTAGTTTATATATATGATGAAATTGGTTTCGATGAAATTGAAAAAGATAAAATTATAAGTAAAAATAATTTTAATAAAATAATAATAAATTTTAAGAAAAGAGTAAAAGAATACTTTTGCATTATTATTATTTTGTCTTCGATAATTTTTTTTTTGTTTTTAGTGCTGGAATCCACTGCATTTTCGATGTGATGGATACCAAACGAAACGAAACCTACTGGTGACTATGTTTTCCATCTATTCAAGGCACACCTTTACTCTTTTTGAAGGCATTTTCCGTTGGCATATTCCCAATATCCCTGGCTTTTTCCCACTAAGGCAGTTGGCCAATAGGAATAGTAAACAAAATCTGACTTTGCAACGTCCATCTGATCTTTCAACTGTCGCCACATGGCACCAACAAATAGTTCATGGTTGGGAACATTCCTGGCACCGTGCGCATTAGCAAATACGATACACCTTTTCCTTTGGGATCAATATTTTCTGAAACTTCATCGTAAGAATGGCAGCGGATATAGTTGTGATTTTCGATTTTGATCAAACGATTATCGATTGTGAGAGCGATAACTGGGCGTTGGATGAGTTGGGTGCTACGGAGTTGTTCAATCAACTCCTTCCGACCATGCCTTGGAATCCTCTTATGGTTAGTCTTTTAATTTATTTTTTTATTTCTTTTTCTTTAATTTCCTAATGTAAGAAGTAAGACATTTTTCCATGTACAAAACAGGACCGAATGATGAAAGAACTTCATTCACAAGGAACAAAAATTGAGGACATTGTAGCTGTTCTGAAAAAAACTCCAATACATCCCCGAATCATCCAAGCTATTAAATCTGCTCATGTTTTAGGGTATGGTGTATATTTGAATTTTTTTTTCTGGTTTTCTCGCTAGAAAAATGCTTATAGGGTGTTATTACTTCCAGGTGTGATTAGAAGATTGTAAGCGATGCCAACATGTTCTTCATTGATACGATTCTGAAGCACCATGGCCTGAGGGAATACTTTTCAGAGATCAATACAAACCCAAGTTTTGTAGATGAAGAAGGCAGACTGAGGATCTTCCCTCACCATGATTTCAACAAATCTCCTCATGGATGTCATACTCATAATCCCGGCCCTCCAAACATGTGCAAGGTATATAATTTCTAACTTAAAATCATATTTACAAACAACATGAATCATATGCATGATGCATGCATGCGTGCATCAAATACAATTAGGAATTCTAAACTTTTTGGCCTGCAAAAAAGGACCGTGAGAACGCGTGTAATCTGATTTTGACGTAATCTAATGCATTGTCTAAATAGCTAAGAGCACATCTTTAATTAGTACACGTGCAAAGAATGATTCGCTGTAAGATTTATGATATGATACGAATTTTTAATTTGTCTTCTTTCTTCTCATCATATTGAATATGGTTTAATTCCTTCTTAACAGGGTATTGTGATTGAAAAGATCCAAGCTTCTCTGTCCGAGGAGAAGAAAACAATAATCTACCTCGGTGACGGGCTTGGATTATTCACTTTCATAAAAAAAAAAAGAAAATTACTTGAGCTATTTCAAAAATATTTTATCTTAGTTTAGACTAAATAAACCCTTAAAAATTAGATTTAAGCATCACTCCAAAAATCAAATTCTAAATTAAACATTTAAGCAAACAGATAGTTTGCAATCTATTAATCCTCCACAAATGTGAGTAATTAGTTTGAATTCCGAAAGACAATGATGAAGCTAGCAAAAGAATGATTGAGGATTGAGTTCCAGTTTTCATCTTCAAAAGAGCAAACATGTGGTTAGCAGCCAGCAGCTAGCTGGCTCCCACCAATGAAATTGGCGAGGATGAAGATGAGGAATATGTGGACAATGTGTAATCCTCTGTTGCAATCGAATAACTCAACAAGGGTAAGCGAAGACGGCGCATGAGAGTGTGGGATTTATTGTTAGCATTTTTCAATTGTTGGGTTGCTATTAAATAGTAATTTAGAGTTTTAATAAAATAGACTGATATAATTTAGTTGTGGTTAGAAAACATGTAAGTAAGCTCAAATAGTTAATTGTAATAAACAAATATGAACTTTTATGCATCTTATTGGATCAGTGTAGTGATTGTGTAGGCCTGAAACTTAATATTCTTTGATGAGGAGACTATTAGGTTTAACTATAAATATAAGGTTAAGTCCCTTCTTCACTTCTCAACGTATTTGTATTTGTTTATTAACAGCCACCCTAAAGAGAGAAGTAGAAGATGAAGATCTGCCTAATCATAATCCTAATGATTATGCTTCCTTATGCTTCCGCTTTCGTTGATATCTACCTCAAATAAGTATGCATAATTAATTGTTTAATATCTCTTGTGTTCTAATTAGTGCATAAGAAAATTGATTGATTGATCTTCCATATGATATGAAGAGTTAGGCTTATGTAGAATTAGAATAAAGAGAGAATTTTTTAATTGTTCATCACAAAAAAGAAAAAACGTTTGGCGTTTTTTGGCAAAATAAATTCTAATCTTATGAAAGGATTTTATAAATCAAACCTTATGGCTTTTGTTGCCCATTAAACAAGGTTTAAAAACATAGAATCAATTTTGGGAAATTCATTTTGTGAAACAAGTAATTGAGATTCAAAGTTTATGAACAAAGTTTTTAATCTAAATTCAAAATTAAATTAAAACCTTGCTATTTTATGTGTTTTGGATTAATTTAAATATCAATAATTGTTCATTATATGTTATAAACATGAAATAAAGGTTTTAATTTTGTAAAATTTCGATTTTTGATGACAAATTTAAAGAAAACCCAAAACGGGTTGAATTTAAGTTTTGAATCAAAGTTGTTTGATCAAATTAATCATGATTTTTGTTGTTTTGATATGTTTTATCAAATGGGCTTTGTGAAATAATTGTTTAATTGATTTTTTGACACATCAATTTGATAAAAACACGAAGAAAAAGGCATGAAAATTGATTTTTTTTGCACCAAAATACCCAAACGGGGTGGGTTCTACAGTGTTGTGTCGGGTTGACCCATTAGGAGGTTAAAGGAGATGAATAGTGTAAGGCAGAACGAAGCCCACTCTTAGTATGCAGAGAGTGCGGCAAGTGTGAGCACATCTGGTGGCCATTTTAACCATTGTTTTTTCTAACATGCTCAAAATTTTATTTCTGATTTTTCTATTATTATATTTAATTTTTTTTATGACTTTAAATATTTAATATTTAATAATTATTAAATTTTGATAATTATCATATATTATGCACATCTATTTTGAAATTTTATTGCATGATAAAATATTTGACAATGCTGTGAGTCTATTGGTAATATGTACTCTTCCTAATATGAATAAAATATTTACATACTCCTAGCCTACAATTGTGTGCATAATTGAATAAATTAGGTAAAATTTATTTTTAGTAATTTTGAATTCTCAATTTATGAAACATACATAGTTTTAAAGATAAGTAAGATTTAAACTCCATGAGAATTTGGTATAGCTAGCTAGTATTAAACTAGTAATTTTTTAATAATTAAATATTTTTGATTAATTAATTATTTGAATTTTTTGGAGTTTTATTTTTTTTTTTGTTTAAATTGATTTATTCCCATGACTATATATGTTATGTATCATTGTTAATTTTTTTTAAAAAAATTTATTTTTTGATAGATGATACATAAGTATGAATTATGTTAAACGTTGATTTATTAGTAAATTTCAAGATAATTGGTTTTGAATGCAATAATTATTTGTTGATCAAAAGAACAAGTTTGGTTTTGAGTATCTCACAAGGATCCATAGAGATACGTAATGATTTATGTCTCGCAAGGAATGATTAACTCTTTAAGGACCTAATGAGATACATCTAGGTTTTGTATCTCTGCTGAAATGATCAATTACATACATCGGGTTAAGTATCCATGTTAATAGTTTGAGCAAATTTGATTTTCTCAGATTGAGCAAATTTTAGTTTTTCTCAAATTGAGAAAATTTTTAATTGATCGATATAAATGGTTGGCTGCCAAAGTGGCTCATTTATTGATATTAATTATTTTCTCAATCACAATGATTCGAGATGATTTCAGGTTACCTTATACAATCGCCTGCCCAAATGGGTTATTGTGTTTGGTAATTTGGAATAGGACGTGGAGCACTATGGTTGAGAATATACTAGTCTAAAAAGTCTGTTTACCCAAAGGAGATAAACTTTTCGAAAATTAGGATATTTTTCATATTAGCATCATGTGGAGTACCTATTAACATATTACATTCTTTTCACAAAGGGGAGTTTGTGATAATGCACCTGGGCTTTTCAGTTCGATACAAATAGCACACAGTGGATCGACGCGATTTAAATTATTGCTCAAAGTTAAATGTTGCATTCTATTGTCTTTAAAAATTGTTGCTAAATTCTGTGATAATTAAAGTATAAAAGATAAAGTAGCTCTAATTGAAATGATAAAATGATTTAATTGTGATTGTTTAGAGCTTAATTTTAGTCATGGGTGTTTTCGTGAACATAATCATTAAGTTTTGAATGTTGTAATTGATTATTGTTGTTCTAATGTTGAAGTGTTGCATTTTGTGATGATAAAATTTTTTTTTATTGAGAAAATTTTGTGAGTTTCTGAAATATTGTTAAGTTTTATAGATCCATGAGAAATAATTATCACATGCATGATCACTAAATTTGTTACATTGCTATGTTTGCCATAATCTAGCAAATAATGTTAGTAAATGATAATGTATTTATGGAATGTGACTGTCGAATTAAAATTTGTTGATTTTGAAAGCAAACTTTATATAAATTAAATATGGTTAACATGCTTGTAATGCAATTAATTTTTCACATCACATAGTTTGATTTTGAAATTTTTAGACATTAAGTTTAAAGCTTAAAGAGGTGCATGATCTGATAAATAATTTGCTTAAACTTCATATTTATCATGGACATGAAACAATATTGGTTGGTAAGATTTATAGAAAGCATTAGATTATGCTAATTAATTGCATTGGTGAGAGAGTCTTTGGTTAATGATTATTGTCGTAGTGCAATTACATTAATTAATTACTTTTATTAAATAATTGCAAAGTAAATTTTCCACATAGATTGTTAAAGACTAATGATAAAATCTTGTTAGTCTCAAAATACTTACTAAGTTGAGTATGCTTTCATAAGATATAAATTAGTTATACTTATGGAATGAAGTTTGAAAAGAGAGCTATAGGTACAATTATTCATGAGTAAGTGCCTGAGATATAACTTTAGTGTCATGAGATAAGAGATATATTACAATAGAATCCTGGGCAATAGATAAACAAATGAATGGTGATCATAGAACATATGAGCAAAGGTTTCAGTATTTGGGTGTAAGCAAGAGATTAGTTTTTGCAATTTAAATTATTAAAGTTAAAGTTTTAATTAAAATGTATTGTTGTTGAGGCTTGCAAGATTAATTGCCTTGAAAGTTTATGTCAAAACTCATGTTTGGTGATATTGAAAATATTGTATTTCTTATAATATTATTTTGTACATGAAATTGCATGATGCCATAGTTCATTGTTGTGTGCATATTTTTTTTGATAAGCAAGGTTTTCCATTAATAAGGACTAATCTATAAAAGGATTAGTTCAATCAGGTACAACACTCTACCAACCCAAACATTTTAAACCACCAAAACAACATAACCAGCCTACACTAACATAATACAACATCATGCCAAAAACATGAGATCAATGAAGACAGCCTAACACAGGACCAGCTTGTAACTTTACATTAGCTTACACAAGTAGCGTACTATTCATGATTCAGCTAACAGTAGCGAAACAGCACACATCGGCATAAAACACAGGCAGGGTCTGATAATCTAAATGAAGACAGCTCTGAAAACGGGCACAATCAATCAAAATGTTGAGGCAGTTTCAAATCAAACCATTCAAAATGCAGACACACCAACATGGCATCTCTTGCTAACACCAACAGTAGTTCTTTTAGGTTCAAAAAACATGCGCCAACACCCCAACATGGCGTCATTATGCACTTTGATTCCTAGGCGACGAAATCTCTTCACTAACGGCAATCACCTCTTATAAAAAGACAAACCAAAAAATAACCATGTTGACTTCAATTCAAATCATTCATCGAACACCTTCTATGCGTTATTACATCAAAACAAAAGTACTCAACATTTCAGCTAATCTTCTCTAAGAAAAACAGAGCAACATCAGTATCAACCAAGGTATCAACACCCATCTCTAATATCATCCGATCATCCTAAATAGATTATCTTCAATGTTAACAAGGCAAAACCCATTGAAAAACTTCTATAAAAACGTCAGAGAGAATCAACAAATAACGTCACCATAATCTTTGCTCGACCCAAAACAAATTTTCTTGAGGATAAACCAGAGCAAGAACAAAGAGTAGCCATCTCGAGTAGCGCCCCACCAACCTCCTTTAACAAGAAATATTCTTTGACAATCAACATTCTGTAATATGAGATAGAGTTTTCCATCGTGAAGCATTCTCTGTCCCAAATCACGAAAATGTAGCCTGAAAAACCTTCGGAGGGAGAGAATCACCAGTCGAAAATATTGTCCCACCATATTCTCATTACAAGTTGGTCCGAAACAGAATCGAGATTTGTTTCCCGAAGAAGAATCATCTCTACGTTATTAACTGCTCGCACCTTTTGGATTGTACTAATCCTGGCATTACTACCCAACCCACGTATCCAACTAAGAATACTTATATGAACACCTGATGATAGATAAGACAAAGGAAAAGCAGCAAGAATAGAAGGCCGAAGTGTTATTCTTGTTCCGCCAACATCACAAGCTTGTTAATAATTTGTTCATCACAAAGATTAGTTTTGAAGCCCATCATTTTTCCCACTTCCCAGGTTTCTCGAGCCTCCTTTTCCAACACTTTCCTTCGGTTGATGAAATCTCCATCAGAAAGAGATTCATTGGCTGCCTTAGATGATTTCAAATTGCCCTTTTTCATTATCTTTTTCTTTTGGATTTTTAGTTTTTTCTTTCCTCTTTTGAGTAACAGAGAGTCTTCTACGTCTTCCAATGTTTTGAACTTTCTCCTTCCTTGAATAAAGGGTTTTCTAGTGGTGAGATTCAAAGGTTTGTATCTAGCTGGGCCTTCACATGTGTCGTCATTTTCAATCTCATCCTCCACTTCTTTGATGTTTACGTCTTTACTTCCAACGGGAGAAACAGGGGAATAACGAGCATGACGCTTGTTTACCTTGTTATTCAAATTCAAATTTGCCTTTTCATTAAATGATGCCTGCAACTTTTGACCTTTGTCTAAAAATTTAGGAACGATTTCTTCACTAACACGATCTGGGGTAGAGTCACAGGGGGGGTTCGAGCCTAGCTTTAGAATTAGGGGAAGGGATATGTGAAGAAGACAGAGAGATATTCATGCATGGGCTACATGTAGATGTGTCAGTAGGCTTTCTAACCTGTGGTGAGTTGTCTCTATCAGAAGAAATTGCCTTGTGATCCATGCTATCTTCTTCCTCCGAATTGTTCCATGGCGATGAAGGAGAGGACTTAAGGTTGGTAGGTCTGGAGGATTTACAGCAATTGTTGAAGAGGGAAACTACATCGGAGCCAACCTCCGAGACCCTTACTTTGAAGAATTTCTTGCCACATTCCAAGTTAATAACTTCATCAATTCTTTCCACTTGGTCTGTCATAAGAAGGAAGGCTCCCCTACTAAAATCATTGAACTTGAGTGTATTCCCGTCCATAGAGAGCAGGTCACCCCAAAGTTCTGCAGTGTTCTTGAAGGTGCTGTAATTCCATGCATGCAGCGGCACTCCATAAACAGTCACCCAAGTTGTTCTAAACTTGTATTCCATGTTCTCAGACCAGTGGAAGACTTCTACAAACCACTCTTTTAACCACGACCAACCAAGTTCCTCCATAGTCCTCATTGTCTCTTCCTCGTCGAAGGATATTAAGAACTGCCTGCCTGAAATCTTTTTTACAGAGATATCAAATACTCCTTGTATTTTGAAGTTATCCATGAGGGTGTTTGGTTCGTAGTAATCTCTGGCAACTCCTATCATGCAGCGTTCTAGATTATGAATCAAGCTCTCTTCCACCATTCCCTCACACACCTTTGCCTTGGTTTGGGTTGAATCTTTCTCACCTTGGCATTGAAATGGAGATTCCACCAACGTCCCCTCATTTAACAGCACTTGTTTAAAGGACCTTAGAAGAGTTGGATTACCAGTGGCTTTAGAGGGAGACATAGACTTTTGAAAAACAGTCGGGGGAGCATCTTTAGAGGAGGTTTCTTCCGAAAGTTTTTCTTTTTGAGAATCAACTCTTCTCCAAAATGCATATCTTTCGTGGAATCTGGCAAAGTTAACACCCAGCCTATAGTCTAGGAACCAAGCATCGTTGAGTTTCTCCACTGCATTCTTGGCATCATTCAAGCTTGAAAATCTTACGAATCCATACTTTCTTCCTGATCTGCTTCGCTTCTGTGGAATAAAAACATCCGTGACATTTCCATGATGTTGAAAAATTTGTTTTAACCATCTCCAATGGATGTTTGGCGGGATGTTGTTGACAAAGACGGAGAAGGTTTGTAAAGGAGCCAGGGAGGAAGACGCCATTTTGACTTGAGTGAACCTAAACGAGGTTGCACTTAGAAGTTAGAACATGTGCAAAGGCCTGGAAGGATTTGAAGGGAGAAAAGGGATTGAAATGGTGGTTAAGAGGAGATGGAAAGTCACGAGAGGATTTGAGTCACCCATAGACATTCAGCTTAGAAAGATAGTACATACACAGAATTCATCCAAAATTTACAAAGAAACCCACATTCTACCAAGTTTCAAATCCTTCAAAAATCCACAACCTCGAATTTAGAAAATTAGCCAAGAAACATAAAACTGAAAAATCCAAACCCGATTCCCAAAATAAATTTTAAGCTATCAATTCCCAAATTAGTTCACGATAGCTAGCAAAATCAAGTCAAATTCAAAGCTCCAACCAATCTTGAGCTCCTTTCGAAAAGATTAACACAACAGATTTCACATACCCAAAGCAAATTTCACAGACAAATAACACAAAAAGTCAAAAATTAAACAAAGCAATAACTAAAACATACTTGTCGATTTTCCCTATGATTTTGTTTTTATAAAATCTCAGATTTTTCCTTCAATGATTTCTGTTAGGGATTCTGATGATGAAGAAGAACATGAGAGAGATGAAGAAGGTGAGAAGTGAGAGGGTGCAAACATTATAGATTTTGGGCATTTGACTAACTGTTCGTGCTTTTTGTTGTGTGCATATGATTAGTGTGATTTATTAACTTTCATCATATGCCATCATGTTGAGATTTATGGTATGAAGTTCACGAAATTTGTAAAATCTCATGTTAGTATAAAGTATATGGATTGATAGATGTTTATGTGGGCTATCAATGTTAATTTTGATATTGCATAAAAGTCATTAAAATGATTTTTATGCCATAGTGAAAATGTTTTTAATTGTTAAGACAATTTACTTGGTCATATGGCATGCTTAGAGATTTTGTTAATTGATAAAATGATTATGGAACATGACTTGAAATTAGTTCTTTAATGCGTTTAAGTTTTATATTGGGCAATTTAAGTTGTTAAGTGATCCATAGGGGCACACTGCGATTTAGTATCTCACTTGAAGTGATCACAGACATAAGTAATAGACATAAAAAATTAATGAAACCGAAATGATTATGAAAGTTCTTATGTTGTTAGGGGATTGTCTCTAAGTTACTACATGTGACAACCTGCCCAAAGGGGGTGATCATGTGTTTTTAATTTGGAGATAATCGTGAATTATAATTGTAAAATTAAAGCTACATGGACCTAGAAAATTTATTTGCCCAGAAGGGATAAATTTTCAAAAGTCTTTGTATTCATAATTATTTAAATTGAGAACACATAAGAGCTAACGTGTTTTCTAAATATTGAGTTTGCCTTATATAAATTTATCCTTGAAGCACATTAGTTATTATTGATAAAATTGACAAATAAGTTAAGTTGATTAATGTGATTATTTGTTGAAAATTGACTGATTTTTGTGCTCAATTTGAATTTATTGAATAATTGTCAACATAATTTAGTGTCTACCATAAGTGATAAGTTCTTGGATGATAGTCACTTTAATTATCACATCCTAGTATTTAAATTGTTTATGTCGTGCCTTAAAATAGCTTCCACACAAGGATATATATTTTAGACTTGATATGATATCTCTATTTGGTAATGTTTTATGTAAAATTGAGAGTTGTTGAAATATAATTTCATTTTGATAAATATTTATATTAGTTGTTTAGCTCTCAATTAAGATACTGATTTTAGTATTTTAGTTAAAATTATCAAACTTAGCACATTTATCATTTTTTAAAGGGCATATAGTTGTCATTTGTTGACAGCGTGTTTTCAAGAACATTAGTGAATTCCTTTTAAGGAACTCACATATGGGGGGAAGAAAATTATTTTACACTTATTGCACATGTAAGAGTTTTGAAGGAATAAATTTTATGCAAATAAGTAATTTATTTGTTTTGTTTTGATAATTCTTTGTTAATATTCCCCATTTTGTTTAGGTTTATATGATTTATATTTATAAATTACTTAAACTGATTTTAAAAGAAAATAAGAATTTTAATAATCTTCCTCTTCTACCTTGAATAATATTATTATTATGAATTGACCTTTTAAAGTTATGAGGAAGAATAGTAGAAAGGTTTTGGCTATATTGCATGTTTATTGAGTCAAAAACTATTCTTTTAAAGAAAATGAAAATCAGTGGGAGTTCACATGTTTTGAAAAGTATTGAGAACTCATAAATGCTCTAAAATCATTGTTTTGGAGATATCATATGCATTAAGGTTAGTGGGAGCACTTAGGTTATTGTTTGGCATATGCTTAAAAGGACATATAGTGCAAACACATGAGTATGAAAATTTTGCATTATGTTAGTAATTTTGTAAGTGATTTATTAAAGTGACATTATGAAATTCAAAGAACAATATTAGTTAACACATTTGTCATGAGGGTAACCAATACATGAATTTATTGTGACTCTATTTATTATTATGCTTCTTGCTGATCATTTAAAAACTATCGAAGCATGTTTGTGATTCACTAGATTAGTGGGAGTCACTGTGATTGATGATGACATGTTTTCTCTGTATGAAAATTTTGATATATTCATTTTGATGATAAATGCATTGTGATTTGTTATTTGAAACCACTATTGTTTTGGGTTACTTTACTTGATGAAATGCATCGTTTGTAATTGCAAAATTACCTATGAGGTATAGTTTGACTTGAAAATATCCATAAGGTATTGCATGTTAAAAGAACATTGGTGTTTTGAGGTCTTTTGATGTATTGGTTTAGTGAGAGTGTGTTACTTGTTTTTGAACTCTCATGTTATACATTATGCTATGTTGAGATCGCTTTATGTTTGGAATATCTATGTGATATTTCACTTAAAATGTTAGTTGATGATTATCATTGGTTTATATCATGAGCTGTCATGTTGATTGTTTTGTACGTGTACATATAAGAAAATTGTGAAATTGGCTTTACATCAATGGGGTATGTCTTGGTAAATGATACCACTTAATAATCTCGAGGACAAGGAAAAGACATATTAGCACATCTAGTTGCAAAATAGATTTCTCAGTAAGTTAAGGAAAAATTGGATTTCTCGATGAGTTAAGGAGAAATTAGAGGATTGACAATGAAAGTAACGCATTTGATCACTACTAGGCTTTATTTTCTTGCTACACAGCCACACTAAGATCCATTGTTGATGTGGTCAATAGAATTTGTAACCGTGTATTGGTTTTGTGTCAATAAAGGACACAATCGCCTCTATGATTCTGTATTAGTTGGTCATGTTGAACAAAATCATTAAGATGTTGTTTCTAAGGACTAAATTGTTTTCAAATCGTGGCCATGTCAAAAATAAAATTAATCAACCTGGAGTCTTGTTTTATAAAATAAATTTTCTTAAAGTTAAAAACCCCAATTAATATTGTCCAAGTGAATGAATGTTAAAATTTTTTAATTGGTGGACTACTATTAATTGGTAGTTTTGAGTTTTAATAAAACAGACTAATATAATTTAGTCTTAATATGAAAACACGCAAGTAAATCGAAATAGTTAATTGTGATAAACAAGAATGGGCTTTTGAATATCTTATTGGGTTTAGAACTTAATATTCTTTGACGGGAGACTATTAGGTTCAACTATAAATATAAGGTTAGATCCCCTCTTCACTTTTCAACATATTGATATCTGTTTATTGAGAGCCACCATAAAGAGAAAAGTAGAAGAGGAAGTTCTGCCTAATCATAGTTCTAATGATTATGCTTCCTTATGCTTTCGCTTTCGTTGATATTTACCTTAAATAAGTACGCATAATTAATTGTTTAATATATCTTTTGTTCTAATTATTACATAAAAAAATTAATTGATTGATCTTTCATTTATTGTCACTTGCAGTTAGCAACTTATTAAAATCTAGGATTAATGGATGGATTATTATCCTATCCACTGTTAGTGGAGTTTTTTAATTCAATCAAAATAATAAATAAAAAACTCAATTAATTCCAGGAAAAATCAGGTGTTGTCGTCACACCCTTGTTCCAAAAGGATTGTGAACCAGAACTAAAGAAGGTGGCTCGGAAACTTTCAAGCGTAATAGCCACATACAGTAAAATGCAAGAATCAACCGACGGAATCATACCCAGCATAGTCTCTCTGTTTTGTAGCAGGTGAGTCTTCAAGGTGGCCTCGTGAATTAGATCCCCTCGAATATTCCCTTATTCCTCCCACCGTCATCCCTTGCTTTGCTTCTGATAAACCCTAAACCTAACCCCGGCCCTTTCATAATTATCCAGCTATTTCCACGGCGCTGATTGATTACACGGTCCAAACAAAGTCAACCATCAGACGGGTAGTATTGCTTATAGCAGGGTGATAATATAGAAGCCGTGTACGAGATTAGTATCTCTGTTGTCTGGGATGCTTGTGGGAAAACGATAGAGGGATTCTTGTGGCCTGCTTCCGATTCGCCTCATAACTCCTGTCCTGTCTTCTTCAACTAACATTCCTCTGGCATAAAAAATATTCATTGTTTTATAACTAACACTCGTTTTCTCACATGCACCTAACACTTTCTGTCGTATAAGAGAACTTCTATTTACACTACCGTTTTTACTCTTTATACTAAATTTTTTTTACAGCACAAAAAAACCATTAAATATTTTTTTATTTTACAATATTAACCCTCATCAACCATCTTTTCTTCTTCATCCCGGGCACCTAAAGGAGATGTTGGAGGAGAAATCAAAGGCTTAGTTTGGATGCCTGGCCAGTGCGTTTAGCACCGGTGTGATGGCATATTTTGCTAAATAACAAAAAAATCACAAAAAGAGAAAATAAAATTAGTAAAATTATTATTATACTTTTTGATTTGATTTTATTATTTTATTAAAATACATATAAACACGGTGGTCATTTTATTTTTTTTAATTTCACTGGAATCATCGCACCGTTTATCCAAACTAATCCTCAGAATCGACTGTGACGAACGCGCCAAACTTTTGTATTTTTTATTTAAGACCCAAAAAAGAACCCAAAATTAATATTTATATTGCAAAAAAACCAAAAGTACTGAGCTTAAAAGTATCAACATGAAAAACCCAGAAGTTATTTTCTATCTTTTCTTCTTTATTTTAATTTACACATCTTTATCAAGGCTCAGTTAATCTTTACATGAATTCAGAAAAGGAATGAGATATTATGCCACACTGCTTGCTTTAAATCTTGAGCATGAAATTAGTCGGGGAGTTGAAGGGAGTAGAATTGACCGGGCTCAGCTTATGGGATCACTGTGCTGATGTCCATTGTCGGAGCGGAGGGTGTGTGTTGGAGGTGCACCGCTCGCGCGGCCATGTCTCGCACAGAGCTTCTTGCCCGAAAGTGGTAGTCTCGCGCAAGGCTTCCTATGCGAGGCTAGTGCAGAGATTTGGCTCAACGTAAAAATTAAAAACAGAATTATTAGTTAAAGAGGGAGAAGACTGGTAGCTCAGAAAAAAATGACTGGTTACAGGTTTGTGAAGATGACTGGTTAAAGATTTGGAAAAATTGAGGAAAAACGTGAATGTACTGACGCAAAAAAAGGAAAGGTCAGTTTGTGTTTTTATTAAGGGTATTTTCCGTCTCAAACAAAATTTGCTAGTTTAAAGAGCGGAAAGGTGAGTAGAAATAGAAATTCTCCTAGTATAAATACCCCTCCTTCGTTACGTGACTTGGTACCAAGAACAAATAGAAAAAAGAAAGCATTCAAAGAGTTCTTGAGTTTTTCCAATTCCGTTGATTTTCATTAGGAGAGATGGCCGGAATAGTCGTGGTTTTTGATTTTGACAAAACCATCATCGAGAGCGAATGTGATGAGTGGATTGTTGAGGATTTGGGTTTCACCGACTTGTTCAACCAGCTTCTTCCTACCATGCCTTGGAACTCTCTCATCGCAAGCCAATTCAGCCCTCTGGAATTTCTGTTTCTGTTGTTTTAAACATTTAATAATGTTTAAACCCTAAACCCTTTCTTTCCTGTGGTATAAAATTATAGGACAGGATAATGATGGAGATTCATGCGCAAGGAAAAACTGTTGATGACATTGCTGAGGTTCTGAAACGAATTCCTATCCATCCCAGAATCTTCCCGGCTATCAAATCAGCTCATGCTTTAGGGTCCTTGTTTTTTTTTTTTTTCTGCTTCTTCTGTTATTGTTTGACACAACAAGAATTTATATTAGGGTGATAAAATTGGTTGGAAATTTTTTCAGGTGTGAACTCAGGGTTTTAAGTGATGCAAACGTGTTCTACATTGAGACAATTCTGGGGCATCTTGGGTTGAGAGAATATTTCTCCGAGATCAACACAAACCCCAGCTTTGTTGATGAAGAAGGAAGGCTGAGAATCTTCCCTTACCATGATTTCACCAAGAGCTCCCATGGCTGCGACCTCTGCCCCCCTAACATGTGCAAGGTACCAACATGGGATTTAATTTCGCTAATGCGACATTTCTTGGGACTTGAATGTGCTAATCAAGACACCAAGCTTCTGTAGAAAGACCTATACATTTCATACAAGCAATGCCCACAAATTCTACAAAATTTTATAATTAGTTGATGGCATTCCACACACAGTCAATTTCATCCAACTTGCTTGGAGTTTTTATTTATTGGATAAGTAAACAATAAACTTCTTTCTTTGACCTCACTTATTCTATTAATGGTTCATTTGAGGACATTAATCAAGCCCACGATCTTGACATCAGTCAACAATGATTTTACATCATATAAATTTAATTACAATAATGAAATATGAAGTCAACAATTTTAACTTTGGCTTCTGCTTTGTGTAACAGACGGTTATCCTTGAAAGGATTCAAGCTTCTTTACAGGGGAAGAAAAAATCATCTACATTGGAGATGGTAGTGGTGATTACTGCCCAAGCCTAAGGCTTGCAGAATCAGACTACCTGATGCCAAAGAAGAATTTCCCACTGTGGGATTTAATTTGCAGGAACCCTAAGCTAATTAAAGCTGAGATTCATGAATGGAGTGATGGTGAAGAGCTCGAGCGTGTTCTGCTGCAAATAATCAACATGGTTTCTGTTGAAGAAGACAATGACAACTCTGCTCAATTGATCTCTGTTGACTGCAAGCTGCAAAAGATTTCAGCTTCTAACCATACCTTGCTGCCACCCCTGCCATTGTTGGGCCAATGCTCACCCAGCGCAAAGTAACTCCAAAAGATTTTAGTTGTAAGGCCATGTTGCCTGCTCCCTCTAATGAAGCCTGTTTGAAATAAATGCAATTATGCAAATAAACTTTGCCAAAGAGAAATTAAAATCATACATGTTGTTTTGATTACAAGAAAAATATTTAATAATTAAAGATGAAGGTAAAATTATTTGAATTCAAATTCAAATATTATAATATGTCACAATCTTACGAGAAATAATTAAATTTGCTAAGAATAAAGGTAAAATTATTTGAATTTAATCTCAAGTATTACACTATGTTATAACTTTACGAGGAATGACTAAATCTGTTAAGCAATATGAGTTTGCCATATGTGTGAGGGTGAGACTGAGAATAATAAATGAAGTGGACCATCCGATTAGACCCTATTGTCTTACACATATACTCCAAATAGATATGTGTTTCTATCAGAATAGTTCATACTGGACCAATTATATATGGACTAAGATTAACCATTAGTTTTATAATTAACATTTTAATACGAAGATTGCTATGTTTATGACACAGAACTTAACCAATTTTTTATCAATGAAAACAGTTTTTTTTTTGTACTACGATTGTGGTTTGGATTTAATACCTCCAGTCTTGAAATCGATTATAGTACCACTAAACAAACAATATTTCTGGGTGAAATGGTGGTTATTAAAATTAATAGTATAGGTTGGACAGAAAATTTTAAATAAAAAAATCTAGGAAGTCAACATCAAAGGAATTTTTTTTTATACCCATTATGTAGGTTAAGATTGTTTAAATTTGAATATAAATTTTATAATTTATGAAAACATTTCTTTAATCATAAATATGATTAACACACACCGAAGGAAAAATTACAAATCATAAAAAAACTAAAAAAATAAAAAAGTTTCATAGGAGACCTCACTTTTTAAATGTGATCGGCTTTAACATTATTGTATCATCATCATCATCTGTCTTTATCACAATATTGATTTGAAACAAACTATTTTATACGGTGGATCATATATTCACCACGTATATATACAGTGGATAATATCATAAAAAATTTGAGTGGTTGAATGTTTAAACTTATTGCCAACCTTTCAAAAAAAAAATTGTTGCCAACCTTATCCCCGTACGAAAAAAACAGCTCCCCCACTTCGCCACATCCACTACACTCTTCGTGTTTTTCAACACCAATTTTTTTTGTCAATTTTTAAATATTAAATAATTAGAGATGTAAGTACTTGAATTCAAAATCAAGACTTACAATATATCACAACTCATTCTTAATCATTAGGTCAAGAGATTGTTGACTTCAACGCCAGTCTTTGCATCACAATGATTGGTTAGTGTCAACCATGGGATACTCTGGTCATCATTTGGTACTGTATATAATGTATACAGTTGTAGTATAACAATGATATATATTAAATTTTAGTATCAAAAAAAATAATATATATTAATTTTATGATCCAAGTGGATTTTCACAAGATTAAAGTTCCATATTTAATACTTGTAACTAGGTTTGTTTACGGTAAAATCGCAAAATATCGACCTTACAGTAAAGTCATAAGATCTTAAATATCTCATTAAAAATTGAATAAATAATAAAAGTTAAAAAACATATAAATAATTGTTTAACATGTCAACAAGTAAACTTTAATTTATTGAAGTATAATATAAATTACATTTTTATCATTTAAAAAGGCAATAAAATATATTTTTATCCGTTCATAAAATAACCAAAATTATATTTTTATCATTTCAAAATATTAAAGCAAATTATATAATATAATAAACTTCATAGTTTTTTTCTTTTTTTACCTTAGGTTTTATATATATATATATATATATATATATATATTACAATAAGAGCTCATGCTAAATTAGCAAGAGAAAATTAAGAAAATAATTTTTTTTTTATACTTTCCCTTACGCTAATTGATTGAACTAAAAATTCTACAGATAGATAAGGATGAAGTCGAGAGCTATTTTTCTTAAAAGAAAACAGATTAGATAACATAAATATTCAAAATATAAAATCATTATTGAACTTATTATACAACTGGTTAAAAAAACATAGAATGAAACAAGAAAACTATTCTACTAATAGGAAAGGAAAAAGGACAAGGTGGGTGAATTTATAATTACGTATTAGGCTTTGAACAATATCTGTCTTTAGGAATTATTAGTGAGCAATGCATGCTTTAGGGAGGCCCTGAGGAAATCGCTGGATGTGTGCAGTAGTTCTAAATCATGCAGTTTTTCTGAAACCATTTGAGCTTTTCTTAGCTGGTTGTATCAAGTTCGTATGACAGCCAAGCGTATCTGGACTGCAAGCTTGAAGAACAAGAAGATTTGCCTGAATATCAGACACAAGGAGCAGTGAACGGAGCTTTGCTCCAGTCTGTCTTGATAGCCCAGTCATCAGTGTCTCAGAGACTAAACTATATTCTCATGATGTAACGACCCTTTACACCGAAAACACGAATAAAAATTTTCCTTTTTCACTTACTTGGTTGGGCTGTACGTAGTGTCACTAATCAATTTCTAAGCTAATATTATATTAACTAAGTCAATGTCCTTTAGTTACCTGAGGTCCTAGTCAAATTCTCCCACTAAGCATGCATTTATAATTTCGAATCATTCTATTTGACTAAATATATCTCTACCCAAGTTGCATGCATTGTTATAAACTATAACTATATTCTATACTTCCTTTAATTACATCCCCATACTATAAAAGTACTGAAATACAAGTCTGAATATAAAAGATAATACTGTACATCACATACCTTCAAGAGTGGTACAAAAGCCTCGAAGGACTTGCTCAAACCCCATGTACAAAGCATCTACTGCAATTAATCTGGAAGGTGGAGAGGGGGGTGAGCTTTTTGGAAAGCCCAGTAAGAAATACATATAAGAAACAGATACCGAATTTCTATATGCAAGTTTCTAAAACATTTATCAAAACTTGAATACTGTATTTCATACCATTCGAAAATCAAATCATGCTTATGCAATGCATCAGAAAGCATTCCGTTTAAACCGAAACATAACAACTGAATTCTGAACATATTTCAAAATATACATACTTATTACATTTAATTTCAATACGGATTGTCAAATCAAATTCTTATTAGTTTCAAAATCCAAATATCATTCATTCAAAACTCTTATACAAAGATAAGCACAAAAAATCATATACATACTAAGCTGGAGACATGTTAGCGACTAATAATTAATCATGCAGTTCAAATTGACATATGGCCATAGTCTAAAGGGGGTCCACAGTGAGCACTGATCCAGTGTCAACTGGGCCCGCTGTGGACTGGATCAAGGTCACAGCAATAGAAACTCTACTGTAGACTGGATCAGGATCATACAGTAGCCCAAAACATTACCTACTGTGGACTGGATCAGGGTCACACAATAGTCCAACACATTACTACAGTGATTGTTAGTCATGTCTCAACATTTTCATACATATAGTTCCTATTGCGAACTGATTCAAGGCCACACACAGTAGTCCGAATACAAATACCTATTGCGGGCAGAATCAAGGTCATGCACAGTAGTTTCAAAACAATACCATATATTTTCGGAATTCAAAATAGTATTTTCGTGCTTTAGGAAAGTTCATAACAAAAGTCATACATTTCTTTCAAACCATATAAACTATACATACTCATAATATCTTCAAAACAATAACATAAGTTGATAATTCCCTGAGATAAATATCTCGGTTGAAAGCCTTATAAACAATTCAAAGTCGTAAGATTTAACCGTTTTCAAAATAAGTCTACCGGATAAATGGTTGTTTTCAAATGATTGCTTAAATTAAGCTTAAATCATAAAAACCATTATTTTCATAAAAAATCCAGCAATATAACATCTTATATTTTCTTAAAACTCCCTGCAGGAAAATACAGTTTATATATCCACAAAGCAGTTGATTTTAAATAGCATTCAGTATCTCTTACGTTCCGATATATATCTCTTACCTTTTTACTGAGCCTTATTGCTGAGTACACCATGCTTAAACCGAATTCGCAACTTGTCATTCTTGCCAAGCCCAGCATCAAACTTGAGTTCACTTGCTACTTGGTGTTGTTTCATTCCTATATCATATACACGTTCCCAAAATCACATCACACATTGTCACATGTATATACTTATATATATAAATACACCCACATACTCTTACCTTATAATTTCGATCTACTAAGTACCTAACCATTTCTTACTCATTTTCCTCATTCTTGGTCATGATTAATTTTCTTTACTACTCATGTATATGCACACTTTAATACCCCACATATATATATATATATATATCCTATTTTTATCTTATCTTACGTTAATATATATATATATATATATATATATATATACACACACACACACACACACTTTTACCATTTGTCCCTTTCCAAAACCGATAGCAATTTCCAAGTTCATCATCAAGCATTTTTCCAACAATTTTGATTAATATTCTTTTAATCCATATATATATATATATATATTAAATAACATCTAAATATCTGAACACTTTCATAGTCATCCAACCTTTGCTATTATCACTTCATATTTATTCAACTCAATAAAATCTACTAAAATAAAATTTTACTTCCAACCTACATAAATGTCTTACCAAAGGTCTTGCAAGCTTAGCCATCCAAGCCACTAACAAGCTTCATCAAGTTTCCCCAAAATTGGCCATATAGTTTACACTACAATTTCAAATTCACATAAAAACTTCAATTAATCATATACAATATAATTTCAAGTCTCAACATAGTGGAATTATAAAATTCTCTTACCACTTTACCTTAGCCCAATGGCCTTTGTTTTCAGCCTTAGTTGATTGGTTACTCATCTTTAAAATTCCAGTTTCAATTCCTTCTTTTCCTCTTAACTCTTGATTTTTCTAGCTCCGCTATAGCCCAAAAAATCTAGCCTCTGCAGTCTTAATTCCAGCCCTCAAATTAGCCTCGAAATAGCCTTTAAAAATTCCTTAATTCAACCCTGCTTACATGTCATTTTGACAACCCCAAAACCAGCAAATTGTCACGCCTTCAGCTTTGTGTTCTAACCCAAAACAGCCCTTCTTTTAGCCTTAAAATCACCTTCCTTCAGACCTCTTTCCCACGTGGAAATAGCAGCCCAATTGAAAGAACTTGCCACGTCGGTAAAGCACTCCCAAAACAGAAGACCTTCACGCCTTTAGCTGCTTTCCAACCCGATACCCTTGCTATCCTGAAGGAGTTAGAGAGAAAATGAAGCTCTTTTAAGCTGCAGTACGATCGAAATAACAGCAGTTTCCAGCTGCTACGTGAGGTAATGCGACAGAAGCACTTTGTAGTTCTTTGGTTCTTGTTTTTGCTGCACTTTCAGTCCTCTCTCTTCCTCCTTTTCTTCCTCCTACTGTAGCAGTGAATGAACCCAGGTTTGCACCCCTTTTTGCTTGTTCGATCAACCCTCCATTTTCTCTTTAAACTTCAGTCTTCACACTTGCACCATTTCTTTCCAAAATGCTCTGTTTTCCAGCACTTGGTCGACAGCCAATCTCTTCACCTTTGCTTCTGTTTTGTGGCTTTTAGAACTTGATCTTACTTGGCCGTAATTCATGCTCTCTTTAACCTTAACAGCCGACCCCATTTGAGTGGCCAAAATGATGATGCAAGGGTGAAGGATGAGAGTCTCGGTTCAGCAGATAAGGAAAGGAAAAGTGAAATGGGGTTTTGTTAAAAGGATGATGATGATGGACGGTGGGGAGTAAAGTTGCAGTGGCTGTTAAACAATTTAAGTTAGTGGGATTGGTTTTGATGAGGCTTCCTCGAGAAGCCATATCCATATATAATATTTTATTCCCACTAACATTTTTATATATATATATATATTTATTCTTTATTATTTACTCCATTTGATATTTAGCAAAATTATATTTCTAAATAGTCTTAATCCTATACTATATAATGTTTATTCCACCAATATTTCATAATTTCTAAATTTATTAATTTATATTTTATATTGTCACTTTAATCCTAAAGTTATTAATTTAATTTAATTTCTCAAGGCCCTTCTTAATCATCATAACTCCAAGTAAATTTTCAATATACAAATTTGTCTCCAAATCACATTGTTTAATCCATTAAAATGAATAATTTGCAGTTGTTACATCCTCCCCACGTTAGAAAATTTGGTCCTCCAAATTGATCATGGTTATCTTAAACTTTTGAGGATGCTTTCCTTCTTTCATTTTCTCTATACTCAAAGTTATCCAAGTCTGATGGTTCTTCAAATTCTAATTTCCTAAATTAAGCTTGTCTTGAAGATCATATCTAATTCATATTAACTTCGAAATTCAACAATTCAAGCATTCAACAAATCAAAGGTGCCTCCTTATCTCACACTTTGATATTTAATTTCAATATAACCCAAAAACACCAATCGTATATCCAGTATCCTTTGTACTAACAAAATCTCTTGTCCATGACAGCACTTAAAATAAAGTTGCTAATTCATTAATTGTCAGTAACTTAGTTACCACAAAGGTTTCGTATATTAATTTCAATTTCCTTCACATCGACTATTAAAATTTTCTCCTTTACTAAATAATCGTAAAACTTTAATAAATATCAAACCACTATAGGAGATTTTATCCATAATTTCACACTACACAAAATTCGAATATAAAACTTGTAGTGTTCAATAGAACTATGTATTCAGTTATTGCCTTTCAAATTGGATCATGGTGATCTTAGAATAGGTGAGGTTACTTCGTTTTTATTAACTTTTCAATTCCTATTTAGCTTCTTGCGAAGAATAATGTTATCAAAGTATTTTTTTTTTACCAAGGAAATCACCTTGAATCTCAATACCTTATCCTTTTGATCTATAACTAGGGAATTCAAAAGTCTAATTCATATGTTACCATTTATCCATGAATCAATTTCATTTTACGTTAGACCTTAAATCTCAATACTCAAGCAATTCGCAAATCAAGTGTATCTCATTAGTTTATACATTACAAACGTACATCATTTTATAAATCCAAAACCCTCACATTGAGTTAAGATCAGTGTCATTTCAATATGATCTTAAACATTTTATCTCACAAAATCTGAACCTTCAAATCAATTTACCACCTTGCCTGATATTCTTTAAAGGTCTTCAATAATACTAAAAAATTCATAATTTCTATAATCAATCATATTCAATATCAGCTCTACTAAAAGCTTCCCCATTAGCAGAGGTTGAAGACCAAGGACTTTTCAAAATCACAGAATTCACCAAAATCACATAATTCAATCAATTATTATTATTATTATTATTATTATTATTATTATTATTATTATTTTGTTAGCACGGTGAATAGATTCAAATAATAATTTCTTGCTACTATTGTAGATAAGTCAAAACCCTATTGGTCAAGTCCAATAAGAACTATCGAAATCATACCAAGCGTTGAGACTCCATTAAAGCTCATCAAGGATGCCTAATCCTCAAAATTCATGTTTCATATTTAAAAATCGCTGTCATAACGTATTAAGTTTCGGGAAACCTAATAGCTAGACATAAAACTATGGAGTCGCCACCAATCATTCTAACCTAGGTGTGATTGGTCACCTATTCAAACTAAGGATAAGGCTTGGTCTACGTTAAAAGTTCTAAGTTCGGGAGTACGGTTACGTGTGAGGAAGGATTAGCACCCTCACAACGCCCATCCTAAAATGGTACCAAATGATCTAAGGTTATCTTAATTTTGCCTTTTACTTTAATTTCGATATAATTAAATATTGAAAAATCTTTTAAGTCTCCTCCATCAAGCTGGTTGGACAACTTAAAAGTTATTCTCACCTCAAGAGTATTCAAGTAGGACCAATCGCCTTTCTTGAAGAGGCTCCGTCGTCGGATTGTTTAGATATTTTTATGCAAATCCTATTTTGACTCCTATCCAATTTCTATTCATTATTTTATCTTATTTTATTCTATTGTTATTATTTTCTTATATAAATTATTATTTTCATATATTTTTATATCTTTAAATAAACATGTATTATTTGATATTGAAGATTTTCTTAAAGACCTTCCATCGAGCTGGTAAGACCTTAAAGAAACTTTCTCACCTTAGGAATTTTTAAAGAAATTACTCGAGCGCAATTCCTTTTAAATTCCATCCTTGGAATAATTCACATTTATTAAAATATTTAATTTAATTTAATTTCTATTTATTTTAATCATTTTCTAATTTTAATTCTAATTTATTAATTTGATCTTTATTCTTTATTATAATGAACTTAATTTTAATTTACTATTTTTTAGTTTAATTTTTATATTTTAAAATTAGATTGATTTATTAAATATTGGAAATATCCCCTTAGATCTTCCATCAAGCTGGTAAGACCTAAAAGAAACATCCTCACCTCAAGATATTTAAAAGTACTACTCCAGCGCAGTCCTTTTAGAATTCCATCGTCGGAATATTTATATTCGTATTTATTATTATTTTAAAATATTTTATTTCTAAATATTAATTTTTATGACTCTTAATTTCTAACTTGATTATTAATTCTTTTAATTGTAACTAATCTTAATTAATTCTTATTTCAATTTTTTAATAATTTTGAGTTTTAAATATCGGAAATGACTTTTTAAATCTTCCATCAAGCTGGTAAGACTTAAAAAGGACCTCCTCACCTCAAGATTTCCGAGAATATTACTCGATCGCAATCTCCTCGGAGTTCCGTCGTCGGAATAACTTACATTTATTTTATTTAAAATGTTTATTATTATATTCTTCTAATGCATTGCAATTTTGGACTACATAAATTTTGACGATACTTTAATCATACACTAAATTGAGCACGTCATATGAATTTTATTTGAAAAAACTAAAGAAGTCATGCTAATTATATTGAATCATGCTAATTAAATTAAATCATACTAATTAAATTAAACTAAACAATCAAATTAATAAAATAATAATAAAAAAATAAAATAAATAAAAAAATACATCAATTCATATTCACATACTACATTAATTAAATCAGATCAATACTGGTTAAATCATACCATTCATGCATCTAATTAAATCTAATAACTTATCAAATCAATTACTTAGATCACATTATTGTATAATTTTGTTAATTAAATTACTGTATTAATTACAAATTTACACAACAATCATCAATAGAAAATAAATAAATAAATAAATAAAATGAAATAAAATAAAATAACATAAAATAAATAAATAAAACAAAAATAAAAATAAAAAAATGGAAATTCTCGGAAAATAGAAAATAAAAACCTTGCGACCGGGTCGGGTCGGACGCGGGTTAACGCGCGGGTCGGCACGCGGGTTAGGCACTCCAAAATGGCGTCGTTCCAAAGTAGTATTTAAGCTTCCTTTCCGAGTTTTTCGGACAAAAACCTAGCCTTCCAGAAAAAAAATCGAGGAATTCCCTCAACCTGTGCGATTTCCGGTGGCCGGAAACTTCAAACGGCCGTCGGAAAATTCAAGAGGCCGCCGGAAAATTCAAGATTTTCCAGATTCCGGCGACTCCACCGCCGTGTATAACCAGATCTAACCCAGAAACACTCGCCGGAGTTCCCTTAAACCAGATCCAGAGGCTACGGTTACCAAATCCCTCCCGAAAATCGCAGATCTAAATTCCTAAAATCAAAAAAAACTTTACTGCCTCAACTCGAAAACCCTCGACTATCCCCCCTCTGCCCCCTTTTTTTTTGTTTTTTGTGGTTGGGGTTTTTTTGGTCGTAGTCACTGTTGTTGTCTCCGGTTTTTTTTTTCTTCCCCAGATCTGTAGCTGTCGTTCCTTTTATAAAAATTCAGATCTGAATATTTTGGAAGTTTGGAGATCCGATTGTGATTTTGTCTTTAATGTTCACTTTTTTATTCCTTTTTTTGGTCTTGATTTCCTTGCAGATCTCTGAGACCGACTTGAATTACGGAATTTCCTTTTTTGTTTCTGGCGGCCACTAGGGTTTGGATTCATTTTGGGGTCATGGTTTGGGGATCTGTTGGTGTTTAGGGTTCGGTTCGGTTTGGGGGTTTGGATTGTGTTTAGGGTTTGGGGACTCAGATTAGGGTTGGGTTCAATTTAGGGTTAAGGTTTCATATTAGGGTTTCGTTGGGGTTAAGGGTTTGGTTTAGGGTTAGGGGTTCTGTTTGGGCTTTGGGGTTTCTGTCAGGGTTAGGGTTTCCGTTTTTGTGTTTTGTTTCATTTTTACTTTTTTTTTTAGTTTTTTTTTGTCAAAAGAATAAATGTACAAATGATACAATAAAACAGAAAGAAAAAGGAGAGAGAAAGAAAGAAAAATAAGATAAAATAAAATGAAACGAAAATAAAAAATAAAAAAAATAATAAAAAATAAAAAAATAAATAAAATAAAAAAATAAAAAAAATAATAATGAAATAAAAATAAAAAATAAAAAATAAATAAAAATAAAAATAAATAAAAAATAAAGATAAATAAAAATAAAAATGATTAAAAAAAATAATAAAAATAATAATAATAATAATAATAATAAAAATAAAAATAATAAAAATAAAAATAATAAAAGTAAAAATATAAAGGAAAAAGAAAAAAAAATCAATTATTTAAACATGGGTTTTCATTTTTTATTTTTAGAATACACATCGAGTGACTCGAGATTCACAATCCCGGACAAAATTGGTGTCTACAATTGCCCCTCTTTGTACATTTGCTATGAAATAGTAATTGTGCAAAGACATAGACATCCATTTTGTCTCATCTATTTTATTATTTTTTCCTTTCTTTTGAAAATTTTTATTTTTTTTGTTTTGTTCTTCCCCCTTTTTTCTTTCACCTAAAGTGCTCCTTCAACTAGGAAGGCCCTGAGACCCTTTTTTTTTTTTCCAGAATTTTTCATCTCTAGAATGCTCTTTCGACTAGGAAAGCCCTGAAACTTTAAAATTTCTCATCTAAAATGCTCCTTAGACTAGGAAGGCCCTGAAACTTTAAATTTTCTAATCTCTTAAATGCTCTTTCGACTAGGAAGGCCCTGAAACTTTAAATTTTCTCATCTCCAAAATGCTCCTTCGACTAGGAAGGCCCTGAAACTTTAAATTTCTCCTCTCTAAAATGCTCCTTCGACAGGGCCTAAAATGCTCCTTCGACTAGGAAGGCCCTGAAACTTTAAATTTTCTCATCTCTTAAATGCTCCTTCGACTAGGAAGGCCCTGAAACTTAAAATTTCTCATCTCCAAAATGCTCCTTCGACTAGGAAGGCCCTGAAACTTTAAATTTTCCCATCTCCAAAATGCTCCTTCGACTAGGAAGGCCCTGAAACTTTAAAATTTCTCCTTCTTTAAAAATGTCTTTCTTTTTGAAATGAATGGGATGCATGCTAAAAACAATTTCATTATAACTGTGACAACAAAGGCTCAAAACCCCTTTTCTTTTTTCTTTTTTTTGGACCAATCTTGTCTTTAACCCAGTTAGCGACTTTCTCATATCATCACCTTCAATCTTCATTCTTCCCCTTTTTTGTTTTTAAGCAGCTGGTGTATTCGACTTAGTTTACCAATCTTCTGATATTCCATTATATTTCTGTCCCTCTTCTTTCTCTTTTTAAAGAAATGCAATTATCTTTTTCCCTCATTTTTTTAAAAAATGTTTGCCAATCATCTATTAATTTCCATCCTAATAATATGACTAACATAATGCAAATTTCGATTTTCCCAATCAAGGTAAGAAGGTAAATGGTAGTAGATACGAGATAAGTTTGGAAGAGAGGTTATTTTATTATAAACATCAAGCATATCTAAACAGAGGAATATTACAAGGAATAATTGCATTGACAAAACAATCAAATATCTCAACAATCAACATTCTGACAATTCTGATCGAATTAATTCAAATTTCTCTTTCGAAAAGCCTACTCCATCAGTTTGTCTAATATTGCAGAGCCCTTAGGACTAAACCTTTTCCTTTGATATCACAAAATTTCTGATGCTAATCTTTCCCCTACACTTAAGCTGCCTTTTCAGGTTTTCAACATAAGTGTCTCCCCCATTGATTTAAATCGCCCTTTTCGGGTTTTCGATTTAAATCCTCTTTTTTTATTTCTCTTTTTCTTTTTCTTTTTCTTCTTTTTTTTCTTCTTTTTTTTAGGCATAATACCTCTTCACAGCATCGGAATTGATGGGGTTTGGCAGGTCCTCACCGTCCATATTTGCCAATATTAATGCCCCACCAGAGAAAGATCTCTTCACTACATATGGTCCTTCCCAATTTGGCGCCCATTTTCCCCTCCTATCTTGTTGATTTGGGAGGATCTTCTTCAAAACCAGATCCCCTTCTCGGAATTTCCTAGGTCGGACTTTCTTATCATGTGCTTTCATCATTCTCCTTTGGTACAACTGGCCATGGCATAAAGCTACAAGCCTTTTCTCGTCAATAAGATTCAATTGCTCATAGCGTTCCCATACCCACTCTGCCTCTTCTAATTGTGTTTCCATTAAGACCCTTAATGATGGAATCTCTACTTCAATTGGTTGCACTGCCTCCATCCCGTACACTAATGAGAATGGGGTTGCCCCAGTAGACGTGCGCATTGACGTTCTATACGCGTACAAGGCAAAAGGTAACTTTTCATGCCAATCCTTATAAGTTTCTGTCATTTTTCCCACTATTCTCTTGACATTTTTGTTCGCGGCCTCTACTGCCCCATTCATTTGTGGTCGATACGGCGCCGAATTGTGATGCTTGATTTTGAACTGTGCACAAACTTCTTCCATCATTGTGTTATTCAAATTACGAGCATTATCTGAAATAATTCTTTCTGGAAGTCCATATCGGCATATGATATCTTTCTTTATGAATCTACATACTGCCGTTCGTGTCACACTAGCAAAAGATGCTGCTTCTACCCACTTGGTAAAATAATCAATCATCACAAAAATAAACCGATGTCCATTTGAAGCTTTTGGTGTAATGGGTCCTATCACATCCATCCCCCACATAGAGAAAGGCCAAGGAGGGGCTAATACATGCAGAGCCTCCGATGGAGCATGAATCTTGTCAGCATAAATCTGACATTTGTGGCATTTTCTAGCGTAGTTAATTCAGTCTTTTTCCATGGTTGACCAATAATAACCCGCTCTCATTATTTGTCTTGCCATCATATGACCATTAGCATGTGCCCCACAAGATCCTTCATGTACCTCCTCTAATATCTGTTTAGCTTCTGCAATATTCACACATCTCAAAAGCACCTGGTCTCGACTTCTTTTGTATAAGACTTCCCCGTCTAAAAAGAATCCCATAGCCATTCTCCTAATGATTCTTTTGTCATTCTCCGAAGCATGTTTTGGGTACTGTTGGTTTTTAATGTACTGTAAGATGTCATGGTACCAAGGCTTTCCATCAACTTCTTCTTCTAAACTTGCACAATGCGCTGGTGAATTCTTCAGATTCATCCTGATGGGTTGAATTTCAGCATTACTGTCCAACTTGAACATTGCAGCTAAAGTGGCTAGAGCATCTGCCATTTGATTCTCCTCTTGAGGTAGATGCTCAAACTGAATACTTTTGAACTGATCAATTAAACCGGCTATGTATTTTTGGTACTGGACCAACTTCGAATCCCTAGTTTACCATTCTCCTCGCAACTGGTAGATGACTAGAGCCGAATCTCCATACACTTCGAGCACATCAATCTTCTTTTCAATGGCGGCTTGCAAACCCATGACACATGCTTCATACTCAGCTACGTTGTTGGTACAGTTGAAGTCCAATCTTGCAGTAATCGGGTGATGATCTCCTTCTGGGGATATCAGGACCACTCCTACTCCTCTCCCAAAAGCATTGGATGCTCCATCAAAGAACATTCTCCATGATTTCTTAGCTAGCTTCTCTTCTTCTACCTGAAATACAGCCATCAAATCCTCATCTGGAAAATCGAGTTTCATAGGCACATAGTCATCGGCAACCCGGTCTGCTAAGAAATCAGCGATTACACTCCCTTTAATGGCCTTTTGAGTCACATATATAATATCATACTCAGAAAGCATGACTTGCCACCTTGCTATTCTACCAGACAAAGATGGTTTCTCGAAAATGTACTTCAAAGGATCAAGTTTGGCCACCAACCAAGTCGTGTGATATAACATGTACTGTCTGAGTCTTTGGGCTGTCCAAGCTAAAGCGCAACACATCTTTTCCAATTGAGAATACTTCACTTCGTAGTCAATGAATTTCTTACTTAGGTAATAGATGGCTTGTTCTTTCTTGCCATTCTCATCTCGTTGCCCCAGTACACATCCCATTGAACCTTCGCAAACTGTCAAGTACAAAATCAAAGGTCTATCAGGAATAGGAGGTACTAACACAGGCGGGTTTGATAAGTACTCCTTGACTTTATCGAAGGCCTTTTGACATTCTTAATTCCATTCCCCAGAGTCATGTTTACGAAGAAGCTTGAAAATTGGATCACATTTTGAAGTAAGTTGAGATATAAACCTGGATATGTAGTTTAGCCTCCCTAAGAAACCTCTTACTTCTTTGGTGGTGCGAGGAGGGGACAAGTTCTGAATGGCACGCACTTTGTCCGGATCAACTTCTATCCCCCTTTCGCTAACTACAAATCCCAATAATTTTCCAAATCTTGCCCCAAATGTACACTTGGCTGGGTTTAACTTCAACTGGTACTTCCTCAACCTTTCAAAGAGCTTCTTAAGATTAGCCACATGGTCTTCTCCTTCACGAGACTTTGCAATCATATCATCCACGTACACCTCAATCTCTTTATGCATCATGTCGTGGAAAAGACTAACCATAGCCCTTTGATATGTAGCTCCAGCGTTCTTCAATCCGAATGGCATGACTCTATAGCAAAATGTTCCCCACATTGTCACGAAAGTAGTCTTTTCCATATCTTCTCTAGCCATCTTGATTTGATTATAGCCGGAAAAGCCATCCATAAATGAAAATATGGAATGTCTCGCTGTATTGTCCACAAGGGTGTCAATGTGAGGAAGTGGAAAATTGTCTTTAGGGCTAGCTCTGTTCAAATCCCGATAATCCACGCACATCCGCACCTTTCCATCCTTCTTAGGCACAGGGACAATATTAGCTACCCACTTCGGGTATTTGGCCACTTCAGGAAAACCTGCATCAAATTGCTTTTTAACTTCCTCTTTGATCTTCAACAACATTTCCGGCTTCATGCGTCTTAACTTTTGTTGTACCGGTTTGCACTCTGGTTTCAAAGGCAATCTATGCTCCACAATATCAGTATCAAGGCCAGGCATATCTTGGTAAGACCAAGCAAACACATCTACATATTCACGAAGTAACTCCTTAAGACCCTTTCTTTCATTTGATGCTAGCGATGTTCCGATTTTGACCTCTTTCTTATCTTTTTCATCTCCCAAATTAATTATTTCAACAACTTCCTGATAAGGTTCAATTGGTTTCCTATCTTCTTCCATCGATCTCAATAAGTCACGGGGTAAAGGGTAGTCCGTAAAGACATCTTCATCATCAGATTCACCAAATTGAGCAGGGTTTTCAAAATCAATTTCTGAATTATTGACATTATTATCATCTTGTTTATTGTTTTGATACCTGAAAATAGATGAAATGGGAAATTATAGGTATTTTCAGTGTTGGCATGCTAGAGAAAGACAAAAAAAAATTGATTGGGAAATAGGAATGCATAATGCTAATCATTTATTGAAATGGAAAATAACAAAGTTGGCCCATACATAAAAATTTATTTGGGTGCTTTTGGGCTGAAGCACGAAAAATCCAACTTGCTTTATTCAAAACATAAAAGAAAAAGACAATTGCATTATTACTTTTCAAAGGAAATCTCTGGGAACTCCAAAATCGTCCAATTCTTCAACTCAGCTCCTGCAGGGGTCATATGCACAAACCGTCCAGCTACATTCTCCTCTGATATCTTCTTATCTACCATGTGAATGGACAAATCAGAAAAATCCCCCTCAAGCTGCATCGCCAGTTTCCCCCTTTCGTCACCAGTTTGATATCCACCAAAATAAAAGGTGTCATAAAGGTAAGGAATGACCAATTTCTCAGTTTCAAATTCGTCCCCTTTCAACTGTGCTATTCGCCTCTCCTTCTTCTCTTCCATCTTCTTTGCTTTATCTTTCCAAGTTGGTTTGTATCCTAACCCGAACCTATCCTTGCTTTCCAAAATTGTGATAGCCTTTCTAATCCCTTGGTGGTTTCTTCCCAATCCAACTCTTGGATACCAACCTTTGCCCATGGTTTGCTTCATGACCATCTCTGTAGCTGCTAACAGGTGAGGAACATATAATTTCGAACCTTCTCCTATGTAGGTTGCATTAATGAACTCAAAAGCTCGATATGAACATTCCCATGCATTTTCTGTCGCCTCAACATACGGAGTTTTTGGAGATTGAGTGACAAAGATGTCTTCCTTTCCCGAAACTGAGATTTGTTGATTCCCCACGAAAAACTTCACCTTTTGATGGAGAGTGGAAGGGACAGCTCCTGTCGTGTGTATCCAAGGCCTTCCTAGCAAAAGAGTATATGAAGGCGTAATATCTATGACTTGGAATTGTATATTGAAAATACATGGGCCAATCTCCACAGGTATCTCTATATCGCCCAACACTTCTCGACGGACTCCATCAAATGCCTTGACAATCATGTTGCTTTTCCGCATATACGATGAATCCACTGGTAACCTTAGCAAAGTGCACATAGGCATCACATTGAGAGCCGATCCATTATCAATGAGAACCCTGCCAATTGTGTGGCTCTTACACCTGACTGTGATGTGAAGAGCCTTGGTGCTTCCCCTCCCTTCCGCAGGAATCTCATCATCACTGAAAGATATATAATTTGAAGCCACCAAATTACCGACTAAATTGTCCATTTTGTCCATGGATATATCAGGAGGTACATATGATTGATTCAACACCTTTAATAAAGCATTTCTGTGAGACTCAGAATTCAGGAGAAGTGATAAGAGTGAAACCTTTGCCGGTGTTTTGTTCAACTGCTCGACAATATTGTATTCACTATGCTTAATCAAGCTCAAAAACTCATCGGCATCTTCTTTCGTAATAGACTCTTGACATCTTGTCTCTTGAACCTCTATCGGGTTAGCCCTATCCCCTTCCACAATTCCTGCCTTCTCTTTTCTAGCTTTAGCTAACATTTCAGGACTATAGCAACGCCCACTTCGTGTCATTCCCCCAACTCCAGTGATATTCGCTGTTTCGAGACTTTTAGGGGACATATGCTCTCTTTCTCCATTCATTACTATATCATAGCCATATCTCCAAGGTACTGCCTTGTTGTCTTTGTATGGAAACGGAATAGGAGCTTTGATTGTGATCCCACTAGCTTGGCTTGATTTTTCCTCAAGGCGGATTTTCAGAGGCTTTGACTTTAGGTCGTCATCAATCACACTAATCTCATTCCCTTTTCCTCTTCCTTCCCAAAATTCAATTTGATATGAGTCCATTAACTCCTGCAATCTGTAACGAAAAGCTTCACAGGACTGAATTGAATGACCTACTGCACCATTGTGGTATGGACAAACCAGATTGGGATCATACGAATCTATATAGGTCTCCAAAATCAAGGTTTCTGGTTGCAACATGTCTGCCTTCACTAATACATCAAAGACCTGACTTAACGGAGTCTTTATTTCTGCAACAGCTCCTTTAATGTAATCCTTCTTTTCATTGCTTAACATGTTCACTGCTGCCCTACCATGGTCTGGTAAAGGATTCCCATTCACAACTTGTTCTGCTTTCGGCTCCTCAAAACTCAACTGCCCAGCCTTCATCAAGCCCTGCACTTTATACTTCAGTCCCAAGCAATTTTCTATACAGTGACCCACATTGTCATTGTGGTAAGCACACTTTGCGTTTGGATCATACCATTTGGGATACGGGGGTTTTAGGGGTTCAAGGTATACGGGGGCAATAAGACGGTTTTGCACCAGTTTAGGATATAACTCCGCATAGGTTATGGGGATTGGGGTGATAGGGGGTCTTTCTTGATTGAAGCATGGCCTTCCAGGGTTGTTCATTAGGTTTGTAGGTTGAGTAAAGGGTTGGGTTGGTCTCAGGGTTGGCGAGCGAAAAATGGGCTGAGTATTTGTTGGTGGGTTTAGTTGATATGGGTAGGGTGAAACATAATTGATAGCATGAGGATAAGATTGGTATTGGTTGGATGGGCGTTGGTGAATATAACCTCCTGCAGAGATAACCTGGACATCTCCTTCCTTTTTCTTAGGAAACCCTCATTTCTTGGCCTCTATACCCTCAATCTTGCCATTTTTAATAGCATTTTCTATTGCCTCTCCTGAAAGCACCATGTCAGTATGTCAGAAAAGTTCTTACTGACATTTCCTATCATCCTCTCATAATAAGGAGCTTTGAGAGTGTTTAAAAATAACATCGTTAACTCCTTTTCTGTCAATGGAGGTTGAACTTCAGCAGCTGCATCTCTCCACCTCTGAGCGTATTCTCTAAAATTCTCATTTGTTTTCTTCTCCATGCTTTGGAGAGAGAGGCGATCAGGAGCCATATCACTTACGTGACGATATTGGGCTAGAAATGCCCTAGCAAGGTCTTTCCACGAATGTATACGACTCCTGTCCAACTGAACATACCACCTTGCAGCAGATCCTGTAAGGCTATCTTGAAAACAATGAATGAGCAACTTTTCATTACGAGCATATCCTGCCATCTTTCTGCAAAACATCGTAACATGGGTTGTCGGGCATTTAGTTCCATCATATTTCTCGAAGTCCGGAACCTTGAACTTTGCGGGCAACACCAAATCAGGAACTAGGCTCAACTCTTCTGCATCAACATTCCCAAAGGAGTCGTTTCCTTCGATGGCTTTCAACCTTTCCTCCAACATGTCACATTTCTGTTGTATCCCTACAGCTAGATTGTTAACTGTTTCTCTCTTCAACTTCTCTTGTTCAACAGGATCGTCCAAGTTTGGGACGAAAATAGGGTCGACAGGACTAGACCCTGTACCAGGTTGATTTTGGCCTATAGCATGGCCTTGTCCTCCCATTGAGGGTGTTGCCTGAGCATAAACCTTTGGAGGCATTTGGGCCTGATGGGTGAACCCTGGAGGGTATGGTGGGTCATCACTAGGATATTCCTCCGCTGTTAGGTCTTGCACAACTCCTTTCCCCTTAGCCATACTCATCATCAACTCTATCATCTTGGTCATCTGCTCTCGAGTTTCCTCTTGAGCTTTGACAATCTCTTGTTGCACTCTTTCCATCCTGTCAATCCGTGCTAATTGCTCATTTTCCATTGCTTTAGTTCGTGCACGAGTTCGGTATGGATGATTTGGAAGGGCTATTTTTGTACCTTTGTTATCACAATTAGATAAAACTATTTTTATCAAATGCTTATGAAGGAAAAGCAAAAGTAAGAAAAATTTTCGTGAGAAATTTATTGCATAACAAAAAAGAAAAAAAACTTATAAAAACTTGTCTCATAATAATTGTTGAACAAAGTTAAAGACCCATTACATCCATAAAGAACATCTAAGGTGTCCACCTAAGTCCCTTCAACAAACTGTAGTGACTTTGGATCTCATCCAGTAGTAGTAGCAGATTCTCCCCATGCTCGGTAAGTGGGCTGACTCCGAGCTTCAAATCCCTTATTCTGTCTTCCATGTCTCTTGCTCTGTGAGCCATGACATTAATCTGTTCAATCATGGAAACCAGAAGATGTGAATCACGAGCTCTCCTCAAGGTAGCATACTTCTCCTTTAGGTCATTCAACTCATTAACAACCTTTTGTAGGATCTGCAAGTATTCTTGGGATCGATTGAGGGCACCTTGCGAACTCATCTGCTCGCTTATGACCTTGCCTTCAAGTTCTTCACATTCAGTCCCCTTCTTTTGTATCTCAGCTTTGAGTTGTTCATTCTCTTCCCGCAAACGTTTGTTTTCAGACCTTGAGAGCTGCTCCTTCAAGTATCTGATTTCATCTATCAACTTATACTTCTCTTGATGGACCCTTGTATATGCTTGTTCCCTTCTCCCCAGCTTCTCCTCTGTTTCACATTTGAGTTTCTTAATTTCTCTTTCTAAGTCCCTTTTTTCTTCCTCTAATTTCCTCTTGGCAATCTCCAAGTCTATCATGGGATCTCGAGGTATAGGCTCTTCACTTTTGTCGAGACCTTCTTCGGGTGGAAGCCTAACATCCTTGCCTCGTCTCGCATGCCATACCGAGTATTCGGGAGGGTCCTTCTCTGGGAATATTCCTTTCTCAATCCTGAGAGTTGCCTTCCAAGCCTTGACATCGTCTTCTATTTTCCTTACAAACCCTTCTTCTGCATATGTATACTCGTGCTGACTGAGCCCTTGAGTCATTGGAATGAATTGCCCATATCCCAATTGTCTTCGTACCATAAGAGGTGCATAGGAGATAGTACCCCATATACCCAAAAGAAGAACCCATGGTTTATCACCACAAGCATATAACATAGATCTTCGTGGCATCCAAGGTGCCCTCCAAACAACATCCTTTTTCTTGGTCTTGCGCAATGATGAAACCCATTCTCCTTTTGTCTTCGGTGCAGGCCAAGTTTTCTCACAGAATTCCTTTATCGGGACTGTATTGAGATAAGCCTCTCGAAATTTTTCTTCGTTACCTCCGAGGTGACTTTTCATCCAAATGTATAACAATGATGTACATCCGATGAAACGTCCTTCTCCCTTGCGACGGCAGAAATTTAAAGACCTAAAAGTCTTCGACAAGATAACTGGAGCCACATTCACCTCATGATCAAGCTGCTCAACAAAATCCACTATTGTAACCTCAATGTGTCCTAAGAATTTAGGGAACATGGCCATACCATACACAGCTAATGCCATTATGCTCATGTGTTGTTCTTTCGTTAACTGCTTCTGAAGACAACTTCGTAGAAAACTCCATGGCACATAAGTGGTCTCTCCTTTCTGCCTTGTGTGATGATCAATTTCTTGAACACTATGGCCAGTCATGGAGGACAATTTCTTACGATATCCTGATTTCCTTTTCTTCCAATAGATTTTGTTGGGATTTTCTAACTCACGACGGAGCAAGAATGAATACTCCTCTACGGTTGGCATCAAATCGGCCTCATTGAAGACAAAACATCTATAGGACGGGTCCCAAAATTGCACCATGGCCCTTATCAAATCCAAGTCCACTTCCACTAATAATAGTAGCATCAAGTCCCCATACTTTTTCTGAAATTCTGTCTTCCTCTCTTCATCCCATGCCTTCCAAATTCCTAGCAACTCGGTGTAGTCATTTTGTCTTAGGTCTAAATGAATCCTCTCTGGCAGTGTAGAAACAAAACCAACAGGTAGGCAATCACCATTCTCACGTTGGGCCTTTTCGGATTGTTCCTTCACTATGTGGGCTGACTCCCCTTGCGATAATTTCTCCATGGATGCAAATGGATCTTAATCTGTAACAATTTGTTATGAGACAGAAAAAAAATGCAAGAAATGAGAATATGCATTATGTTTTTTTTTGTATTTTATTATTTTCTTCTTTTTTTTATATTTTTCTTGTATGAGATGATGGTCATTCTTGGTGTCTTAATATAGGTTTCAATCCTAAAGCTCTAGCTTACGAGTGGGCATCATAAGTTCACTATATGCTTGGCTTGGATAGATGGATTACTAAAAGTTCCTAGACTGTTCCCCACTATCGTCCACGTGGACTAGTAAGGCACCCCAATCCTCACCCATTATAGGCTTCAAACGGAAAGGGTTCAACCTGAGTGGGAGTATTTCACTGGCCTATGTGGAGGTTACCACCTCACGAAGGCAAAGCTACTTTACTTCCTCCTAAAAAAGGTAAGCCCGGGTTGAGGGCTAATGCATGCACATGTAAGTGGAGTGTGTGTATGTAAATGTCTTATGAAACTTAAAGTTTTTAGGCAAGATTTTGATAACCTTAGATTTCCTAATGGCCTGGCTCTCGTCCTGTCCCCAGCGGAGTCGCCAAACTGTCATAACGTATTAAGTTTCGGGAAACCTAATAGCTAGACATAAAACTATGGAGTCGCCACCAATCATTCTAACCTAGGTGTGATTGGTCACCTATTCAAACTAAGGATAAGGCCTGGTCTACGTTAAAAGTTCTAAGTTCGGGAGTACGGTTACGTGTGAGGAAGGATTAGCACCCTCACAACGCCCATCCTAAAATGGTACCAAATGATCTAAGGTTATCTTAATTTTGCCTTTTACTTTAATTCGATATAATTAAATATTGAAAAATCTTTTAAGTCTCCTCCATCAAGCTGGTTGGACAACTTAAAAGTTATTCTCACCTCAAGAGTATTCAAGTAGGACCAATCGCCTTTCTTGAAGAGGCTCCGTCGTCGGATTGTTTAGATATTTTTATGCAAATCCTATTTTGACTCCTATCCAATTTCTATTTATTATTTTATCTTATTTTATTCTATTGTTATTATTTTCTTATATAAATTATTATTTTCATATATTTTTATATCTTTAAATAAACATGTATTATTTGATATTGAAGATTTTCTTAAAGACCTTCCATCGAGCTGGTAAGACCTTAAAGAAACTTTCTCACCTTAGGAATTTTTAAAGAAATTACTCGAGCGCAATTCCTTTTAAATTCCATCCTTGGAATAATTCACATTTATTAAAATATTTAATTTAATTTAATTTCTATTTATTTTAATCATTTTCTAATTTTAATTCTAATTTATTAATTTGATCTTTATTCTTTATTATAATGAACTTAATTTTAATTTACTATTTTTTAGTTTAATTTTTATATTTTAAAATTAGATTGATTTATTAAATATTGGAAATATCCCCTTAGATCTTCCATCAAGCTGGTAAGACCTAAAAGAAACATCCTCACATCAAGATATCTAAAAGTACTACTCCAGCGCAGTCCTTTTAGAATTCTATCGTCGGAATATTTATATTCGTATTTATTATTATTTTAAAATATTTTATTTCTAAATATTAATTTTTATGACTCTTAATTTCTAACTTGATTATTAATTCTTTTAATTGTAACTAATCTTAATTAATTCTTATTTCAATTTTTTAATAATTTTGAGTTTTAAATATCGGAAATGACTTTTTAAATCTTCCATCAAGCTGGTAAGACTTAAAAAGGACCTCCTCACCTCAAGATTTCCGAGAATATTACTCGATCGCAATCTCCTTGGAGTTCCGTCGTCGGAATAACTTACATTTATTTTATTTAAAATGTTTATTATTATATTCTTCTAATGCATTGCAATTTTGGACTACATAAATTTTGACAATACTTTAATCATACACTAAATTGAGCACATCATATGAATTTTATTTGAAAAAACTAAAGAAGTCATGCTAATTATATTGAATCATGCTAATTAAATTAAATCATACTAATTAAATTAAACTAAACAATCAAATTAATAAAATAATAAAAAAAAATAAAATAAATAAAAAAATACATCAATTCATATTCACATACTACATTAATTAAATCAGATCAATACTGGTTAAATCATACCATTCATGCATCTAATTAAATCTAATAACTTATCAAATCAATTACTTAGATCACATTATTGTATAATTTTGTTAATTAAATTACTGTATTAATTACAAATTTACACAACAATCATCAATAGAAAATAAATAAATAAATAAATAAAATGAAATAAAATAAAATAACATAAAATAAATAAATAAAACAAAAATAAAAATAAAAAAATGGAAATTCTCGGAAAATAGAAAATAAAAACCTTGCGACCGGGTCGGGTCGGACGCGGGTTAACGCGCGGGTCGGCACGCGGGTTAGGCACTCCAAAATGGCGTCGTTCCAAAGTAGTATTTAAGCTTCCTTTCCGAGTTTTTCGGACAAAAACCTAGCCTTCCAGAAAAAAAATCGAGGAATTCCCTCAACCTGTGCGATTTCCGGTGGCCGGAAACTTCAAACGGCCGTCGGAAAATTCAAGAGGCCGCCGGAAAATTCAAGATTTTCCAGATTCCGGCGACTCCACCGCCGTGTATAACCAGATCTAACCCAGAAACACTCGCCGGAGTTCCCTTAAACCAGATCCAGAGGCTACGGTTACCAAATCCCTCCCGAAAATCTCAGATCTAAATTCCTAAAATCAAAAAAAACTTTACTGCCTCAACTCGAAAACCCTCGACTATCCCCCCTCTGCCCCTTTTTTTTGTTTTTTGTGGTTGGGGTTTTTTTGGTCGTAGTCACTGTTGTTGTCTCCGGTTTTTTTTTCTTCCCCAGATATGTAGCTGTCGTTCCTTTTATAAAAATTCAGATCTGAATATTTTGGAAGTTTGGAGATCCGATTGTGATTTTGTCTTTAATGTTCACTTTTTTATTCCTTTTTTTTTGTCTTGATTTCCTTGCAGATCTCCGAGACCGACTTGAATTACGGAATTTCCTTTTTTGTTTCTGGCGGCCATTAGGGTTTGGATTCGTTTTGGGGTCATGGTTTGGGGATCTGTTGGTGTTTAGGGTTCGGTTCGGTTTGGGGGTTTGGATTGTGTTTAGGGTTTGGGGACTCAAATTAGGGCTTGGGTTCAATTTGGGGTTAAGGTTTCATATTAGGGTTTCGTTGGGGTTAAGGGTTTGGTTTAGGGTTAGGGGTTCTGTTTGGGCTTTGGGGTTTCTGTCAGGGTTAGGGTTAGGGTTAGGGTTAGGGTTTCCGTTTTTGTGTTTTGTTTCATTTTTACTTTTTTTTTTAGTTTTTTTTTTGTCAAAAGAATAAATGTACAAATGATACAATAAAACAGAAAGAAAAAGGAGAGAGAAAGAAAGAAAAATAAGATAAAATAAAATGAAACGAAAATAAAAAATAAAAAAAAATAAAAAAATAAAAAAAATAATGAAATAAAAATAAAAAATAAAAAATAAAAAATAAATAAAAATAAATAAAAAATAAAGATAAATAAAAATAAAAATGATAAAAAATAATAAAAATAAAAATAATAAAAATAAAAATAATAAAAATAAAAATAATAAAAGTAAAAATATAAAGGAAAAAGAAAAAAAAATCAATTATTTAAACATGGGTTTTCATTTTTTATTTTTAGAATACACATCGAGTGACTCGAGATTCACAATCTCGGACAAAATTGGTGTCTACAATCGCAATCTTAAATTTCATATAGTTCTCAAAACAAAAGCCAAATCATGTATTCAATCAAATCTTATACTCTCTTCATAGGAAAATAATGTTGGCATAAGACTTTAGATTCGAATGGCTCTATAAACAAAAAGTTCAATTTACAGTTCGATTTCTTTCCAGTCATTCAAAATAGCCCACGTATTTAAGATTTCTAAATACATTGACCCTTAAATCCATGTATAATCAAAATCAAACGATTCCAAAAGCTCAAAGCTTATGCTAAATATGCCTATAGGCTACATCAAGGCACGTGTTGAAATACTTAAGGTCCGCAGCCATGTTAATGAATTCAATATGCAATTAAGCATATTCATCATATGCCATTCTTGGATGCATTATCAGAACTCAAATTTGTATTCCAATACAATTCCCATGTAACCAAGCTTCATTCAAAAATTTCATAATCTCTTATCCTTATCTTAACATAAATTCTTATCATTATTCCATCAAAAACCTCATGGCACCCAACATATGTTCCTACAATTCCATATTAACGAAGTTCTCTTGCATCTTTCAATCATTACCTATGTCGTAACGTTTTAAGTTTCAGAAAACCTAATAGCTAGACACTAAAATCAAAGGGAGTCGCCACCAACCATTCTACCTAGGTGTGATTGGTCACCTATTCAAACTAAGGATAAGGCTTGGTCTACGTTCAAAGATACTAGGGTTCGGGAGTACGTTTACGTGTAGGGAAGGATTAGCACCCGTACAACGCCCATCCTAAAATGGTACCAACTAGTTTTAGGTTATTTTTACAATTTGCCTTGTATTTATATTAATTTCGATATGCTTATGTATTGGGAATATTTCTAAGATTTTTCCATCAATTTGGCTCAAATCTTAAAAATCTCCCTAACCTCAAGATGTTCAAGGAGTCTCGATTGACTTTCTTGAACTCCATCGTCGGATCAATTAAATAATTTATAAAAAATCTTATTCTTTCTAACTTTGGCTCTAATTTCGACTCCATATTAATCTCTATATTTTTTTAATCTTATTTCGTATTATATTTATCTATATATTCTATTTATTTACTTTATTTATTTAGAGAATAAATATGAATCATGGTTTATTGAAGATTTTCTTAAAAGCGTCCCATCAATTTGGCTCGGCTTAAAAGAAATCTTTTCACCTAGAAAATTGAAGAAGTCCCAATTGACTTTCTTGAAATTTCATCATTGGCATAATTCATATTTTTTATTTCCTATAATTTTATTCCAAGCTATTTAGTTCGTTTATTTATTCACTTATCTAATTTTATTTAAATTTCTTTAACTTTAATCTTGATTTTATTTATTTCATTTATTTATATTTATTTAATAATCATGAATTATATTTTATCGAAAACTCTTTCAAAAGTATCCCATCAATTTGGCTCAACTTAAGAAAGAATCATCTCACCTAGAAATACCCAAGGAGTCTCAATTGACTTTCTTGGAATTTCATCCTCGGTATAACTCATATTTATTTCTTTATTATCTAATCTTGTTAATTACTAATTATTTTCCTATTAATTTTTCATCTAATTTATGTTCTCATATTTATATTTGTTTATCCATATTCATTTATATTTTATTCATATTTAATTTACTTAGAATAAACATGTATTATAATTTATTGAAACTTCTTTCAAAAGTATTCCATCAATTTGGCTCAACTTAAGAAAGAATTTCCTCACCTAGACATATCCAAGGAGTCCCAATTGACTTTCTTGGAATTTCATCATCGGTATAACTCATATTTATTTACTTTCAATTATTTATTTTCATTTAATTTTTAATTAATTTTTATGTAAGTTTCATGTACAAAGATTTATTTTTAGGCTAATTTGTTTTTTTAATTTCTATTAGTTAACGAATCTAATTCTAAAAAAAACACATAAAATAGTAAAAAAAAACTAAAATTAATAAGTTAATTAGATAAAACGGAATAATGAATTAATTGGAAAAATAATAATTAAAAATTCCATAAATACCCTAAAAAATATATTTAGTACATGCTTAAAATAATAAAAGCTAAAATCAATTCTGACAAACTAATAAACAACATCATCAAAACACAAAATCCTAACACACTTGAAGTATAAAGGAAACAAAAGCACTGGAGTAATTAATACGTACGTAAGCAAGGATGGAATGAATAGTTATTGTCAGAATATTTCTTACCTTTCTCTTGCAATTTTCTTTTCTTTTCACGTTTCTTTCTTGTCTTTTTTTACGTGCAACAATCTTTCACTTTCCTTTGCTATCTTTTCTTTCCTTCTTTCCTTTCTGTTTGGCATTCTTTCTTTCTAATTATGCACGTGGCTTCCCAAACATTCTTCAAATTCTGAAGCAACTCGGTTCTAGCAGAAGGGATGGGATGAACGTGCAGCAAGTATGGTGCAAGAACAGCTTTAATACAGCGGCAAATGAATTGCAGTAGAGTAAAGCGTGTAGCGGCAGGGCGTGGCTTCAACAGCAGCGTCGAGATGCAAGAACGGATGGCAATAGCATGCAAGAATGGCGTGTAGATGATGATACTTTACTGGAGCGAAACAAGGTAGCGATGAAAGGGCAGCACCGATACAGCATACCATGGAAGATGACAGTGGTGCTAGAGGCACTCGGTAGTGATGTAGTAGTGAGACAAGACAGTAGGGAGCAATTCGGTGTTGCTTGTCCTCTCCCTATCCGCACACAAGCCACGCACCAGTAGACTGCAGCAACGTTGGACAACTGCAACTAGAACCAACAGAGCAGCAACATTTTGTTTGTCTCACTTCAACGTAGCTGCACCCTATTTCACGTAGCCAGCCACTTCCCTCACAAACCACACCACATTCTGCTTCAGCATGTAATGAAGAAAGGCTTTTCTTCTCAGCTTTCTCCTAGACTACCGAAAGCACTCAAGGAGCAATGCAATCCCCCCCTTTTAGAGTTTTTCTTCCCCCTAGCGGCTCCCTTTATTTTTTTTTGTATCTTGTTTAAATAGACCTAGGTCTCCTTTTATTTTAGGTAATTCATAAAAATCATGAATCAATCTTTTTCAGGAAATTTTATATCTCAAGAATCGGATATTAAATCCGATATTAATTCTGATTTTTCTTTCTACCAAATCCAAATTAATTCTTCATCTTTTAATAGTCTCATTTAATTTTACTTTCCTACCAAAATTAATTCTGATTTCCTTTCCCTTTTTTTTATATATTTTTAATCGAAAATAAAAATAAAAATAAAAATAAAAATAAAAATAAAAATAAAATAATAAAAAAAATCAAAATCAAAATTTATTTCTAAATCTAAAATAAATATATATAAACTAATTAATTAAAATGTTTGAAAAAGACCCAGACAAAAATGGTGTCTACAGTTGCCCCTCTTTGCACTTTTGCTGTGAAACAGTATTGGTGCAAAGACATAGACAACCATTTTGTCCGAATGCAAGACCTATCAATGAATTTTTTGTAAAATATGATTTTTTTTAACCTTCTCTCACATGAGGCTAAATGGCAAATGAAATTTCCTAACCTTCTCCTCTTATAAAGATTGAGGAATGAATGCAAAATGAAGTTTCCTAGCCTCTTCTATCATAAGACTAAGGAAATGAATGCAAAATGAAATTTTCTAGTCTTCTCTATCATAAGACTAAAGAAATGAATGCAAAATGGAACTTTTTAGTCTTTTCTATCATAAGACTAAGGAATGCAAAATGAATGTCCTAGTCTCTCCTATCATGAGACTAAGGAATGCAATTTCCTAATCTTTTCTATCATAAGATTAAGGAATGTAAAATGAGATGTCCTAGTCTCTCCTATCATAAGACCAAGGAAACGAATGTAGAATGAGATTTCCTAATCTTTTCTATCACAAGATTAAGGAATGCAAAGTGAAATTCCTAGTCTCTCCCATCATAAGACTAAGGAATGTAAAAAATGAAGTTTTCCTAGTCTCTCCTATCATAAGACTAAGGACTGTGAAATGAAATTCCTAGTCTTTCCTATCATAAGACCAAGGAAATGAAAAATGATAATGAAATAAAAGCTCCTCTCACCAGAGGCTATGAGACTTTTTGAAACAAAGAGCTCCTCTCAACAGAGGCATCGAGACTTTTTGAAAAATAAAGAGCTCCTCTCAACAGAGGCATTGAGACTTTTTGAAAAATAACCTTGTGCTCCTCTCACCAGAGGCATTGGAACTTTGAAAAATAATCTTGTGCTCCTCTTACCAGAGGCATTAAGACTTTTGAAAAATAACCTCGTGCTCCTCTCACCAGAGGCATTGGAACTTTGAAAATAATCTTGTGCTCCTCTCACAAGAGGCATTGAGACTTTTGAAAAATAACCATGTGCTCCTCTCACCAGAGGCATTGGAACTTTGAAAAATAATCTTGTGCTCCTCTCACCAGAGGCATTGAGACTTTTGAAAAATAACCTTGTGCTCCTCTCACCAGAGGCATTGGAACTTTGAAAAATAATCTTGTGCTCCTCTCACTAGAGGCATTGGAACTTTGAAAATAAAACATTTCATTTCAGAATACCAGTTAACATGGGTTTGACTAGGCTTAACTTTCATTTTGATGCCAACAATATTAGGCTTTATTCTCCTTTAAGGTGCCAGCTAAACTGGACTTTACTCTCATCTAAGGTTTTTTCAAAAAGTATTTTTCTCATCATCTTCTCATACCTCATCATTTTTTCAAATTACCATCTCTTATATTTTCTCTTTTCCTCAAAATTCTAATCATTCAAAACTTCTTATCCTAATGTCTTAACATATAGTTCAATGTCCAAAATGCACTAGTGAAATGTCATGCATGTCATGAATATAATGAATGCTATGAATGTTATGCACATATTAATGTCATGCTCCCTGAATTATTCCATGAATGTATGCAAATGCATTCTCAATTGTGGTAACAAGATTCTCAAGCTCATCTTGCCTTTCTCAAGTCCCACATATCTGCTGAATTCTTTAAATCTCCTTTCATTTAACATTCCATCTTTTATTGAGTCCTAGTCCAGTTATGCCCGAAGACTAGCCATTATGTTTTCAGATTTGTATATTCATCATTCACTTTTGTTTCTTTCTCTCTCTTAGTAATGCAAGATTTCTCAAAAGAATATTTTTTTTCAAAAATTTACCCAAAAAAGGTTATCAACATTTATTTATTTTCCTTCCAACTCGACCACCAATGTAATGCACTTATGCATATTCTCCATTTGTTATATGGGTGGTATAAATTTAAAATGACCAAGAGAGATATAGATATTCATTCTTAGAAAAGGAACATGAAATCAAGAAAAATCAATAGGACAGTCTGTTTGGAATAGGGTTTTCAGTATCCATTTAATGAACATTCTGACAATTCAATCAAGTCAATCTAAAATTCTTTTCCAAAAGCCCACTCTTATGTTGATATGTTCTTTCATGTAGTGTCTACCAATCTTGCCCTCTGTATCAAAACTGTTGGTGATGATATTCTTCCTAAGCCGCCTTTTCAGGTTTTCAACTTAGGTGCCCCCTCATTTGATTCAAACTACCCTTTTTGAGTTTTCAATTTGAATCCTTCTTTTTCTTTTTTTTTTCTCTTTTTTTCATATATATATTTTCTTTTTTCCTTTTTTTCTCTTTTTTTTCTTCATTTTCAACTTCATTGGCTTTGACAAACTTCAACCTTCAGTGCTCAATCCAAACTCATGCTCCCTAATAGGCATTCTTGATTTCGATCTAAGATATCTTCTAAAGCTCATGGGTTTCTTCATTCAACTTGATTTACTTCCTTCAAAGGATCATTATCTCATTGTACAAGTATGTTTTCATTCAACGCATGATTCTTCAATTCAAGCATATACATTTGATCAAAATGGGCTTTTAAAGGCACGTAATGTAGGCTCAGGTGAGGGCTTATGAAAGAAAAGGATATAGTAGGCCCAAATGTGTTTCAAGGTTTATAAACCAAGGGATCACTTTCTTTATCAAGTAAAACATTCAGGCATTTTGCCCCTTCTTGCTTTTTTTTGGGGTTTTCTTTTTGAATAGAAACCCTTTTTCTCTCTTCTTCTTTTTTCACAAAATTGGGCTATTTTTCTTTTCTTCTTTTTTTTTTTGCGTCTTGATTCATCATGAACACTTTCATTTTTGCCCTTAAAATTTCTTTATTTCATCTTCCTTGCCCCCAATGTGGAGGGTGATCCTTGGTGTGTTATATTACAAAAATATAATAGGCTCAAAAGGGGTAATCAAAGGATAATTTTACTCATGCTTGAAGGATAGTGAAAGAGGGCCATTTATCATTTCAAATGTAAGTGCTCTCCTTAAAGATCATTTATTAAACAATGACAAACTTGTTAGAAGCTTTTGTAAGAGATTCACCTTTCTCGTACCGTCTATCAAGTGCAGATGGTGAGCAACCTTTCCTTCATTTTCTTGCTTTCGCAACATTGGCATACTATTAATTCATCAACATTAGTAGTTCTTTCAAAATTGAACCCTAGATTTATTGACATCATTATCATCATGTTCATTATTTGGATACTTGTGAATGAAAGATATGGTGGGTATGTGGCAAATGAATAGAATGAGAAAACGACAGTGCATCACACTAGTCGCTTTATTGAAAAGGAAATAAATAAAAGTCAACCCATACATAAAATTTATTTCGTGCTTATGGGCTTAAGCACTTTCAAAAACTATCTTGCATTACTTAAAGAAATAAAAGAAAGCAAAAACAAAACTAGAATTTATAAATCTTCAAAATTGTCAAGCTCGAACCCTTCATGCCCCCACAAAACTCATCCCTCATTCGTATGGTCAGGTAATGGGTTTGCATCCGTAGCTGGTTCCCCTTTAGTCTCAAAACTCAACATGCCAGCTTTTATCAGTCCTTGCACTCTATACTTTAGCGCAGTGCAATTCTCTAGAGAGTGGCCCACGTTCCCGAAGTGATACTCGCATCGAGCATTCTCATCGTACCACTTTGGATATAGAGGCTTGAGAGGTTCCACATAGAAGGGTGCAATGAGTTGTCCTTTGATCAATTTTGGGTACAGCTCAGTGTAGGTCATGGGGATTGGGTCAATAGGAGTCCTTTCTCTTTTCGGCCATGACGCATTATGATTGCCCTCTTGTTTATTAAACTGCTTAGCTGGTTGAATAGTTGGGGCAGGTGTCTGGGGACTAGGTTGAACATTAACCTTGGGGTAAGAATGGTAAGGATTCTAAGCAGGATAGTAAGGTTGTGGCATGTGATAAGGGTGTTGTGGGACATAGCCTCCATATTGCCTTCCAAATGCAACAACATGGACTTCTTCTTCCCTTCTTTTGTTGGCTCCTCCTTTCTTCTCAATACTGTTGGGAGCTTCAATCTTTCCACTCTTGATTGCATTCTCAATTATCTCACTAGACAATACCATATCAGCAAAATTCTTAGTGGCATTACCGATCATCCTATCGTAGTATGGAGCCTTCAAAGTATTAACGAACATAATAGTAAGCTCCTTCTCCGAAAGTGGAGGTTGCACTTCCACAGCCATATCACGCCACCTTTGGGCATATTGCTTGAAACTCTCATTAGCCTTCTTTTCCATGCTTTGTAAAGACAAACGATCAGGGGCCATGTCAGCAACATGTCGATATTGAGCCATAAATGCTCTTGCCAAGTCATTCCAAGTGGTGATTCGAGTTCCATCCAATTGATTATACCACTTCGCTGCAGACCCAGTAAGGCTTTCTTGAAAGATATGAATAAGAAATTTATCATCTTGAGCATAGGCAGCCATCTTTCGGTAATACATAACGAGATGAGACCTAGGCCAAGAAGTCCCATTGTACTTTTCAAACTCCGGGGCCTTAAATTTGGGTGGAATGATTAAATCAGACACCAAACACAATCCAGTAACATCCATGGGCCCATATAGATCTAAGCCTTCAATAGCTCGAAGTCTTTCCTCCAACATATTGATCTTTCGTTGTGACTTTGCCTCATCTTTCTCTTCTACTTGTTTGACTTTTATCTTTTTAACTTCCCTCGGGTCATCCAAGTTAGGTACTTCAATTGGATCAGCAAATTTCGTGCCTTGGGAAGGATAGGCGGGTCCTTGGAATTGAGCTTGTCCAAACACTTGGGGTATAGCAGTGTAAGCAGGTGGATATCTTCTTTCTTGGGATGTTTGACTTGGAAATGGACCAAATCCAGGAGAATAGACAGGGTCTTCCATACTGCGTTGTTGAACCCCTTCTTGGACTGCAACTTCTTCTATAACTCCTTTGCCATTGCTTAGATTTTTCAACAGCTCTGTAATTTGGGCCAATTGCCCCCTCATTTCCTCTTGAGCTTTTTCCATCTTCTCCATGCGCATGCTTGATTCTTCTTCCATGATCTTAGCTTGATAACGAGTGTTGTGTGAATGAACCTTTGGTCGAGCTATCTTCGAATCTCTTATTGCCACAATTAAGAATTTATCATTTCACATATGGTGATGCTTGAAAAATTTTGAAAATGTTTAGTTTAAAACAATGATTGAAGATGAACAAAACGAGATGATGCTACATGCGTATGTATGGAATAGTATGGTAAAAAGTTGTCATGTAACAATAATGGATGAATGATGCATGGAAATGTTTTGGTGAACTCATGGTACCCTCTTAGTGTCTCATGTATAAACTTGATAAAAAATGTGTCCTAAGTAATGGGTATTTCCTATAGCATGGGTTAATATGGCTCTATCTTACAGTTGGTCTTCTTAATTTCACTATATGCATGGCTTTAGACAAAAGGGCTAAAGGTTCCCAAATTGTTCCTCACTGTCGTCCACACAAGACTAGTAAGACACCCAATCTTCGCCCATTACAGGTTACAAATGGAAAGGTTCAATTTGAGTGAGAGTATTTCGCTAGCCATTGCGGAGGTATTACCTCACGAGAGCGTAGTTACTTTACTTCCTCCTAAAAGGATAGAGCCCGGGTAGAGGGCTAATGCATGCACATGCACGTGAAGTGTGTGTCGAAGAAACATGTAGTTATTAATGTCTTACTTTGTTATCAAAATTAACATACCTAAGGCAAACCTAAAATAACCTAAAACCAATCGTTGGCTTGACTCTCTAAAGTCCCCAGTGGAGTTGCCAAACTGTCGTAACGTATTAAGTTTCGGAAAACCTAATAGCTAGACACTAAAATCAAAGGGAGTCGCCACCAACCATTCTACCTAGGTGTGATTGGTCACCTATTCAAACTAAGGATAAGGCTTGGTCTACGTTCAAAGATACTAGGGTTCGGGAGTACGTTTACGTGTAGGGAAGGATTAGCACCCCTACAACGCCCATCCTAAAATGGTACCAACTAGTTTTAGGTTATCTTTACAATTTGCCTTGTATTTATATTAATTTCGATATGCTTATATATTGAGAATATTTCTAAGATTTTTCCATCAATTTGGCTCAAATCTTAAAAATCTCCCTCACCTCAAGATGTTCAAGGAATCTCGATTGACTTTCTTGAACTCCATCGTCGGATCAATTAAATAATTTATAAAAAATCTTATTCTTTCTAACTTTGGCTCTAGTTTCAACTCCATATTAATCTCTATATTTTTTTAATCTTATTTTGTATTATATTTATCTCTATATTCTATTTATTTACTTTATTTATTTACTTTATTTATTTAGAGAATAAATATGAATCATGGTTTATTGAAGATTTTCTTAAAAGCGTCCCATTAATTTGCTCGGCTTAAAAGAAATCTTTTCACCTAGAAAATTCAAGGAGTTCCAATTGACTTTCTTGAAATTTCATAATTGGCATAATTCATATTTTTTATTTCCTATAATTTTATTCCAAGCTATTTAGTTTGTTTATTTATTCACTTATCTAATTTCATTTAAATTTCTTTAACTTTAATCTTGATTTTATTTATTTCATTTATTTATATTTATTTAATAATCATGAATTATATTTTATCAAAAACTTTTTCAAAAGTATCCCATCAATTTGGCTCAACTTAAGAAAGAATCATCTCACCTAGAAATACCTAAGGAGTCTCAATTGACTTTCTTGGAATTTCATCATCGGTATAACTCATATTTATTTCTTTATTTTTTAATCTTGTTAATTACTAATTATTTTCCTATTAATTTTTCATCTAATTTATGTTCTCATATTTATATTTGTTTATCTATATTCATTTATATTTTATTCATATTTAATTTACTAAGAATAAACATGTATTATAATTTATTGAAACTTCTTTCAAAAGTATTCCATCAATTTGGCTCAACTTAAGAAAGAATTTCCTCACCTAGACATATCCAAGGAGTCCCAATTGACTTTCTTGGAATTTCATCATCGGTATAACTCATATTTATTTCCTTTCAATTATTTATTTTCATTTAATTTTTAATTAATTTTTATGTAAGTTTCATGTACAAAGATTTATTTTTAGGCTAATTTGTTTTTTAATTTCTATTAGTTAACGAATCTAATTCTAAAAAAACACATAAAATAGTAAAAAAAAAACTAAAATTAATAAGTTAATTAGATAAAACAGAATAATGAATTAATTGGAAAAATAATAATTAAAAATTCCATAAATACCCTAAAAAATATATTTAGTACATGCTTAAAATAATAAAAGCTAAAATCAATTCTGACAAACTAATAAACAACATCATCAAAACACAAAATCCTAACACACTTGAAGTATAAAGGAAACAAAAGCACTGGAGTAATTAATATGTATGTAAGCAAGGATGGAATGAATAGTTATTGTCAGAATATTTCTTAGCTTTCTCTTGCAATTTTCTTTTCTTTTCACGTTTCTTTCTTGTCTTTCTTTACGTGCAACAATCTTTCACTTTCCTTTGCTATCTTTTCTTTCCTTCTTTCCTTTCTGTTTGGCGTTCTTTCTTTCTAATTATGCACGTGGCTTCCCAAACATTCTTCAAATTCTGAAGCAACTCGGTTCTAGCAGAAGGGATGGGATGAACGTGCAGCAAGTATGGTGCAAGAACAGCTTTAATACAGCGGCAAATGAATTGCAGTAGAGTAAAGCGTGTAGCGGCAGGGCGTGGCTTCAACAGCAGCGTCGAGATGCAAGAACGGATGGCAATAGCGTGCAAGAATGGCGTGTAGATGATGATACTTTACTGGAGCGAAACAAGGTAGCGATGAAAGGGCAGCATCGATACAACATACCATGGAAGATGACAGTGGTGCTAGAGGCACTCGGTAGTGATGTAGTAGTGAGACAAGACAGTAGGGAGCAATTCGGTGTTGCTTGTCCTCTCCCTATCCGCACACAAGCCACGCACCAGTAGACTGCAGCAACGTTGAACAGCTGCAACCAGAACCAACAGAGCAGCAACGTTTTGTTTGTCTCACTTCAACGTAGCTGCACCCTATTTCACGTAGCCAGCCACTTCCCTCACAAACCGCACCACATTCTGCTTCAGCATGTAATGAAGAAAGGCTTTTCTTCTCAGCTTTCTCCTAGACTACAGAAAGCACTCAAGGAGCAATGCAATCCTCCCCTTTTAGGGTTTTTCTTCCCCCTAGCGGCTCCCTTTATTTTTTTTGTATCTTGTTTAAATAGACCTAGGTCTCCTTTTATTTTAGGTAACTCATAAAAATCAAGAATCAATCTTTTTAAGGAAATTTTATATCTCAAGAATCGGATATTAAATCCGATATTAATTCTGATTTTTCTTTCCACCAAATCCAAATTAATTCTTCATCTTTTAATAGTCTCATTTAATTTTACTTTCCTACCAAAATTAATTCTGATTTCCTTTCCCTTTTTTTATATATATTTTTAATCGAAAATAAAAATAAAAATAAAATAATAATAAAAAATCAAAATCAAAATCAAAATTTATTTCTAAATCTAAAATAAATATATATAAACTAATTAATTAAAATGTTTGAAAAAGACCCAGACAAAAATGGTGTCTACAACCTATTTCTACATCAATCATATAAGATACAATAATTCTATCTCTTTCAAAGCAAAGCATATTCTAATCAATCATTTCATATCATTGCATGGCCTATCTTAGGCCAACTATGCTAGTTCATACCACTATCATCTCTACCAAACACAACTTTATTCCTCACTCAGGAGTCTTGATAAGTACACCACATCAATCTTTAAATCACATAGGCCATCATGCCTTTACTAATATCACTTCGATATGTTCAAAACCGAATAAATAACATTTACCCGTTCATTTCTTATCAAATCACATCACATATGGATTAGGTAGGGAAAAACTATAATTTATCCCTATAGAATAAACACATTCAGTGCCATTTTAAACAGAAATGTACAGTATATATTCAGACATATACAGTATTTAGGGGATGTAAACAATTCTTGACCTACTGACACTAACGTACATCAGACCAACCTTGCTCTGATACCAACTTTTGGAACGACCCTTTACATCGAAAATACGAATCAAAATTTTTCTTTTTCACTTACTTGGTTGGGCTATACGTAGTGTCACTAATCAATTTCTAAGCTAATATTATATTAACTAAGTCAATGTCCTTTAGTTACCTTAGGTCCTAGTCAAATTCTCCCACTAAGCATGCATTTATAATTTCGAATCATTCTATTTGAATAAATATATCTCTACCCAAGTTGCATGCATTGTTATAAACTATAACTATATTCTATACTTCCTTTAATTACATCCCCATACTATAAAAGTACTGAAATACAAGTTTGAATATAAAAGATAATACTGTACATCACATACCTTCAAGAGTGGTACAAAAGCCTCGAAGGACTTGCTCAAACCCCATGTACAAAGCATCTACTGCAATTAATCTGGAAGGTGGAGAGGGGGGGTGAGCTTTTTGGAAAGCCTAGTAAGAAATACATATAAGAAACAGATACCGAATTTCTATATGCAAGTTTCTAAAACATTTATCAAAACTTGAATACTGTATTTCATACCATTCGGAAATCAAATCATGCTTATGCAATGCATTAGAAAGCATTCCGTTTAAACCGAAACATAACAACTGAATTCTGAACATATTTCAAAATATACATACTTATCACATTTAATTTCAATACGGATTGTCAAATCAAATTCTTATTAGTTTCAAAATCCAAATATCATTCATTCAAAACTCTTATACAAAGATAAGCACGAAAAATCATATACATACTAAGCTGGAGACATGTTAGCGACTAATAATTAATCATGCAGTTCAAATTGACATATGGCCATAGTCTAAAGGAGGTCCACAGTGAGCACTGATCAGGTGTCAACTGGGCCCGCTGTGGACTGGATCAAGGTCACAGCAATAGAAACTCTACTGTAGACTGGATCAGGATCATACAGTAGCCCAAAACATTACCTACTGTGGACTGGATCAGGGTCACACAATAGTCCAAAACATTACTGCAGTGATTGTTAGTCATGTCTCAACATTTTCATACATATAGTTCCTACTGTGAACTGATTCAAGGCCACACACAGTAGTCCTAATACAAATACCTATTGCGGCAGAATCAAGGTCATGCACAGTAGTTTCAAAACAATATCATATATTTTCGGAATTCAAAACAGTATTTTCGTGCTTTAGGAAAGTTCATAACAAAAGTCATACATTTCTTTCAAACCATATAAACTATACATACTCATAATATCTTCAAAACAATAACATAAGTTGATAATTCCCTGAGATAAATATCTCGTTTGAAAGCCTTATAAACAATTCAAAATCGTAAGATTTAACCGTTTTCAAAATAAGTCTACTGGATAAATGGTTGTTTTCAAATGATTGCTTAAATTAAGCTTAAATCATAAAAACCATTATTTTTGTTAGCTTTAAATTGCAATATATATTTTGAAATGACAAAAACTTAAGTAAGCTTTAATGTTTTAATTCATATTGTAAATTTGCCTTATCACAAATGATTTTCAATATTAAGTAATTTTCTCAAGAATTATTGAACATAAGTTTAGAAAATTACTTATAAGTTTTTGGACAATATTTTTTTGAGAAAGTCAAGAAAAACTCCTTTAAAGCTTATAAACATTTTGGGTTGAATTAGGATTAAAGGTCATATCATTTCTAACCCAAAGTGCAGGAAAAATGCCCTTGGAAGAAAAGGATCGATCCCCACTGAGCAGGATCGATCCCTTTTTGGCAGAAAGTCTTCCCAAGGTCCCTAAAGCCCAGAATCAAGATTCTGGACAAAAGGGATCGATCCCCTATGGAAAGGGATCGATCCCCTTAACGGCTAGTTTTTGTAAGACAACGGTAATATTCGAGATTTGGCTCCACCCAACGGCTAGAATACATCCAAGGGACTATAAATAGAGGCTTAGAAGCTAAAGAAAGGAAGGGGAACTACTCAACAACTCCAAAACACATATTCCTCAAATCCTCAAGCCTCAAACAACAAATCAAGCTCCAAAGTCTTCATCATCTATCATTCTCTTATTTCTTGTAGTGCTTAGCACAAATCTTGTATAGGCTTTTATTTGTGCTTAATATTTGTAATCACTTGCCTATCTAGAGGCCTTCTTTGATTACTTCTCTTGTAAACCAATTCATTCCTTGTAAAAGGGGAGGTTTCTCTTTAGCCTATGAAAAAGAGGGAGGTTACTCTTTAGCCTAAGAAAAAGAGGGAGGTTTCTCTTAAGCCTAAAAAAGAGGGAGAGGAGGTTACTTTGAGCCTAGAAAAAGAGAGAGGTTTCTCTTGATCCTTGAAAAGAGGGAGTGTAACACAAATTCAAGTTAGTGAATTTGGGAAAATCCTTGGGAGCGTCTCAAGGTAGAGGACGTAGACAAGGTTGCCGAACCTCTATAAATCGCTTGCGTACATTTCTCTATCCTTACTCTCTTTACTTATTTGCAATTATATTTGTGTTTATTGCTTTGAATTTATATTGCATAATTGAGTAGCCTAGAGAACTTAGAAAATATCAATATAGGCTAGAGAATTTAGAGAAACCGAAAAACGAACCTAAGGTTAGTGAAAAACCGATTCACCCCCCCTCTCGGTATAGCCTATAGAGCCAACAATTGGTATCAGAGCTTGGGCTCGAGATTGATTTAGACTAACCTCTATCGAGCAAAACGATCATAAATGGCTCACTTGAATGTAGGCACACCCCTAGGAGAAGAAGGACACTCATTAGTTAGACCTCCACTCTTCAATGGTGAGAATTACTCTTATTGGAAAATTAGGATGATGTTATTTGTGCAATCCAATGATTATGAAGTGTGGAGAGTGATCGTTAATGGTCCCAAAATTCCAATGAAGAAAGTTGATGGAAAAGATGTCCCTAAAAGTGAGGATGAGTGAGACACAACTGATATGAGAATGGCACAATTGAATGCCAAGGCTATGCACACTCTCTTTTGTGCTTTAGGTCCCAATGAATATAATAGAGTCTCCTTGTGTGAGAATGCTAAACAAATCTGGGACAAACTAGCCATCACACATGAAGGGACCAATCAAGTTAGGGAAACCAAAGTAGGAATGGTCACACATGATTATGAGCTATTTAGGATGAAAGAAAATGAGTCCATTAGCGAAATGTTCACTAGGTTTAATGATATAATTAATGGACTTAAGGCATTAGGCAAGAGCTATTCCAATGTAGAAATGGTTAAGAAAATTTTGAATAGCTTGCCAAAATCTTGGGAGGCAAAGGTGACCGCAATAGAAGAATCTAAGGATCCTAACACCTTGTCTCTAGATGAACTTATGGGCTCCCTACTTACATATGAGATGAAATTGAAAAGAAATGAAGAGCCTTCAAAGAAAGTAGGGGTAACACTTAAGTCTTCCACTCATGAGGTCATTGAAGATGATAGTGATGAGAGTGGAAATGAGGAAGAAAGAGAAATAGCAATGTTTGCCAAAAGATTCAATAGGTTCATGAGAATGAATGAGAAAGAGCAATATAGGAGACATCATACGGGAGAGTCAAGTAGAAGAGAAAAAGACCCCTTAGTGTGTAATGAACCGGGTCATACTAAGTTAGATTGCCCCTTACTTAGGAGAGAAAAAGATAGAAAGCCTAAGAAGAAAGCATTTGTGGCTGCATGGAGCGATAGTGATAGTCGATGAGGAAAACATAGATGAAGAGGTAGCTTACTCATGCTTTATGGCCATTAGTGATGATGAGGCTAGTAGTAGCTCTAGTGAAAATAATAATTTTACATTTGATGAGCTACAAAATGCCTTTAATGATTTAGCAAATGAATTTCAATGCATGAACTCCAAATATAAGAAAATCATTGCTAAATTAAAAATAGAAAATGAAGCCTTGATAAATGCTAAGCTAGAATTTGAAAAGAAATTAGAAGAGGCTAACTTAGAAATAAATGAGTTGAATAAAAAGAACTTAAATTTGCATAACTCATTTTCTAGGTTTTATATGGGTCAACAAAAGCTAGATCACATGTTAGAGACCCAAAGAGCTTTCTTTGACAAAGATGGGTTAGGATATAATGCAATACAAAAAGAAACTCATCTAAAGAATTTCCTCGTGAGCAAAAATACTATGCATGATCTATCTCTTACATGCTCACTATGCAATAGAATAGGACACTCTTCACAAGCATGCACATATAGGAAAACCACATTTAGAGGAAGAGTAGTTAGGAAAATATGGGTGCCAAAGCATGCAATAAATAATGATGAATTGTGCTTGAAATGGATCCCAAAAGGATCAAAAATTATTTGCACTAACTCTCATGGACCCAAGAAAATTTGGGTACCAAAGCATGCTTGAATTTGTTTGTTGTAAGAGTGTTAGAGCATGGGAATACAATGGAACAATGGAGTTTAAATGCTCAACACATCCTCATGGAGTTTGCTTGTGCCAATGAGAGAGAGAAAGAGCTTGAGGATTCACCTTTGGCAAGGTCACAAAAATTCTTCAAAGGATAGCTCAAGGTGGACTCAACACATCAAGGCAAAGCACTCTCAAGCAAAGGAGTTTTGTAAGCTTATATTCTATCTTCTCAAAACTCATATATATTAAAATTATTTATATGTTTTATTGAGGCACTTAGTTGATGACTCTTGATGCATTATGAATTGTGATTGAGCAAAAAGGCATGATAATTGATTGTTGATTGGTTAATGGATTAGTTCTTGAGGCATTGAATGATTGAATGGCAAGCATGTTTAGTGACTTTGAAATGATTTTTGGTTTTGTACATCTTGAGCAAGTTTGGTATGTTTAGATAATATATTTAGTTGCTCAAAAACTGTCAAATATGTCATATATGCAAAATACCATGTCATGAGCCTTAATGAAGAATATACATGTTGAAAATCATGGCATGTTGTTCATAAGATGTATACCTTAATGATATATGTGCTTAAAACCTATGTGAACAAGTTTTTTTGACATATTTGTAGTATCCAATGCTTTGGTTTTGTCAAAATGTGCTTAACTCTCAAAATGACATCCTTTGAGGCCAAAAATGCATTTTATTGGTGAAAATCCTACCAAAATTGCAAAATCTATTGTTAAATGATTTTTCATTCATACAAGTCCAAAATCATGTTTTACAAATGTTTAAACCTTTACTTGGACTTAAATTACTCAAAAACAGAGTTTTGGTACCTCACAAGTTGAATTTTCTATCAAAACTACTGCAGAATCTGCAGGAAACTATGAGGGATCGATCCCCCTCCTAAAGGGATCGATCCCCCCAGGCCAGAAAAGGCACTTCTGCATGTTTTCAACCGAAATTGAGAAGAACTTTTCATTGTTTTGATATTTTCTCTCCTCTCAACTTAAAATTCATTGTTTTAACTTCTTTTTGATGATCTTTAATGTATGAAAATTCATTTTTCATTGATATCATGCCTCAACTTCATCAATTAATATCATTTCCAACAAATGGTATCATCTTCAACAATCAATATCATTTTTATTAAACTCACAAGTGCAAAATCATTCTTCTTATTGAAAATGATCATGAATTGCATAAATCTTGAAATAATCTTGAAATATACTTTCAATGAATGCTTAAACATATTTTGAGATTTATTTCAATTATTTGTGTATATATTTGAGAATTAAAGATGAACATGTGCATGATAGATTATGATTTCTTTTGTTCATCTTAGTCAAGCATGCCTATAGGATTATGTCTCTTAGCTTGACTTATCAATTCCACACTAGGTTTCATGATAATTATATATCTAGTGGATTGATTTCAAATGTAAATTCAACAATTGGTAATGGTTTGTTGCCTATAATTTGTGATGGTAAATGGATCCTAAATGTTCAAATGCATGAAACTTTATCATCCATGAACTTATATTTTTATGGCCAAATTATTAAAGAACTTGGGCTTTAATGACAACACCAACATTCAAAGATAAATGCAAACCTGAACAAATGTATGATGATTGATATCCATGCATTTATCCTTGATTGTTTTAATGTTGAACTTACATGCTTGCTTGAGTTGAATCAATAATCATGCCTATGAGATGAGAATAGTTGTTTTTATGATATTATGTGCTTAATCTCACTCATAGTTTATGGATTTTAATGATAAAATATATTTTAGCTTGATAATATTGATTCACTTAGGTGAAACCATTTTAGTTAAAATAGCATATACCCTTTGGAACCTTAAACGTTAAAATTCACTAGGGATATTGCTTTGAATTGATTAAAATGGTAATCTTCCCTTGCTCATAATTGGTTAAGAACTTGAATTGAAAAATGCGCATAGGATTTTTGTGTTTGAAACCATGGAAGAAAATGTGTTTGCTTGAATTCCTTGATTGTTTTGAATCTTCCATATGGTATACATTTGTGAATATGAATATGGTTTAATGCTTATGATAGTATGATAATGATTAATTGATCCATATGCATATTTAATGATGATGGTATGTGGTTGTGTTCTTGCATATTTAGGATGATTATTTTTTGACATGAACACACTACACATAGATATTGGATTCATGCAAAATGCCTAAGTCAACCATTAGTAACAATTGGTATTTAGATTGAAATAACAATTGATATCATTGGCAACCATATTTTCAATAATTGGTAAGCTAAAACTAAATTGCCAATTGGATGAGCTTTAAATTGACAATTCTTCTCATGCTCTTTAATTTGAAATGACAAATAGAGAAGAATTTTCTTAGGATATTTTTGTATGAAACTCTTGTGTGCTAGAATTTGAAGTTAATTGCTATATGTTTCAATTCTATGCACATTCTTGCTTGAACGTGATTAATGAGCTCTTGCATATGATATGTCATCTAATTTCAGCTCATATAGATATATTGCCATGCACCTTAGTTGGACCTTAGAGAACAATTGATATACTTAGGTGCTTGCTTAACTTCTTACCAATTGGAACCTTCTTGCAAAATTACTTATCAACAATTGGTATCAAAATTATTTATAAACAATTGGTATAGGAAAATAAGCCTTGTCCTTTGCATGCCTAAACATTTCATACTCTTTATGGACATTGTCTTATGAATTTGTGCTATGAGTCCCATGTACTAACATGTTTCTTGTTGGATGGAGCATTTTTATTTGTTCTCACATAGCCATAATTTTAGGGGGAGCATATTTTTTATTATTTTTCCTTCTTTTTGCTATGACAAAAAGGGGGAGAGATAGATATTAAAAAGGGAGAGATATTAAGGGGGAGAGATAATGGGAGAGAAATAGTTTCAAAATTCATTTTCAAAACCCATGCTTATATTAAAGGGGAGCTTTATAAAATCCTGCTTTATTTGAGGGGGAGTATTTTATGAAAAAAAAATTTTCAAAGCAAATTTACATTAAGTTTTGTCATATCAAAAAGGGGGAGATTGTTAGCTTTAAATTGCAATATATATTTTGAAATGACAAAAACTTAAGTAAGCTTTAATGTTTTAATTCATATTGTAAATTTGCCTTATCACAAATGATTTCAATATTAAGTAATTTTCTCAAGAATTATTGAACATAAGTTTAGAAAATTACTTATAAGTTTTTGGACAATATTTTCATTTGAGAAAGTCAAGAAAAACTCCCTTAAAGCTTATAAACATTTTGGGTTGAATTAGGATCAAAGGTCATATCATTTCTAACCCAAAAGTGCAGGAAAAATGCCCTTTGGAAGAAAAGGATCGATCCCCACTGTAGCAGGATCGATCCCTTTTTGGCAGAAAGTCTTCCTAAGGTCCCTGAAGCCCAGAATCAAGATTCTGGACAAAAGGGATCGATCCCCTATGGAAAGGGATCGATCCCCTTAACGGCTAGTTTTTTGTAAGACAACGGTAATATTCGAGATTTGCTCCACCCACGGCTAGAATACATCCAAGGGACTATAAATAGAGGCTTAGAAGCTAAAGAAAGGAAGGGGAACTACTCAACAACTCCAAAACACATATTCCTCAAATCCTCAAGCCTCAAAAACAAATCAAGAGCTCCAAAGTCTTCATCATCTATCATTCTCTTATTTCTTGTAGTGCTTAGCACAAATCTTGTATAGGCTTTTATTTGTGCTTAATATTTGTAATCACTTGCCTATCTAGAGGCCTTCTTTGATTACTTCTCTTGTAAACCAATTCATTCCTTGTAAAAGGGGAGATTTCTCTTTAGCCTATGAAAAAGAGGGAGGTTACTCTTTAGCCTAAGAAAAAAAGGGAGGTTTCTCTTGGAGCCTAGAAAAAGAGGAGAGGAGGAGTTACTCTTGAGCCTAGAAAAAGAGAGAGGTTTCTCTTGATCCTTGAAAAGAGGGAGTGTAACACAAATTCAAGTTAGTGAATTTGGGAAAATCCTTGGGAGCGTCCTCAAGGAAGAGGACGTAGACAAGGTAGCAGAACCTTATAAATCGCTTGCGTACATTTCTCTATCCTTACTCTCTTTTACTTATTTGCAATTATATTTGTGTTTATTGCTTTGAATTTATATTGCATAATTGAGTAGCCTAGAGAATTTAGAAATATCAATATAGGCTAGAGAATTTAGAGAAACCGAAAAACGAACCTAAGGTTAGTGAAAAACCGATTCACCCCCTCTCGGTATAGCCTATAGAGCCAACAATTTTCATAAAAAATCCGACAATATAACAGCTTATATTTTCTTAAAACTCCCTACAGGAAAATACAGTTTATATATCCACAAAGCAGTTGATTTTAAATAGCATTCAGTATCTCTTACGTTCCGATATATATATCTCTTACCTTTTTACTGAGCCTTATTGCTGAGTACACCATGCTTAAACCGAATTCGCAACTTGTCATTCTTGCCAAGCCCAGCATCAAACTTGAGTTCACTTGCTACTTGGTGTTGTTTCATTCCTATATCATATACACATTCCCAAAATCACATCACACATTGTCACATGTATATACTTATATATATAAATACACCCACATACTCTTACCTTATAATTTCGATCTACTAAGTACCTAACCATTTCTTACTCATTTTCCTCATTCTTGGTCATGATTAATTTTCTTTACTACTCATGTATATGCACACTTTATACCCCATATATATATATATATATATATATATATCCTATTTTTATCTTATCTTACGTTAATATATATATATATATACATACTTTTACCATTTGTCCCTTTCCAAAACCGATAGCAATTTCCAAGTTCATCATCAAGCATTTTTCCAACAATTTTGATTACTATTCTTTTAATCCATATATATATATATATTAAATAACATCTAAATATCTGAACACTTTCATAGTCATCCAACCTTTGCTATTATCACTTCATATTTATTCAACTCAATAAAATCTACTAAAATAAAATTTTACTTCCAACCTACATAAATGTCTTACCAAAGGTCTTGCAAGCTTAGCCATCCAAGCCACTAACAAGCTTCATCAAGTTTCCCCAAAATTGGCCATATAGTTTACACTACAATTTCAAATTCACATAAAAACTTCAATTAATCATATACAATATAATTTCAAGTCTCAACATAGTGGAATTATAAAATTCTCTTACCACTTTACCTTTAGCCCAATGGCCTTTGTTTTCAGCCTTAGTTGATTGGTTACTCATCTTTAAAATTCCAGTTTCAATTCCTTCTTTTCCTCTTAACTCTTGATTTTTCTAGCACCGCTATAGCCCAAAAATCTAGCCTCTGCAGTCTTAATTCCGACCTCAAATTAGCCTCGAAATAGCCTTTAAAATTCCTTAATTCAGCCCTGCTTACATGTCATTTGACAACCCCAAAACCAGCAAATTGTCACGCCTTCAGCTTTGTGTTCTAACCCAAAACAGCCCTTCTTTTAGCCTTAAAATTACCTTCCTTCAGACCTCTTTCCCACGTGGAAATAGCAGCCCAATTGAAAGAACTTGCCACGTCGGTAAAGCACTCCCAAAACAGAAGACCTTCACGCCTTTAGCTGCTCTCCAACCCGATACCCTTGCTATCCTGAAGGAGTTAGAGAGAAAATGAAGCTCTTTTAAGCTGCAGTACGATCGAAATAACAACAGCTTCCAGCTGCTACGTGAGGTAATGCGACAGAAGCACTTTGTAGTTCTTTGGTTCTTGTTTTTGCTGCACTTTCAGTCCTCTCTCTTCCTCCTTTTCTTCCTCCTACTGTAGCAGTGAATGAACCCAGGTTTGCACCCCTTTTTGCTTGTTCGATCAACCCTCCATTTTCTCTTTAAACTTCAGTCTTCACACTTGCACCATTTCTTTCCAAAATGCTCTGTTTTTCAGCATTTGGTCGACAGCCAATCTCTTCACCTTTGCTTCTGTTTTATGGCTTTTAAAACCTGATCTTACTTGGTCGTAATTCATGCTCTCTTTAACCTTAACAGCCGACCCCATTTGAGTGGCCAAAATGATGATGCAAGGGTGAAGAATGAGAGTCTCGGTTCAGCAGATAAGGAAAGGAAAAGTGAAATGGGGTTGTGTTAAAAGGATGATGATGATGGACGGTGGGGAGTAAAGTTGCAGTGGCTGTTAAACAATTTAAGTTAGTGGGATTGGTTTTGATGAGGCTTCCTCGAGAAGCGATATCCATATATAATATTTTATTCCCACTAACATTTTTATATATTTATATATTTATTCTTTATTATTTACTCCATTTGATATTTAGCAAAATTATATTTCTAAATAGTCTTAATCCTATACTATATAATGTTTATTCCACCAATATTTCATAATTTCTAAATTTATTAATTTATATTTTATATTGTCACTTTAATCCTAAAGTTATTAATTTAATTTAATTTCTCAAGGCCCTTCTTAATCATCATAACTCCAAGTAAATTTTCAATATACAAATTTGTCTCCAAATCACATTGTTTAATCCATTAAAATGAATAATTTGCAGTTGTTACATATGAGCTGGTTCTTTGGGAATGGAACGCCAATTGATTCCAAGTTCTTATCTAATTGGAGTGCCATCAGTGGAGAAGCTGAAGATTTTTTGAAACAAAAAGTCAATTAGTCCTTTATGTTTTTTAAGTGTTTTTATGTTTATTCTTATTAATTTTACGATGAATTATTATAGGTTTATGATTTTTTAGTATTTTTATGCTTACTCTCAACAATTTTACGATTAATTTAATAAATTTTACAATGAAAGTTATAAATTTTACGATGAATATCATTAAATATACGACGAATATAATAAATTTTATAATGAATGTTATAAATTTTACGATTAATCTCATAAATTTTACGATATATTGTAATAAATTTTCAATAAATCTCATAAATTTTACAATTAATCTAATAAATTTTACGATAAATATATATTATTTACGATGAATTTTAATAAATTTTACAATACAATAATACTAATAAATTTTACTATAAAATCTCATAAATTTTGCTTTCATTTTACTATAATTCTCATCAATTTTATGATGATTCTTAGTATTTTTTCAAATTAATTATTATAGTTTTATACTTACTCTTATCAATTTTACGATAAATTTCATATATCAAGTGTTATTTCTAAGGATAGTCGAATGTCATTTTCAAGCATTTGACTGCCCATGAATAAATTTAAACAGATTAAGATGATCAATTAAAGGCAGTAGATTAGTTGACTGTTATTTTAGGTAGTGGACTGTCAAAAACATATGTTTTCATATTATTCTGGTGAGATGTCTGACGATATGGTGAAAGCACTTTTGATTCGAGAGTAAGTAAAACTAGAATATTTCACCCCATATATATATATATATATATATATATATATACATATATATATGATTAATATTTAATGCATGTTATAAATTGGTAACTATTTAATAATATTTAACTATTGATTTAATACTTTTTTGGTAACTATTACAAAGCTTCATGTCAAAAAAATTAAACTATCCACATAAGAGTTCACATTAGAAAAAATGTACATGTAAGCATGGTTCTAGGAATTTGGATATTACAATGGTTCTAGGAATTGCTGGACAATTGGATATAATATAAAAAAACAATTATTTCACACATTGTACTGAAATTTTTTAAATTTCTAAAACTGATTAAAAAGAGTGACATTTATCATTTAAGATGCATTTAAAAGTTGATTAAAAAATAAGGTTCAAGATTCCTTGCACATGCTCTTCATATTATTCTTTGATGATAAGAATTTTTATCACATTTATAAAAAAGTCATTGTGGATATGAATATATATGGCATATGCTTATATAGATTAAATATCCTAATAATAAACAGGCTGATTCAAAAGAATCAGAATTATTAAAGCATAAATTTAAATATATCTCGAATTTTACATTATCTAATTAATAGAAAGAATTTGAAATTCTGTTTTAAATTTAAATAAATCAGAAATGATTTTTTTATATAAAATGTGATTATAAATTAATAATCTTTGAATATATAATAACTTAAAAAACTGAAAAAATCATGGAAAAGAAAGGTAATTCAAACAAATTAAGTACTTAGGACTAGTTCACTTAATAAAAATATTAAAATATTAAAATTTATATTTATATAAATATTTATTAAATTATAACTTTAATTTAGCATTTCTATTATACTTTTTTTAACTATATAAAATTAAATTAATTATTACATTCAAAATTATAAAATATTTATAATTTATAAAATTTTAAAATAATTTGACTAAGCCCGCGCAATTAAAATTGATTCGAACCCGAAATTGGACCGAAACAAAAAATAACCGAACCCAAAAATACTTGAAACCGAAAAAATCTGAAATCGAAAATACCTGAAATCGAAAAAAATCGAGACCAAAAAAAATCCGAAACAAAAAAAAAACCCGAAATCGAAAAAATCCGAAACCGAAATAACCTGAACCTGAATATAACCCGGATCAAATCCACTAAAACCGATCCATTTACCACCTCTAAAAGAGACTGATTCAAAAGAATTAGAATATTAAAGCATAAATTTAAATATATCTCGAATTTACATTATCTAATTATTAGAAAGAATTTGAAATTCTGTTTTAAATTTAAACAAATCAGAAATGATTTTTTATATAAAACGTGATTATAAATTAATAATCTTTGAATATATAATAACTTAAAAACCGAAAAATATATGAAAAAAAAGCTAACTCAAACAAATTGAGCTTGCTTAGGATTAATTTAGATAAACGGTAAAATTGATTTTGGTGAGATTGAAAAAGATAAAATGATCATTAAATAAAAATAATTTTAATAAAATAATTATAATAAATTAAAAAAAGAGTAAAAGAATAATTTTACATTTATTTCTTTTGTCTTCAACAATTTTTATTTTGTTTTCAGTGCTGGAATCCACTGCCCTTTTGATGCGACGGATTCCAAAAGAAACCTAATTTCCTATTGGGGACCATGTTTTCCGTCTATTCTAGACACCTTCACTATTTTTGAAGGCATTTTCCTTGGCATTTTCCCAATATTCCTGGCTTTTTCCCACGAAAGCGGTTGGCCAAAAAAAAAATCTGACTTTGCAACGCCCATCTGATCTTTCAACTGTCACCACATGTACTGAAATTTTTTAAATTTCATTAACTGATTAAAAGAGTGACATTTATCATTTAAGATGCATTTAAAAGTTGATTAAAAAATAAGGTTCAATATTCCTTGCACATGCTCTATCATATTATTCTTTGATGATAAGAATTTTTATCACATTTATAAAAAAGACATTGTGGATATGAATATATATGGCATATGCTTATATAGATTAAATATCCTAATAATAAACAGATTGATTCAAAAGAATCAGAATATTAAAGCATAAATTTAAATATATCTCGAATTTACATTATCTAATTAATAGAAAGAATTTAAAATTCTGTTTTAAATTTAAATAAATCAGAAATGATTTTTTATATAAAATGTGATTATAAATTAATAATCTTTGAATATATAATAACTTAAAAACTGAAAAATACATGGAAAAGAAAGTTAATTCAAACAAATTAAGTACTTAGGACTAGTTTATATATATGGTGAAATTGGTTTCGATGAAATTGAAAAAGATAAAATTATAAGTAAAAATAATTTTAATAAAATAATAATAAATTTTAAGAAAAGAGTAAAAGAATACTATTGCATTATTATTATTTTGTCTTCGATAATTTTTTTTTTGTTTTTAGTGCTGGAATCCACTGCATTTTCGATGTGATGGATACCAAACGAAACGAAACCTTAATTTCCTACTGGTGACTATGTTTTCCATCTATTCAAGGCACACCTTTACTCTTTTTGAAGGCATTTTCCGTTGGCATATTCCCAATATCCCTGGCTTTTTCCCACTAAGGCAGTTGGCCAATAGGAATAGTAAACAAAATCTGACTTTGCAACGTCCATCTGATCTTTCAACTGTCGCCACATGGCACCAACAAATAGTTCATGGTTGGGAACATTCCTGGCACCGTGCGCATTAGCAAATACGATACACCTTTTCCTTTGGGATCAATATTTTCCGAAACTTCATCGTAAGAATGGCAGCGGATATAGTTGTGATTTTCGATTTTGATCAAACGATTATCGATTGTGAGAGCGATAACTGGGCGTTGGATGATGAGTTGGGTGCTACGGAGTTGTTCAATCAACTCCTTCCGACCATGCCTTGGAATCCTCTTATGGTTAGTCTTTTAATTTATTTTTTTATTTCTTTTTCTTTAATTTCCTAACGTAAGAAGTAAGACATTTTTCCATGTACAAAACAGGACCGAATGATGAAAGAACTTCATTCACAAGGAACAAAAATTGAGGACATTGTAGCTGTTCTGAAAAAAACTCCAATACATCCCCGAATCATCCAAGCTATTAAATCTGCTCATGTTTTAGGGTATGGTGTATATTTGAATTTTTTTTTCTGGTTTTCTCGCTAGAAAAATGCTTATAGGGTGTTATTACTTCCAGGTGTGATTAGAAGATTGTAAGCGATGCCAACATGTTCTTCATTGATACGATTCTGAAGCACCATGGCCTGAGGGAATACTTTTCAGAGATCAATACAAACCCAAGTTTTGATGAGAAGGCAGATGAGGATCTTCCCTCACCATGATTTCAACAAATCTCCTCATGGATGTCATACTCATAATCCCGGCCCTCCAAACATGTGCAAGGTATATAATTTCTAACTTAAAATCTTATTTACAAACAACATGAATCATATGCATGATGCATGCATGCGTGCATCAAATACAATTAGGAATTCTAAACTTTTTGGCCTGCAAAAAAGGACCGTGAGAACGCGTGTAATCTGATTTTGACATAATCTAATGCATTATCTAAATAGCTAAGAGCACATCTTTAATTAGTACACGTGCAAAGAATGATTCGCTGTAAGATTTATGATATGATACGAATTTTTAATTTGTCTTCTTTCTTCTCATCATATTGAATATGGTTTAATTCCTTCTTAACAGGGTATTGTGATTGAAAAGATCCAAGCTTCTCTGTCCGAGGAGAAGAAAACAATAATCTACCTCGGTGACGGACTTGGATTATTCACTTTCATAAAAAAAAAGAAAATTACTTGAGCTATTTCAAAAATATGTTATCTTAGTTTAGACTAAATAAACCCTTAAAAATTAGATTTAAGCATCACTCCAAAAATCAAATTCTAAATTAAACATTTAAGCAAACAGATAGTTTGCAATCTATTAATCCTCCACAAATGTGAGTAATTAGTTTGAATTCCGAAAGACAATGATGAAGCTAGCAAAAGAATGATTGAGGATTGAGTTTCCGTTTTCATCTTCAAAAGAGCAAACATGTGGTTAGCAGCCAGCAGCTAGCTGGCTCCCACCAATGAAATTGGCGAGGATGAAGATGAGGAATATGTGGACAATGTGTAATCCTCTGTTGCAATCGAATAACTCAACAAGGGTAAGCGAAGACGGCGCATGAGAGTGTGGGATTTATTGTTAGCATTTTTCAATTGTTGGGTTGCTATTAAATAGTAATTTAGAGTTTTAATAAAATAGACTGATTAATTTAGTTGTGGTTAGAAAACATGTAAGTAAGCTCAAATAGTTAATTGTAATAAACAAATATGAACTTTTATGCATCTTATTGGATCAGTGTAGTGATTGTGTAGGCCTGAAACTTAATATTCTTTGATGAGGAGACTATTAGGTTTAACTATAAATATAAGGTTAAGTCCCTTCTTCACTTCTCAACGTATTTGTATTTGTTTATTAACAGCCACCCTAAAGAGAGAAGTAGAAGATGAAGATCTGCCTAATCATAATCCTAATGATTATGCTTCCTTATGCTTCCGCTTTCGTTGATATCTACCTCAAATAAGTATGCATAATTAATTGTTTAATATCTCTTGTGTTCTAATTAGTGCATAAGAAAATTGATTGATTGATCTTCCATATGATATGAAGAGTTAGGCTTATGTAGAATTAGAATAAAGAGAGAATTTTTTAATTGTTCATCACAAAAAAGAAAAAACGTTTGGCGTTTTTTGGCAAAATAAATTCTAATCTTATGAAAGGATTTTATAAATCAAACCTTATGGCTTTTGTTGCCCATTAAACAAGGTTTAAAAACATAGAATCAATTTTGGGAAATTCATTTTGTGAAACAAGTAATTGAGATTCAAAGTTTATGAACAAAGTTTTTAATCTAAATTCAAAATTAAATTAAAACCTTGCTATTTTATGTTTTTGGATTAATTTAAATATCAATAATTGTTCATTATATGTTATAAACATGAAATAAAGGTTTTAATTTTGTAAAATTTCGATTTTTGATGACAAATTTAAAGAAAACCCAAAACGGGTTGGGTTCTACAGTGTTGTGTCGGGTTGACCCATTAGAGGGTTGAAGGAGATGAATAGTGTAAGGCAGAACGAAAGCCCACTCTTAGATGCGGACAGTGCGGCAAGTGTGAGCACATCTGGTGGCCATTTTAACCACTGTTTTTCTAACATGCTCAAAATTTTATTTCTGATTTTTCTATTATTATATTTAATTTTTTTGATGACTTTAAATATTTAATATTTAATAATTATTAAATTTTGATAATTATCATATATTATGCACATCTATTTTGAAATTTTATTGCATGATAAAATATTTGACAATGCTGTGAGTCTATTGGTAATATGTACGCTTCCTAATATGAATAAAATATTTACGTACTCTTAGCCTACAATTGTGTGCATAATTGAATAAATTAGGTAAAATTTATTTTTAGTAATTTTGAATTCTCAATTTATGAAACATACATAGTTTTAAAGATAAGTAAGATTTAAACTCCATGAGAATTTGGTATAGCTAGCTGTATTAAACTAGTAATTTTTTAATAATTAAATATTTTTGATTAATTAATTATTTGAATTTTTTGGAGTTTTATTTTTTTTTGTTTAAATTGATTTATTCCCATGACTATATATGTTATGTATCATTGTTAATTTTAAAAAAAAAATTTATTTTTTGATAGATGATACATAAGTATGAATTATGTTAAACGTTGATTTATTAGTAAGTTTCAAGATAATTGGTTTTGAATGCAATAATTATTTGTTGATCAAAAGAACAAGTTTGGTTTTGAGTATCTCACAAGGATCCATAGAGATACGTAATGATTTATGTCTCGCAAGGAATGATTAACTCTTTAAGGACCTAATGAGATACATCTAGGTTTTGTATCTCTGCTGAAATGATCAATTACATACATCGGGTTAAGTATCCACGTTAATAGTTTGAGCAAATTTGAGTTTTCTCAGATTGAGCAAATATTAGTTATCTCAAATTGAGAAAATTTTTAATTGATCAATATAAATGTTTGGCTGCCAAAGTGGCTCATTTATTGATATTAATGATTATTTTCTCAATCACAATGATTCGAGATGATTTCAGGTTACCTTATACAATCGCCTGCCCAAATGGGGTTATTGTGTTTGGTAATTTGGAATAGGACGTGGAGCACTATGGTTGAGAATATACTAGTCTAAAAAGTCTGTTTACCCAAAGGAGATAAACTTTTCGAAAATTAGGATATTTTTCATATTAGCATCATGTGGAGAGTACCTATTAACATATTACATTCTTTTCACAAAGGGGAGTTTGTGATAATGCACCTGGGCTTTTTAGTTCGATAACAAATAGCACACAGTGGATCGACGCTATTTAAATTATTGCTCAAAGTTAAATGTTGCATTCTATTGTCGTAAAAATTGTTGTTAAATTCTGTGATAATTAAAGTATAAAAGATAAAGTAGCTCTAATTGAAATGATAAAATGATTTAATTGTGATTGTTTTAGAGCTTAATTTAGTCATGGGTGTTTTCGTGAACATAATCATTAAGTTTTGAATGTTGTAATTGATTATTGTAGTTCTAATGTTGAAGTGTTGCATTTTGTGATGATAAAATTTTTTTTATTTGAGAAAATTTTGTGAGTTCTTAAATATTGTTAAGTTTTATAGATCCATGAGAAATAATTATTACATGCATGATCACTAAAATTGTTACATTGCTATGTTGCCATAATCTAGCAAATTAATGTTAGTAATTGATAATGTATTTATGGAATGTGACTGTCGAATTAAAATTTGTTGATTTTGAAAGCAAACTTTATATAAATTAAATATGCTTAACATGCTTGTAATGCAATTAATTTTTCACATCACATATTTTGATTTTAAAATTTTTAGACATTAAGTTTAAAGCTTAAAGAGGTGCATGATCTGATAAATAATTTTGCTTAAACTTCATATTTATCATGGACATGAAACAATATTGGTTGTTAAGATTTATAGAAAGCATTTAGATTATGCTAATTAATTGCATTGGTGAGAGAGTCTTTGGTTAATGATTATTGTCGTAGTGCAATTACATTATATTAATTACTTTTATTAAATAATTGCACAGTAAATTTTTCACATAGATTGTTACAGACTAATGATAAAATCTTGTTAGTCTCAAAATACTTACTAAGTTGAGTATGCTTTCATAAGATATTAAATTAGTTATACTTATGGAATGAAATTTGAAAAGAGAGCAATAGGTACAATTATTCATGAGTAAGTGCTTGAGATATAACTTTAGTGTCATGAGATAAGAGATATATTACAAAAGAATCCTGGGCAATAGATAACAAATGAATGGTGATCATAGAACATATGAGCAAAGGTTTCAGTATTTGGGTGTAAGCAAGAGATTAGTTTTGCAATTTTAAATTATTAAAGTTAAAGTTTTAATTAAAATGTATTGTTGTTGAGGCTTGCAAGATTAAATTGCCTTGAAAGTTTATGTCAAAACTCATGTTTGGTGATATTGAAAATATTGTATTTCTTATAATATTATTTTGTACATGAAATTGCATGATGCCGTAGTTCATTGTTGTGTGCATATGATTAGTGTGATTTATTAACTTTCATCATATGCCATTATGTTGAGATTTATGGTATGAAGTTCACGAAATTTGTAAAATCTCATGTTAGTATAAAGTATATGGATTGATAGATGTTTATGTGGGCTATCAATGTTAATTTTGATATTGCTTAAAGTCATTAAAATGATTTTTATGCCATAGTGAAAATGTTATCAATTGTTAAGACAATTTACTTGGTCATATGGCATGCTTAGAGATTTTGTTAATTGATAAAATGATTATGGAACATGACTTGAAATTAGTTCTTTAATGCGTTTAAGTTTTATATTGGGCAATTTAAGTTGTTAAGTGATCCATAGGGGCACACTGCGATTTAGTATCTCACTTGAAGTGATCACAGACATAAGTAATAGACATAAAAAATTAATGAAACCGAAATGATTATGAAAGTTCTTATGTTGTTAGGGGATTGTCTCTAAGTTACTACATGTGACAACCTGCCCAAAGGGGGTGATCATGTGTTTTTAATTTGGAGATAATCGTGAATTATAATTGTAAAATTAAAGCTACATGGACCTAGAAAATTTATTTGCCCAAAAGGGATAAATTTTCAAAAGTCTTTGTATTCATAATTATTTAAATTGAGAACACATAAGAGATAACGTGTTTTCTAAATATTGAGTTTGCCTTATATAAATTTATCCTTGAAGCACCTTAGTTATTATTGATAAAATTGACAAATAAGTTAAGTTGATTAATGTGATTATTTGTTGAAAATTGACTGATTTTTGTGCTCAATTTGAATTTATTGAATAATTGTCAACATAATTTAGTGTCTACCATAAGTGATAAGTTCTTGGATGATAGTCACTTTAATTATCACATCCTAGTATTTAAATTGTTTATGTCGTGCCTTAAAATAGCTTCCACACAAGGATATATATTTTAGACTTGATATGATATCTCTATTTGGTAATGTTTTGTGTAAAATTGAGAGTTGTTGAAATATAATTTCATTTTGATAAATATTTATATTAGTTGTTTAGCTCTCAATTAAGATACTGATTTTTGTATTTTAATTAAAATTATCAAACTTAGCATAATTATCATTTTTTAAAGGGCATATAGTTGTCATTTGTTGACAGCGTGTTTTCAAGAACATTGGTGAATTCTTTTTAAGGAACTCACATATGAGGGGAAGAAAATTATTTTACACTTATTGCACATGTAAGAGTTTTGAAGGAATAAATTTTATGCAAATAAGTAATTTATTTGTTTTGTTTTGATAATTCTTTGTTAATATTCCCCATTTTGTTTAGGTTTATATGATTTATATTTATAAATTACTTAAACTGATTTTAAAAGAAAATAAGAATTTTAATAATCTTCCTCTTCTACCTTGAATAATATTATTATTATGAATTGACCTTTTAAAGTTATGAGGAAGAATAGTAGAAAGGTTTTGGCTATATTGCATGTTTATTGAGTCAAAAACTATTCTTTTAAAGAAAATGAAAATCAGTGGGAGTTCACATGTTTTGGAAAGTATTGTGTAACGCCCTCGGAAGCCGAGATTTTTGGGCCAACTTTTTCCTTTACTTATTGTGTTTGTCACTCGCTCAGTGTAGCTAAAACCTAACGAGTAGAATCCTACTCTTATAGTTGTTTAAGACTAGTTGTCTAAGGTCCCATTAAAGTCTCCTCGTAGGGCGTGCCAAAAACGACACTGAAAAATTCCGCCTCTATTTTGGTCTATTGTCCATCCCCATACTAAGTACATCATCATATCAACCTGTAGAAATTTCCAATCTCAAAATAACATCTGACATACTTGATGTCCATTGATTCAATATATATATCGAGATTACAACTTAATCACATAGCACAGTTGTTTACAGACTCGATATTTCCTAATACTTACATCCCAAATCTATACACTGTGTATACAAAAGAATTTAGTCTGGGATATAAACAAAAGAACAAAAGGATTATACCTTCATTCAAATTATAATTTTCTGCAGCTCGTACAAAATAACTCTTGGTGCACCACTCTCACGCCGAGTCTACCTGAAGTAATCTGTGAGGTGGAAGGAGGGGAGGGTGAGCCAATGCCCAGTAAGAAAATATATGCCAAGTGATATTAAACATCTATTGTACTATGTGCATGAAGATGCATGTTAAAACCAAGTAATATTGGTAATTAATGTATTTAACAAAAATCGATACACCGAGGTCCAAAACATACGTACAGTGTAAAATATACACAATGGTACAAGATCGGTTAGACCAAAAGCAAAGCTTGAAATAGATATAAAGCCAAGATCTTGTAAGCTCAATTCAAATACATATTTTACTTCTGGAAAACACAACCATACCCCAGTTTAAATACAAAATCTTGGAAACGTGGTATGTCCTTTCGTATAATTTGGTAAAGTAACCAGGAAATGGTAATATAACCATGAAACTTTTACACAAGAACGTTCACTGTGGCCAACAGTGGTTCTCTCTTATAGGCACCTATTGGCCATGCCGGCATAAATGATACCATAAAGGTATCTCACGATGTCACAAAGACATCTCACGATACCACGAAGGCATTTCCACGATACCACGGAGGCATCTCCACGATGTCACGAAGACATCTCCACGATACCACGAAGGCATCTCCACGATACCACGAAGGCATCTCCACGATGTCACGAAGGCATCTCACGATACCACGAAGGCATCTCCACGATACCACGAAGGCATCTCCACGATGTCACGAAGACATCTCCACGATACCACGAAGGCATCTCCACGATACCACGAAGGCATCTCCACGATGTCACAAAGACATCTCACGATACCGTAAAGGAATCTTATATATCAAAATCCGTAGAAAGACAACTTTTCAAAACACCATTGTATTACCAAAGTATGTGTATCATTTAAAACAATGTCTTTTGAAACTTCAGAATGATTAAACATGCTTGGAATATTTAACACTTAATCCCTACATGTGAAATCACTTTAGTAGAGCTGTCCGAGTAAACCATTTCAACTCATATAGATCAAACTCAATACTTTAGCAAAATAATATTTTCGTAAAGCATGCGGATCTCAATGCAGAGTTTAATCTATGAATTTCATGATGATAGTGGCATATACTACCAACATAGGCTAACTCGTATGAAGTACACCTAGGTAACTTTCAACCGAAAATCCGGCATTATAACGGCGTAATACTAACTACCCCCAATATCCTTTTCGCACAAACATATTCAACCTGCATTATCTTCCAAAGACCTCAATACATAATATGCAACATGTATACAAGTCCAATCTCATTCAACCATAGCATAACTTCAATCTGTAGCTTATGTAAGAATAAATATCTACAACAGCCACAATACATTTATCTCATAAACTAGGGATATACATATATATATATATATATTTCTATATAAATTTCAATACATATATATATTCAACACGAAGTAATTATATTTAAATTCAACTAAATATATTATAGTTATGTATTGATATATATATATATATATTGACTAGGGTTAATATATTTATATACATTTTAACTTAATATTTATGAGTATATTTATTTTTAACTAGAGGTATATATATATATATTTTTAAATATATTAAAATGCATAAACATGACATAGCACTAATAGGTAGCATAACAACCTTGGAATATTTTTCTTACCTATAAAATACTTCACTAGGATTTAGTATCCAACCCTTTCACCTTGCACTTTAGCACTTCCTTGTATTTTATTTCTCTCTTAGGCCCTTTGAAAGCTTTCAATCGAACCCTTCCCTACTGCTTGTTCCTCACTGTTTTGGAGCTTTTGTTTGTTCAAAATGTAGTGATCCTATGTTCATACAAAACCTTAGTAATTAATCTACTATACACCAAAACAACTCTTAAGCTAAAGAGCATTCTTACCTTAAATTCCCAAGTGATCAAGACCTTTAAAACCTAAGTGTGCTTCACCGATTCAATTAGTAGCCACCACAAGTTTCCCTACCATCAGCCTCTCGGTTCTAGCTGCTGTCCCCATCATTTCCCTTGTTTGCATGTTAGTTACTACTCTGCCTCACGCCTCTGCTTCAGCTAAAAATACCCCTTTGTTACTGCTCTACTTCTGACCAAGGAAGAGAAGTCAGCGCACTTCTTGTCTCCCTTCCTACTTCTCTTTCTTTCCCTTTTTTTTTTTGTGTTTCTCGTTGCTTCTGGCTTTGCTGCCTTCACAGAGTTGCTGCTCTGTTTCTTCTCCAAACAGCCCTCTCTTCTTCGTAATTTTTTAAAAGAGAAAATCTAGCAACTTACTCTTCCTCCAAATCTCCTCTGCATTGCTCGTTTCAGTTGCTTTGCTTCTTTATTTTCAGCAGCTAATCAGGCCATTTTAGCCCTCGCTTTTGCACTGATTCACAGCGACAGTTTGCACTCTTTCTTTCTTGGTTCTTTTCCCTCAGCTGCAACTCCTATTTCACCCCTCTTTTAAACCCCAACTATCAACCCTGAATGACGCTAATATCTGCCCCCTAACTTAGTGCCTAATAGCAGCTTTCGACCACCCCAAATGCCACTGCTTCTAGCCTTTCCCGATTCCTTTTTCTTCGCTTAGAGCCGTCAATGGCAGCCCCCCTTTTTTTTCTCTTCACAAATTTCCTTTCTTTTCTTCTTTCTCAGTGCAGCCCTTAGCCTTGAATCCTCCCCTTACCCGTTAAATCAGCCCTCTCTTTTTGTGTGTGAAAGACTCCCACGTTAGTGGGAGTAGTTTGAATACTGTTGGCTTCCTCAAGAAGCCAACAGGATATTTATTTATTTATTTCAGTCTTATCATTATTTTTATATCTATATTATACTAATATATGTGTAAGGTGTATATTAATATATACGTAATGCATAATAAATAAGCTCTAAATATTTATTTTTTTGTAGCTTTTTATATATTCATTTCATTTATTTTGTTGTGTTAATTTTATGTGTATGTATGTACATATTTAATTGTATGTTTACTAGTATACATGATTATTATTTCCTATATGCATTACTTCATTTCTCTTATTATTTTAGGAAATAACAATTAAATTCTTACTAGTATTGCAAGTTCATATTTTCGCTATCTACATAGAATCTCATGTAAGTTTGAGTTCACAATACTAGCTTGCTAATATTAATTTAGACACGCTCGTTTACCCACTCATTGATATATCACCAAAATTATCCACGGAAGAATTTATTTAATTAAATTAACTTAATTTATTTAACTAGTAAATATTTTATCACCTTGCATCAAGTGAATAAATTCCTTTTTAACAAGGTAGAGTTACTTGTAGCTTAGAACTTGACTCGGTAGAGTTACCTCGTGTTGGCTAGTTTGCTGACTCGCCTACCTATACATTTGAGTCCCTACAGCAATATCCAAGTAGTTATTGTCTGATCATATATTATAATAATTTTAATTAAAGAATTAATTTAGTAGGGTCAAAAATTTTTGGTTATCACATTAGTTGTCTCAATGGTACCAGGAGTGTAAGAACTAGGTACTTAAGGGTCCTAAGTTCGAACCTCCTGGGGGACGCGAATTGGGAATTTATTCCCGATAAAACCGTGCGGGCGCCAGTGGGCCCCAGAGCGGACAGTTCGGATGAGTGGTGGCGCCTGGGCCCCCCGGCGGAGTCCGGTAAATCCAGGGCATCACAATAAAACGCGCGTTTTATTGTGATGCCCTGGATTTGCCGGTCTCAAGCCGGAGGGGCCCAGGCGCCACCACTCATCCGAATTGTCCTCTCTGGCGGGCCCACTGGCCCCCTCAAGGTTTTATCGGGAATAATTCCCAATTCGCGTCCGCCATGACTTGAACCCCTTACCACTTGTAAGTGTCAAGTCATGACTAACCATTGGACCTAGGTCCAATGGTTAGTCATGACTTGACACTTACAAGTGGTAAGGGGTTCAAGTCATGGCGGACGCGAATTGGGAATTATTCCCGATAAAACCTTGAGGGGGCCAGTGGGCCCGCCAGAGAGGACAATTCGGATGAGTGGTGGCGCCTGGGCCCCTCCGGCTTGAGACCGGCAAATCCAGGGCATCACATATTGAGAACTCATAAATGCTCTAAAATCATTGTTTTGGAGATATCATATGCATTAAGGTTAGTGGGAGCACTTAGGCTATTGTTTGGCATACGCTTAAAAGGACATATAGTGCAAACACATGAGTATGAAAATTTTGCATTCTGTTAGTAATTTTGTAAGTGATTTATTAAAGTGACATTATGAAATTCAAAGAACAATATTAGTTATCACATTTGTCATGAGGGTAACCAATACATGACTTTATTGTGACTCTATTTATTATTATGCTTCTTGCTGATCATTTAAAAACTATCGAAACATGTTTGTGATTCACTAGATTAGTGGGAGTCACTGTGATTGATGATGACATGTTTTCTCTGTATGAAAATTTTGATATATTCATTTTGATGATAAATGCATTGTGATTTGTTATTTGAAACCACTATTGTTTTGGGTTACTTTACTTGATTAAATGCATCGTTTGTAATTGCAAAATTACCTATGAGGTATAGTTTGACTTGAAAATATCCATAAGGTATTGCATGTTAAAAGAACATTGGTGTTTTGAGGTCTTTTGATGTATTGGTTTAGTGAGAGTGTGTTACTTGTTTTTGAACTCTCATGTTATACATTATGCTATGTTCAGATCGCTTTATGTTTGGAATATCTATGTGATATTTCACTTAAAATGTTAGTTGATGATTATCATTGGTTTATATCATGAGCTGTCATGTTGATTATTTTGTACGTGTACATATAAGAAAATTGTGAAATTGGCTTTACATCAATGGGGTATGTCTTGGTAAATGATACCACTTAATAATCTCGAGGACAAGGAAGAGACATATTAGCACATCTAGTTGCAAAATAGATTTCTCAGTAAGTTAAGGAAAAATTGGATTTCTCGGCGAGTTAAGGAGAAATCAGAGGGCTGACAATGAAAGTAACACATTTGATAACTACTAGGTGTTATTTTCTTGCTACACAGCCACATTAAGATCTATTGTTGATGTGGTCAATAGAATTTGTAACCGTGTATTGGTTTTGTGTCAATAAAGGACACAATCGCCTCTATGATTCTGTATTAGTTGGTCATGTTGAACAAAATCATTAAGATGTTGTTTCTAAGGACTAAATTGTTTTCAAATCGTGGCCATGTCAAAAATAAAATTAATCAACCTGGAGTCTTGTTTTATAAAATAAATTTTCTTAAAGTTAAAAACCCCAATTAATATTGTCCAAGTGAATGAATGTTAAAATTTTTCAATTGGTGGACTACTATTAATTGGTAGTTTTGAGTTTTAATAAAACAGACTAATATAATTTAGTCTTAATATGAAAACACGCAAGTAAATCGAAATAGTTAATTGTGATAAACAAGAATGGGCTTTTGAATATCTTTTTGGGTTTAGAACTTAATATTCTTTGACGGGAGACTATTAGGTTCAACTATAAATATAAGGTTAGATCCCCTCTTCACTTTTCAACATATTGATATCTGTTTATTGAGAGCCACCATAAAGAGAAAAGTAGAAGAGGAAGTTCTGCCTAATCATAGTTCTAATGATTATGCTTCCTTATGCTTTCGCTTTCGTTGATATCTACCTTAAATAAGTACGCATAATTAATTGTTTAATATATCTTTTGTTCTAATTATTACATAAAAAAATTAATTGATTGATCTTTCATTTATTGTCACTTGCAGTTAGCAACTTATTAAAATCTAGGATTAATGGATGGATTATTATCCTATCCACTGTCAGTGGAGTTTTTTAACTCTACAAGCAGGATTAGGATAATGACATGTGTCCTTTAAAAATATTAAAAAAGATAATAAATAAATAAAATGGGACATATATCATCATTCTAATCCTGCTTGTGAAGTTAAAAAACTCTACTGACAGTGTATAAGATAATTTTCCTTAATGGATTATCAGAAGTCAGGATAACATTAAAAAATAAATATTGAAATTGAACAAGCGTCGAAAGGAAGACGTGACGAATGAATTGTAGCTAAATCCATGTTTTCTTCTCTGGAATCTAGACTCTTTTGTCCAAAAAATTTAAGTAATATGCTATTATAATTTCACATGTGAAACATTAATAATAATAATAATAATAATAATAATAATAATAATAATAATAATAATAATAATAATAATAATTATTATTATTATTATTATTATTATTATTATTATTATTATTATTATTATTATTATTATTATTATTATTATTAAGTATACGTTTAGTTTAGATAAGAAAACGTTTAAGTCGTAAACATTTAAGTCGTCCAGAAAAAAATTTTCTAAATACTTTTAACATTGATTCCAATGATTTTAGAAATTTGAAATTTAAATTTTGGTATTTGAATTTTGTTTCTCACAAAGATTAAATAATCATTTTATTTAATAAATATAAAATTACGAATTAATAGCAGCTCACTTTAAACAAAAATTTTAACACAAAAATCTGAAAAGCATGAATTTTATGTTTTTGCAATGAAAAGACTTTCACCTAAACTTTTTTTTAATTTCCTGAAAGAAAAATGAAAACTAATATGGTCAAGAAATCTCTACTTTTCTACCTAAGAACATGAAAATGGTACACAAAAATCATTAATATTGAGCAGATTGCTAGATTTTTCTGTTTTCATTGTGCTTTCCCGTACGATCAATTCAATCAAAATAATAAAAAAAAAACTCAATTAATTCCAGGAAAAATCAGGTGTTGTCGTCACACCCTTGTTCCAAAAGGATTGTGAACCAGAACTAAAGAAGGTGGCTCGGAAACTTTCAAGCGTAATAGCCACATACAGTAAAATGCAAGAATCAACCGACGGAATCATACCCAGCATAGTCTCTCTGTTTTGTAGCAGGTGAGTCTTCAAGGTGGCCTCGTGAATTAGATCCCCTCGAATATTCCCTTATTCCTCCCACCGTCATCCCTTGCTTTGCTTCTGATAAACCCTAAACCTAACCCCGGCCCTTTCATAATTATCCAGCTATTTCCACGGCGCTGATTGATTACACGGTCCAAACAAAGTCAACCATCAGACGGGTAGTATTGCTTATAGCAGGGTGATAATATAGAAGCCGTGTACGAGATTAGTATCTCTGTTGTCTGGGATGCTTGTGGGAAAACGATAGAGGGATTCTTGTGGCCTGCTTCCGATTCGCCTCATAACTCCTGTCCTGTCTTCTTCAACTAACATTCCTCTGGCATAAAAAATATTCATTGTTTTATAACTAACACTCGTTTTCTCACATGCACCTAACACTTTCTGTCGTATAAGAGAACTTCTATTTACACTACCGTTTTTACTCTTTATACTAAATTTTTTTTACAGCACAAAAAAACCATTAAATATTTTTTTATTTTACAATATTAACCCTCATCAACCATCTTTTCTTCTTCATCCCGGGCACCTAAAGGAGATGTTGGAGGAGAAATCAAAGGCTTAGTTTGGATGCCTGGCCAGTGCGTTTAGCACCGGTGTGATGGCATATTTTGCTAAATAACAAAAAAATCACAAAAAGAGAAAATAAAATTAGTAAAATTATTATTATACTTTTTGATTTGATTTTATTATTTTATTAAAATACATATAAACACGGTGGTCATTTTATTTTTTTTAATTTCACTGGAATCATCGCACCGTTTATCCAAACTAATCCTCAGAATCGACTGTGACGAACGCGCCAAACTTTTGTATTTTTTATTTAAGACCCAAAAAAGAACCCAAAATTAATATTTATATTGCAAAAAAACCAAAAGTACTGAGCTTAAAAGTATCAACATGAAAAACCCAGAAGTTATTTTCTATCTTTTCTTCTTTATTTTAATTTACACATCTTTATCAAGGCTCAGTTAATCTTTACATGAATTCAGAAAAGGAATGAGATATTATGCCACACTGCTTGCTTTAAATCTTGAGCATGAAATTAGTCGGGGAGTTGAAGGGAGTAGAATTGACCGGGCTCAGCTTATGGGATCACTGTGCTGATGTCCATTGTCGGAGCGGAGGGTGTGTGTTGGAGGTGCACCGCTCGCGCGGCCATGTCTCGCACAGAGCTTCTTGCCCGAAAGTGGTAGTCTCGCGCAAGGCTTCCTATGCGAGGCTAGTGCAGAGATTTGTCTCAACGTAAAAATTAAAAACAGAATTATTAGTTAAAGAGGGAGAAGACTGGTAGCTCAGAAAAAAATGACTGGTTACAGGTTTGTGAAGATGACTGGTTAAAGATTTGGAAAAATTGAGGAAAAACGTGAATGTACTGACGCAAAAAAAGGAAAGGTCAGTTTGTCTTTTTATTAAGGGTATTTTCCGTCTCAAACAAAATTTGCTAGTTTAAAGAGCGGAAAGGTGAGTAGAAATAGAAATTCTCCTAGTATAAATACCCCTCCTTCGTTACGTGACTTGGTACCAAGAACAAATAGAAAAAAGAAAGCATTCAAAGAGTTCTTGAGTTTTTCCAATTCCGTTGATTTTCATTAGGAGAGATGGCCGGAATTGTCGTGGTTTTTGATTTTGACAAAACCATCATCGAGAGCGAATGTGATGAGTGGATTGTTGAGGATTTGGGTTTCACCGACTTGTTCAACCAGCTTCTTCCTACCATGCCTTGGAACTCTCTCATGGCAAGCCAATTCAACCCTCTGGAATTTCTGTTTCTGTTGTTTTTAACATTTAAAAATGTTTAAACCCTAAACCCTTTCTTCCCTGTGGTATAAAATTATAGGACAGGATAATGATGGAGATTCATGCGCAAGGAAAAACTGTTGATAACATTGCTGAGGTTCTGAAACGAATTCCTATCCATCCCAGAATCTTCCCGGCTATCAAATCAGCTCATGCTTTAGGGTCCTTGTTTTTTTTTTTTCTGCTTCTTCTGTTATTGTTTGACACAACAAGAATTTATATTAGGGTGATAAAATTGGTTGGAAATTTTTTCAGTGTGTGCTCAGGGTTTTAAGTGATGCAAACGTGTTCTACATTGAGACAATTCTGGGGCATCTTGGGTTGAGGGAATATTTCTCCGAGATCAACACAAACCCCAGCTTTGTTGATGAAGAAGGAAGGCTGAGAATCTTCCCTTACCATGATTTCACCAAGAGCTCCCATGGCTGCGACCTCTGCCCCCCTAACATGTGCAAGGTACCAACATGGGATTTAATTTCGCTAATGCGACATTTCTTGGGACTTGAATGTGCTAATCAAGACACCAAGCTTCTGTAGAAAGACCTATACATTTCATACAAGCAATGCCCACAAATTCTACAAAATTTTATAATTAGTTGATGGCATTCCACACACAGTCAATTTCATCCAACTTGCTTGGAGTTTTTATTTATTGGATAAGTAAACAATAAACTTCTTTCTTTGACCTCACTTATTCTATTAATGGTTCATTTGAGGACATTAATCAAGCCCACGATCTTGACATCAGTCAACAATGATTTTACATCATATAAATTTAATTACAATAATGAAATATGAAGTCAACAATTTTAACTTTGGCTTCTGCTTTGTGTAACAGACGGTTATCCTTGAAAGGATTCAAGCTTCTTTACAGGGGAAGAAAAAAATCATCTACATTGGAGATGGTAGTGGTGATTACTGCCCAAGCCTAAGGCTTGCAGAATCAGACTACCTGATGCCAAAGAAGAATTTCCCACTGTGGGATTTAATTTGCAGGAACCCTAAGCTAATTAAAGCTGAGATTCATGAATGGAGTGATGGTGAAGAGCTCGAGCGTGTTCTGCTGCAAATAATCAACATGGTTTCTGTTGAAGAAGACAATGACAACTCTGCTCAATTGATCTCTGTTGACTGCAAGCTGCAAAAGATTTCAGCTTCTAACCATACCTTGCTGCCACCCCTGCCATTGTTGGGCCAATGCTCACCCAGCGCAAAGTAACTCCAAAAGATTTTAGTTGTAAGGCCATGTTGCCTGCTCCCTCTAATGAAGCCTGTTTGAAATAAATGCAATTATGCAAATAAACTTTGCCAAAGAGAAATTAAAATCATACATGTTGTTTTGATTACAAGAAAAATATTTAATAATTAAGGATGAAGGTAAAATTATTTGAATTCAAATTCAAATATTATAATATGTCACAACCTTACGAGAAATAATTAAATTTGCTAAGAATAAAGATAAAATTATTTGAATTTAATCTCAAGTATTACACTATGTTATAACTTTACGAGGAATGACTAAATCTGTTAAGCAATATGAGTTTGCCATATGTGTGAGGGTGAGACTGAGAATAATAAATGAAGTGGACCATCCGATTAGACCCTATTGTCTTACACATATACTCCAAATAGATATGTGTTTCTATCAGAATAGTTCATACTGGACCAATTATATATGGACTAAGATTAACCATTAGTTTTATAATTAACATTTTAATACGAAGATTGCTATGTTTATGACACAGAACTTAACCAATTTTTTATCAATGAAAACAGTTTTTTTTTTTTGTACTACGATTGTGGTTTGGATTTAATACCTCCAGTCTTGAAATCGATTATAGTACCACTAAACAAACAATATTTCTGGGTGAAATGGTGGTTATTAAAATTAATAGTATAGGTTGGACAGAAAATTTTAAATAAAAAATCTAGGAAGTCAACATCAAAGGAATTTTTTTTTATACCCATTATGTAGGTTAAGATTGTTTAAATTTGAATATAAATTTTATAATTTATGAAAACATTTCTTTAATCATAAATATGATTAACACACACCGAAGGAAAAATTACAAATCATAAAAAAACTAAAAAAATAAAAAAGTTTCATAGGAGACCTCACTTTTTAAATGTGATCGGCTTTAACATTATTGTATCATCATCATCATCTGTCTTTATCACAATATTGATTTGAAACAAACTATTTTATACGGTGGATCATATATTCACCACGTATATATCAGTGGATAATATCATAAAAAATTTGAGTGGTTGAATGTTTAAACTTATTGCCAACCTTTCAAAAAAAAAATTGTTGCCAACCTTATCCCCGTACGAAAAAAACAGCTCCCCCACCGCCACATCCACTACACTCTTCGTGTTTTTCAACACCAATTTTTTTTGTCAATTTTTAAATATTAAATAATTAGAGATGTAAGTACTTGAATTCAAAATCAAGACTTACAATATATCACAACTCATTCTTAATCATTAGGTCAAGAGATTGTTGACTTCAACGCCAGTCTTTGCATCACAATGATTGGTTAGTGTCAACCATGGGATACTCTGGTCATCATTTGGTACTGTATATAATGTATACAGTTGTAGTATAACAATGATATATATTAAATTTTAGTATAAAAAAAAATAATATATATTAATTTTATGATCCAAGTGGATTTTCACAAGATTAAAGTTCCATATTTAATACTTGTAACTAGGTTTGTTTACAGTAAAATCGCAAAATATCGACCTTACAGTAAAGTCATAAGATCTTAAATATCTCATTAAAAATTGAATAAATAATAAAAGTTAAAAAACATATAAATAATGTTTAACATGTCAACAAGTAAACTTTAATTTATTGAAGTATAATATAAATTACATTTTTATCATTTAAAAAGGCAATAAAATATATTTTTATCCGTTCATAAAATAACCAAAATTATATTTTTATCATTTCAAAATATTAAAGCAAATTATATAATATAATAAACTTCATAGTTTTTTTCTTTTTTTACCTTAGGTTATATATATATATATATATATATATATATATATATATATATATATTATATATTACAAAAGAGCTCATGCTAAATTAGCAAGAGAAAATTAAGAAAATAATTTTTTTTTTATACTTTCCCTTACGCTAATTGATTGAACTAAAAATTCTACAGATAGATAAGGATGAAGTCGAGAGCTATTTTTCTTAAAAGAAAACAGATTAGATAACATAAATATTCAAAATATAAAATCATTATTGAACTTATTATACAACTGGTTAAAAAACATAGAATGAAACAAGAAAACTATTCTACTAATAGGAAAGGAAAAAGGACAAGGTGGGTGAATTTATAATTACGTATTAGGCTTTGAACAATATCTGTCTTTAGGAATTATTAGTGAGCAATGCATGCTTTAGGGAGGCCCTGAGGAAATCGCTGGATGTGTGCAGTAGTTCTAAATCATGCAGTTTTTCTGAAACCATTTGAGCTTTTCTTAGCTGGTTGTATCAAGTTCGTATGACAGCCAAGCGTATCTGGACTGCAAGCTTGAAGAACAAGAAGATTTGCCTGAATATCAGACACAAGGAGCAGTGAACGGAGCTTTGCTCCAGTCTGTCTTGATAGCCCAGTCATCAGTGTCTCAGAGACTAAACTATATTCTCATGATGTAACGACCCTTTACACCGAAAATACGAATAAAAATTTTCCTTTTTCACTTACTTGGTTGGGCTGTACGTAGTGTCACTAATCAATTTCTAAGCTAATATTATATTAACTAAGTCAATGTCCTTTAGTTACCTTAGGTCCTAGTCAAATTCTCCCACTAAGCATGCATTTATAATTTCGAATCATTCTATTTGACTAAATATATCTCTACCCAAGTTGCATGCATTGTTATAAACTATAACTATATTCTATACTTCCTTTAATTACATCCCCATACTATAAAAGTACTGAAATACAAGTCTGAATATAAAAGATAATACTGTACATCACATACCTTCAAGAGTGGTACAAAAGCCTCGAAGGACTTGCTCAAACCCCATGTACAAAGCATCTACTGCAATTAATCTGGAAGGTGGAGAGGGGGGTGAGCTTTTTGGAAAGCCCAGTAAGAAATACATATAAGAAACAGATACCGAATTTCTATATGCAAGTTTCTAAAACATTTATCAAAACTTGAATACTGTATTTCATACCATTCGGAAATCAAATCATGCTTATGCAATGCATCAGAAAGCATTCCGTTTAAACCGAAACATAACAACTGAATTCTAAACATATTTCAAAATATACATACTTATTACATTTAATTTCAATACGGATTGTCAAATCAAATTCTTATTAGTTTCAAAATCCAAATATCATTCATTCAAAACTCTTATACAAAGATAAGCACGAAAAATCATATACATACTAAGCTGGAGACATGTTAGCGACTAATAATTAAACATGCAGTTCAAATTGACATATGGCCATAGTCTAAAGGGGGTCCACAGTGAGCACTGATCAGGTGTCAACTGGGCCCGCTGTGGACTGGATCAAGGTCACAGCAATAGAAACTCTACTGTAGACTGGATCAGGATCATACAGTAGCCCAAAACATTACCTACTGTGGACTGGATCAGGGTCACACAATAGTCCAAAACATTACTGCAGTGATTGTTAGTCATGTCTCAACATTTTCATACATATAGTTCCTATTGCGAACTGATTCAAGGCCACACACAGTAGTCCGAATACAAATACCTATTGCGGGCAGAATCAACGTCATGCACAGTAGTTTCAAAACAATACCATATATTTTCGGAATTCAAAACAGTATTTTCGTGCTTTAGGAAAGTTCATAACAAAAGTCATACATTTCTTTCAAACCATATAAACTATACATACTCATAATATCTTCAAAACAATAACATAAGTTGATAATTCCCTGAGATAAATATCTCGGTTGAAAGCCTTATAAACAATTCAAAGTCGTAAGATTTAACCGTTTTCAAAATAAGTCTACCGGATAAATGGTTGTTTTCAAATGATTGCTTAAATTAAGCTTAAATCATAAAAACCATTATTTTCATAAAAAATCCGGCAATATAACAGCTTATATTTTCTTAAAACTCCCTGCAGGAAAATACAGTTTATATATCCACAAAGTAGTTGATTTTAAATAGCATTTAGTATCTCTTACGTTCCGATATATATCTCTTACCTTTCTACTGAGCCTTATTGCTGAGTACACCATGCTTAAACCGAATTCGCAACTTGTCATTCTTGCCAAGCCTAGCATCAAACTTGAGTTCACTTCCTACTTGGTGTTGTTTCATTCCTATATCATATACACGTTCCCAAAATCACATCACACATTGTCACATGTATATACTTATATATATAAATACACCCACATACTCTTACCTTATAATTTCGATCTACTAAGTACCTAACCATTTCTTACTCATTTTCCTCATTCTTGGTCATGATTAATTTTCTTTACTACTCATGTATACGCACACTTTAATACCCCACATATATATATATATCCTATTTTTATCTTATCTTACGTTAATATATATATATATATATACACACACACACACACACACACACTTTTACCATTTGTCCCTTTCCAAAACCGATAGCAATTTCCAAGTTCATCATCAAGCATTTTTCCAACAATTTTGATTAATATTCTTTTAATCCATATATATATATATATATATATATTATATATTAAATAACATCTAAATATCTGAACACTTTCATAGTCATCCAACCTTTGCTATTATCACTTCATATTTATTCAACTCAATAGAATCTACTAAAATAAAATTTTACTTCCAACCTACATAAATGTCTTACCAAAGGTCTTGCAAGCTTAGCCATCCAAGCCACTAACAAGCTTCATCAAGTTTCCCCAAAATTGGCCATATAGTTTACACTACAATTTCAAATTCACATAAAAACTTCAATTAATCATATACAATATAATTTCAAGTCTCAACATAGTGGAATTATAAAATTCTCTTACCACTTTACCTTAGCCCAATGGCCTTTGTTTTCAGCCTTAGTTGATTGGTTACTCATCTTTAAAATTCCAGTTTCAATTCCTTCTTTTCCTCTTAACTCTTGATTTTTCTAGCACCGCTATAGCCCAAAAAATCTAGCCTCTGCAGTCTTAATTCCAGCCCTCAAATTAGCCTCGAAATAGCCTTTAAAAATTCCTTAATTCAACCCTGCTTACATGTCATTTTGACAACCCCAAAACCAGCAAATTGTCACGCCTTCAGCTTTGTGTTCTAACCCAAAACAGCCCTTCTTTTAGCCTTAAAATCACCTTCCTTCAGACCTCTTTCCCACGTGGAAATAGCAGCCCAATTGAAAGAACTTGCCACGTCGGTAAAGCACTCCCAAAACAGAAGACCTTCACGCCTTTAGCTGCTTTCCAACCCGATACCCTTGCTATCCTGAAGGAGTTAGAGAGAAAATGAAGCTCTTTTAAGCTACAGTACGATCGAAATAACAGCAGCTTCCAGCTGCTACGTGAGGTAATGCGACAGAAGCACTTTGTAGTTCTTTGGTTCTTGTTTTTGCTGCACTTTCAGTCCTCTCTCTTCCTCCTTTTCTTCCTCCTACTGTAGCAGTGAATGAACCCAGGTTTGCACCCCTTTTTGCTTGTTCGATCAACCCTCCATTTTCTCTTTAAACTTCAGTCTTCACACTTTCACCATTTCTTTCCAAAATGCTCTGTTTTCCAGCACTTGGTCGACAGCCAATCTCTTCACCTTTGCTTCTGTTTTGTGGCTTTTAGAACTTGATCTTACTTGGCCGTAATTCATGCTCTCTTTAACCTTAACAGCCGACCCCATTTGAGTGGCCAAAATGATGATGCAAGGGTGAAGGATGAGAGTCTCGGTTCAGCAGATAAGGAAAGGAAAAGTGAAATGGGCTTTTGTTAAAAGGATGATGATGATGGATGGTGGGGAGTAAAGTTGCAGTGGCTGTTAAACAATTTAAGTTAGTGGGATTGGTTTTGATGAGGCTTCCTCGAGAAGCCATATCCATATATAATATTTTATTCCCACTAACATTTTTATATTTATATATTTATTCTTTATTATTTACTCCATTTGATATTTAGCAAAATTATATTTCTAAATAGTCTTAATCCTATACTATATAATGTTTATTCCACCAATATTTCATAATTTCTAAATTTATTAATTTACATTTTATATTGTCACTTTAATCCTAAAGTTATTAATTTAATTTAATTTCTCAAGGCCCTTCTTAATCATCATAACTCCAAGTAAATTTTCAATATACAAATTTGTCTCCAAATCACATTGTTTAATCCATTAAAATGAATAATTTGCAGTTGTTACATCCTCCCCACCTTAGAAAATTTGGTCCTCCAAATTGATCATGGTTATCTTAAACTTTTGAGGATGCTTTCCTTCTTTCATTTTCTCTATACTCAAAGTTATCCAAGTCTGATGGTTCTTCAAATTCTAATTTCCTAAATTAAGCTTGTCTTGAAGATCATATCTAATTCATATTAACTTCGAAATTCAACAATTCAAGCATTCAACAAATCAAAGGTACCTCCTTATCTCACACTTTGATATTTAATTTCAATATAACCCAAAAACACCAATCGTATATCCAGTATCCTTTGTACTAACAAAATCTCTTATCCATGACAGCACTTAAAATAAAGTTGCTAATTCATTAATTGTCAGTAACTTAGTTACCACAAAGGTTTCGTATATTAATTTCAATTTCCTTCACATCGACTATTAAAATTTTCTCCTTTACTAAATAATCGTAAAACTTTAATAAATATCAAACCACTATAGGAGATTTTATCCATAATTTCACACTACACAAAATTCGAATATAAAGCTTGTAGTGTTCAATAGAACTATGTATTCAGTTATTGCCTTTCAAATTGGATCATGGTGATCTTAGAATAGGTGAGGTTACTTCGTTTTTATTAACTTTTCAATTCATATTTAGCTTCTTGCGAAGAATAATGTTATCAAAGTATTTTTTTTTTTTACCAAGGAAATCACCTTGAATCTCAATACCTTATCCTTTTGATCTATAACTAGGGAATTCAAAAGTCTAATTCATATGTTACCATTTATCCATGAATCAATTTCATTTTACATTAGACCTTAAATCTCAATACTCAAGCAATTCGCAAATCAAGTGTATCTCATTAGTTTATACATTACAAACGTACATCATTTTATAAATCCAAAACCCTCACATTGAGTTAAGATCAGTGTCATTTCAATATGATCTTAAACATTTTATCTCACAAAATCTGAACCTTCAAATCAATTTACCACCTTGCCTGATATTCTTTAAAGGTCCTCAATAATACTAAAAAATTCATAATTTCTATAATCAATCATATTCAATATCAGCTCTATTAAAAGCTTCCCCATTAGCAGAGGTTGAAGACCAAGGACTTTTCAAAATCACAGAATTCACCAAAATCACATAATTCAATCAATTATTATTATTATTATTATTATTATTATTATTATTATTATTATTATTTTGTTAGCACGGTGAATAGATTCAAATAATAATTTCTTGCTACTATTGTAGATAAGTCAAAACCCTATTGGTCAAGTCCAATAAGAACTATCGAAATCATACCAAGCGTTGAGACTCCATTAAAGCTCATCAAGGATGCTTAATCCTCAAAATTCATGTTTCATATTTAAAAATCGCAATCTCAAATTTCATATAGTTCTCAAAACAAAAGCCAAATCATGTATTCAATCAAATCTTATACTCTCTTCATAGGAAAATAATGTTGGCATAAGACTTTAGATTCGAATGGCTCTATAAACAAAAAGTTCAATTTACAGTTCGATTTCTTTCCAGTCATTCAAAATAGCCTACGTATTTAAGATTTCTAAATACATTGACCCTTAAATCCATGTATAATCAAAATCAAACGATTCCAAAAGCTCAAAGCTTATGCTAAATATGCCTATAGGCTACATCAAGGCACGTGTTGAAATACTTAAGGTCCGCAGCCATGTTAATGAATTCAATATACAATTAAGCATATTCATCATATGCCATTCTTGGATGCATTATCAGAACTCAAATTTGTATTCCAATACAATTCCCTTGTAACCAAGCTTCATTCAAAAATTTCATAATCTCTTATCCTTATCTTAACATAAATTCTTATCATTATTCCATCAAAAACCACATGGCACCCAACATATGTTCCTACAATTCCATATTAACGAAGTTCTCTTGCATCTTTCAATCATTACCTATGTCGTAACGTATTAAGTTTCAGAAAACCTAATAGCTAGACACTAAAATCAAAGGGAGTCGCCACAAACCATTCTACCTAGGTGTGATTGGTCACCTATTCAAACTAAGGATAAGGCTTGGTCTACGTTCACAGATACTAGGGTTCGGGAGTATGTTTACGTGTAGGGAAGGATTAGCACCCCTACAACGCCCATCCTAAAATGGTACCAACTAGTTTTAGGTTATCTTTACAATTTGCCTTGTATTTATATTACTTTCGATATGCTTATGTATTGGGAATATTTCTAAGATTTTTCCATCAATTTGGCTCCAATCTTAAAAATCTCCCTAACCTCAAGATGTTCAAGGAGTCTCGATTGACTTTCTTGAACTCCATCGTCGGATCAATTAAATAATTTATAAAAAATCTTATTCTTTCTAACTTTGGCTCTAATTTCGACTCCATATTAATCTCTATATTTTTTTAATCTTATTTCGTATTATATTTATCTATATATTCTATTTATTTACTTTATTTATTTAGAGAATAAATATGAATCATGGTTTATTGAAGATTTTCTTAAAAGCGTCCCATCAATTTGGCTCGGCTTAAAAGAAATCTTTTCACCTAGAAAATTCAAGAAGTCCCAATTGACTTTCTTAAAATTTCATCATTGGCATAATTCATATTTTTTATTTCCTATAATTTTATTCCAAGCTATTTAGTTCGTTTATTTATTCACTTATCTAATTTTATTTAAATTTCTTTAACTTTAATCTTGATTTTATTTATTTCATTTATTTATATTTATTTAATAATCATGAATTATATTTTATCGAAAACTCTTTCAAAAGTATCCCATCAATTTGGCTCAACTTAAGAAAGAATCATCTCACCTAGAAATACCCAAGGAGTCTCAATTGACTTTCTTGGAATTTCATCCTCGGTATAACTCATATTTATTTCTTTATTATCTAATCTTGTTAATTACTAATTATTTTCCTATTAATTTTTCATCTAATTTATGTTCTCATATTTATATTTGTTTATCCATATTCATTTATATTTTATTCATATTTAATTTACTAAGAATAAACATGTATTATAATTCATTGAAACTTCTTTCAAAAGTATTCCATCAATTTGGCTCAACTTAAGAAAGAATTTCCTCACCTAGACATATCCAAGGAGTCCCAATTGACTTTCTTGGAATTTCATCATCGGTATAACTCATATTTATTTCCTTTCAATTATTTATTTTCATTTAATTTTTAATTAATTTTTATGCAAGTTTCATGTACAAAGATTTATTTTTAGGCTAATTTGTTTTTTAATTTCTATTAGTTAACGAATCTAATTCTAAAAAAAACACATAAAATAGTAAAAAAAATTAATAAGTTAATTAGATAAAACAGAATAATGAATTAATTGGAAAAATAATAATTAAAAATTCCATAAATACCCTAAAAAATATATTTAGTACATGCTTAAAATAATAAAAGCCAAAATCAATTCTGACAAACTAATAAACAACATCATCAAAACACAAAATCCTAACACACTTGAAGTATAAAGGAAACAAAAGCACTGGAGTAATTAATACGTACGTAAGCAAGGATGGAATGAATAGTTATTGTCAGAATATTTCTTACCTTTCTCTTGCAATTTTCTTTTCTTTTCACGTTTCTTTCTTGTCTTTTTTTACGTGCAACAATCTTTCACTTTCCTTTGCTATCTTTTCTTTCCTTTCTGTTTGGCATTCTTTCTTTCTAATTATGCACGTGGCTTCCCAAACATTCTTCAAATTCTGAAGCAACTCAGTTCTCGCAGAAGGGATGGGATGAACGTGCAGCAAGTATGGTGCAAGAACAGCTTTAATACAGCGGCAAATGAATTGCAGTAGAGTAAAGCGTGTAGCGGCAGGGCGTGGCTTCAACAGCAGCGTCGAGATGCAAGAACGGATGGCAATAGCATGCAAGAATGGCGTGTAGATGATGATACTTTACTGGAGCGAAACAAGGTAGCGATGAAAGGGCAGCACCGATACAGCATACCATGGAAGATGACAGTGGTGCTAGAGGCACTCGGTAGTGATGTAGTAGTGAGACAAGACAGTAGGGAGCAATTCGGTGTTGCTTGTCCTCTCCCTATCCGCACACAAGCCACGCACCAGTCGACTGCAACAACGTTGGACAACTGCAACCAGAACCAACAGAGTAGCAACGTTTTGTTTGTCTCACTTCAACGTAGCTACACCCTTAGCCAGCCACTTCCCTCACAAACCGCACCACATTCTGCTTCAGCATGTAATGAAGAAAGGCTTTTCTTCTTAGCTTTCTCCTAGACTACCTAAAGCTCTCAAGGAGCAATGCAATCCCCCCTTTTTATGGTTTTTCTTCCCCCTAGCGGCTCCCTTTATTTTTTTTTTTGTATCTTGTTTAAATAGACCTAGGTCTCCTTTTATTTTAGGTAATTCATAAAAATCAAGAATCAATCTTTTTAAGGAAATTTTATATCTCAAGAATCGGATATTAAATCCGATATTAATTCTGATTTTTCTTTCCACCAAATCCAAATTAATTCTTCATCTTTTAATAGTCTCATTTAATTTTACTTTCCTACCAAAATTAATTCTGATTTCCTTTCCCTTTTTTTATATATTTTTAATCGAAAATAAAAATAAAAATAAAAATAAAATAATAAAAAAAATAAAAATAAAAATCAAAATTTATTTCTAAATCTAAAATAAATATATATAAACTAATTAATTAAAATGTTTGAAAAAGACCCAGACAAAAATGGTGTCTACAGTTGCCCCTCTTTGCACTTTTGCTGTGAAACAGTATTGGTGCAAAAACATAGACAACCATTTTGTCCGAATGCAAGACCTATCAATGAGTTTTTTGTAAAATATGATTTTTTTTTAGCCTTCTCTCACATGAGGCTAAATGCCAAATGAAATTTCCTAACCTTCTCCTCTTATAAAGATTGAGAAATGAATGCAAAATGAAGTTTCCTAGCCTCTTCTATCATAAGACTAAGGAAATGAATGCAAAATGAAATTTTCTAGTCTTCTCTATCATAAGACTAAAGAAATGAATGCAAAATGGAACTTTTTAGTCTTTTCTATCATAAGACTAAGGAATGCAAAATGAATGTCCTAGTCTCTCCTATCATGAGACTAAGGAATGCAATTTCCTAATCTTTTCTATCATAAGATTAAGGAATGTAAAATGAGATGTCCTAGTCTCTCCTATCATAAGACCAAGGAAACGAATGTAGAATGAGATTTCCTAATCTTTTCTATCACAAGATTAAGGAATGCAAAGTGAAATTCCTAGTCTCTCTCATCATAAGACTAAGGAATGCAAAAAATGAAGTTTTCCTAGTCTCTCCTATCATAAGACTAAGGACTGTGAAATGAAATTCCTAGTCTTTCCTATCATAAGACCAAGGAAATGAAAAATCATGAAATAAAAGCTCCTCTCACCAGAGGCTATGAGACTTTTTGAAACAAAGAGCTCCTCTCAACAGAGGCATCGAGACTTTTTGAAAAATAAAGAGCTCCTCTCAACAGAGGCATTGAGACTTTTTGAAAAATAACCTTGTGCTCCTCTCACCAGAGGCATTGGAACTTTGAAAAATAATCTTGTGCTCCTCTTACCAGAGGCATTAAGACTTTTGAAAAATAACCTCGTGCTCCTCTCACCAGAGGCATTGGAACTTTGAAAATAATCTTGTGCTCCTCTCACAAGAGGCATTGAGACTTTTGAAAAATAACCTGTGCTCCTCTCACCAGAGGCATTGGAACTTTGAAAAATAATCTTGTGCTCCTCTCACCAGAGGCATTGAGACTTTTGAAAAATAACCTTGTGCTCCTCTCACCAGAGGCATTGGAACTTTGAAAAATAATCTTGTGCTCCTCTCACTAGAGGCATTGGAACTTTGAAAATAAAACATTTCATTTCAGAATACCAGTTAACATGGGTTTGACTAGGCTTAACTTTCATTTTGATGCCAACAATATTAGGCTTTATTCTCCTTTAAGGTGCCAGCTAAACTGGACTTTACTCTCATCTAAGGTTTTTTAAAAAGTATTTTTCTCATCATCTTCTCATACCTCATCATTTTTTCAAATTACCATCTCTTATATTTTCTCTTTTCCTCAAAATTCTAATCATTCAAAACTTCTTATCCTAATGTCTTAACATATAGTTCAATGTCCAAAATGCACTAGTGAAATGTCATGCATGTCATGAATATAATGAATGCTATGAATGTTATGCACATATTAATGTCATGCTCCCTGAATTATTCCATGAATGTATGCAAATGCATTCTCAATTGTGGTAACAAGATTCTCAAGCTCATCTTGCCTTTCTCAAGTCCCACATATCTGCTGAATTCTTTAAATCTCCTTTCATTTAACATTCCATCTTTTATTGAGTCCTAGTCCAGTTATGCCCGAAGACTAGCCATTATGTTTTCAGATTTGTATATTCATCATTCACTTTTGTTTCTTTCTCTCTCTTAGTAATGCAAGATTTCTCAAAAGAATATTTTTTTTCAAAAATTTACCCAAAAAAGGTTATCAACATTTATTTATTTTCCTTTCAACTCGACCACCAATGTAATGCACTTATGCATATTCTCCATTTGTTATATGGGTGGTATAAATTTAAAATGACCAAGAGAGATATAGATATTCATTCTTAGAAAAGGAACATGAAATCAAGAAAAATCAATAGGACAGTCTGTTTGGAATAGGGTTTTCAGTATCCATTTAATGAACATTCTGACAATTCAATCAAGTCAATCTAAAATTCTTTTCCAAAAGCCCACTCTTATGTTGATATGTTCTTTCATGTAGTGTCTACCAATCTTGCCCTCTGTATCAAAACTGTTGGTGATGATATTCTTCCTAAGCCGCCTTTTCAGGTTTTCAACTTAGGTGCCCCCTCATTTGATTCAAACTACCCTTTTTGAGTTTTCAATTTGAATCCTTCTTTTTCTTTTTTTTTTCTCTTTTTTTCATATATATTTTTTCTTTTTTCCTTTTTTTCTCTTTTTTTTCCTTCATTTTCAACTTCATTGGCTTTGACAAACTTCAACCTTCAGTGCTCAATCCAAACTCATGCTCCCTAATAGGCATTCTTGATTTCGATCTAAGATATCTTCTAAAACTCATGGGTTTCTTCATTCAACTTGATTTACTTCCTTCAAAGGATCATTATCTCATTGTACAAGTATGTTTTCATTCAACGCATGATTCTTCAATTCAAGCATATACATTTGATCAAAATGGGCTTTTAAAGGCACGTAATGTAGGCTCAGGTGAAGGCTTATGAAAGAAAAGGATATAGTAGGCCCAAATGTGTTTCAAGGTTTATAAACCAAGGGATCACTTTCTTTATCAAGTAAAACATTCAGGCATTTTGCCCCTTCTTGCTTTTTTTGGGGTTTTCTTTTTAAATAGAAACCCTTTTTCTCTCTTCTTCTTTTTTCACAAAATTGGGCTATTTTTCTTTTCTTCTTTTTTTTTTTTGCCTCTTGATTCATCATGAACACTTTCATTTTTGCCCTTAAAATTTCTTTATTTCATCTTCCTTGCCCCCAATGTGGAGGGTGATCCTTGGTGTGTTATATTACAAAAATATAATAGGCTCAAAAGGGGTAATCAAAGGATAATTTTACTCATGCTTGAAGGATAGTGAAAGAGGGCCATTTATCATTTCAAATGTAAGTGCTCTCCTTAAAGATCATTTATTAAACAATGACAAACTTGTTAGAAGCTTTTGTAAGAGATTCACCTTTCTCGTACCGTCTATCAAGTGCAGATGGTGAGCAACCTTTCCTTCATTTTCGCTTTCGCAACATTGGCATACTATTAATTCATCAACATTAGTAGTTCTTTCAAAATTGAACCCTAGATTTATTGACATCATTATCATCATGTTCATTATTTGGATACTTGTGAATGAAAGATATGGTGGGTATGTGGCAAATGAATAGAATGAGAAAACGACAGTGCATCACACTAGTCGCTTTATTGAAAAGGAAATAAATAAAAGTCAACCCATACATAAAATTTATTTCGTGCTTATGGGCTTAAGCACTTTCAAAAACTATCTTGCATTACTTAAAGAAATAAAAGAAAGCAAAAACAAAACTAGAATTTATAAATCTTCAAAATTGTCAAGCTCGAACCCTTCATGCCCCCACAAAACTCATCCCTCATTCGTATGGTCAGGTAATGGGTTTGCATCCGTAGCTGGTTCCCCTTTAGTCTCAAAACTCAACATGCCAGCTTTTATCAGTCCTTGCACTCTATACTTTAGCGCAGTGCAATTCTCTAGAGAGTGGCCCACGTTCCCGAAGTGATACTCGCATCGAGCATTCTCATCGTACCACTTTGGATATAGAGGCTTGAGAGGTTCCACATAGAAGGGTGCAATGAGTTGTCCTTTGATCAATTTTGGGTACAGCTCAGTGTAGGTCATGGGGATTGGGTCAATAGGAGTCCTTTCTTTTTCGGCCATGACGCATTATGATTGCCCTCTTGTTTATTAAACTGCTTAGCTGGTTGAATAGTTGGGGCAGGTGTCTGGGGACTAGGTTGAACATTAACCTTGGGGTAAGAATGGTAAGGATTCTAAGCAGGATAGTAAGGTTGTGGCATGTGATAAGGGTGTTGTGGGACATAGCTTCCATATTGCCTTCCATATGCAACAGCATGGACTTCTTCTTCCCTTCTTTTGTTGGCTCCTCTTTTCTTCTCAATACTGTTGGGAGCTTCAATCTTTCCACTCTTGATTGCATTCTCAATTATCTCACTAGACAATACCATATCAGCAAAATTCTTAGTGGCATTACCGATCATCCTATCGTAGTATGGAGCCTTCAAAGTATTAACGAACATAATAATAAGCTCCTTCTCCGAAAGTGGAGGTTGCACTTCAGCAGCCATATCACGCCACCTTTGGGCATATTGCTTGAAACTCTCATTAGCCTTCTTTTCCATGCTTTGTAAAGACAGACAATCAGGGGCCATGTCAGCAACATGTCGATATTGAGCCATAAATGCTCTTGCCAAGTCATTCCAAGTGGTGATTCGAGTTCCATCCAATTGATTATACCACTTCGCTGCAGACCCAGTAAGGCTTTCTTGAAAGATATGAATAAGAAATTTATCATCTTGAGCATAGGCAGCCATCTTTCGGTAATACATAACGAGATGAGACTTAGGGCAAGAAGTCCCATTGTACTTTTCAAACTCCGGGGCCTTAAATTTGGGTGGAATGATTAAATCAGACACCAAACACAATCCAGTAACATCCATGGGCCCATATAGATCTAAGCCTTCAATAGCTCGAAGTCTTTCCTCCAACATATTGATCTTTCGTTGTGACTTTGCCTCATCTTTCTCTTCTACTTGTTTGACTTTTATCTTTTTAACTTCCCTCGGGTCATCCAAGTTAGGTACTTCAATTGGATCAGCAAATTTCGCGCCTTGGGAAGGATAGGCGGGTCCTTGGAATTGAGCTTGTCCAAACACTTGGGGTATAGCAGTGTAAGCAGGATATCTTCTTTCTTGGGATGTTTGACTTGGAAATGACCAAATCCAGGAGAATAGACAGGGTCTTCCATACTGCGTTGTTGAACCCCTTCTTGGACTGCAACTTCTTCTATAACTCCTTTGCCATTGCTTAGATTTTTCAACAGCTCTGTAATTTGGGCCAATTGCCCCCTCATTTCCTCTTGAGCTTTTTCCATCTTCTCCATGCGCATGCTTGATTCTTCTTCCATGATCTTAGCTTGATAACGAGTGTTGTGTGAATGAACCTTTGGTCGAGCTATCTTCGAATCTCTTATTGCCACAATTAAGAATTTATCATTTCACATATGGTGATGCTTGAAAAATTTTGAAAATGTTTTGTTTAAAACAATGATTGAAGATGAACAAAACGAGATGATGCTACATGCGTATGTATGGAATAGTATGGTAAAAAGTTGTCATGTAACAATAATGGATGAATGATGCATGGAAATGTTTTGGTGAACTCATGGTACTCTCTTAGTGTCTCATGTATAAACTTGATAAAAAATGTGTCCTAAGTAATGGGTATTTCCTATAGCATGGGTTAATATGGCTCTATCTTACAGTTGGTCTTCTTAATTTCACTATATGCATGGCTTTAGACAAAAGGGCTAAAGGTTCCCAAATTGTTCCTCACTGTCGTCCACACAAGATTAGTAAGGCACCCAATCTTCGCCCATTACAGGTTACAAATGGAAAGGTTCAATTTGAGTGAGAGTATTTCGCTAGCCATTGCGGAGGTATTACCTCACGAGAGCGTAGTTACTTTACTTCCTCCTAAAAGGATAGAGCCCGGGTAGAGGGCTAATGCATGCACATGCACGTGAAGTGTGTGTCGAAGAAACATGTAGTTATTAATGTCTTACTATTTTATCAAAATTAACATACCTAAGGCAAACCTAAAATAACCTAAAACCAATCGTTGGCTTGACTCTCTAAAGTCCCCAGTGGAGTTGCCAAACTGTCGTAACGTATTAAGTTTCGGAAAACCTAATAGCTAGACACTAAAATCAAAGGGAGTCGCCACCAACCATTCTACCTAGGTGTGATTGGTCACCTATTCAAACTAAGGATAAGGCTTGGTCTACGTTCAAAGATACTAGGGTTCGGGAGTACGTTTACGTGTAGGGAAGGATTAGCACCCCTACAATGCCCATCCTAAAATGGTACCAACTAGTTTTAGGTTATCTTTACAATTTGCCTTGTATTTATATTAATTTCGATATGCTTATATATTGGGAATATTTCTAAGAGTTTTCCATCAATTTGGCTCAAATCTTAAAAATCTCCCTCACCTTAAGATGTTCAAGGAATCTCGATTGACTTTCTTGAACTCCATCGTCGGATCAATTAAATAATTTATAAAAAATCTTATTCTTTCTAACTTTGGCTCTAATTTCAACTCCATATTAATCTCTATATTTTTTTAATCTTATTTCGTATTATATTTATCTCTATACTCTATTTATTTACTTTATTTATTTAGAGAATAAATATGAATCATGGTTTATTGAAGATTTTCTTAAAAGCGTCCCATTAATTTGGCTCGGCTTAAAAGAAATCTTTTCACCTAGAAAATTCAAGGAGTTCCAATTGACTTTCTTGAAATTTCATCATTGGCATAATTCATATTTTTTATTTCCTATAATTTTATTCCAAGCTATTTAGTTTGTTTATTTATTCACTTATCTAATTTCATTTAAATTTCTTTAACTTTAATCTTGATTTTATTTATTTCATTTATTTATATTTATTTAATAATCATGAATTATATTTTATCAAAAACTCTTTCAAAAGTATCCCATCAATTTGGCTCAACTTAAGAAAGAATCATCTCACCTAGAAATACCTAAGGAGTCTCAATTGACTTTCTTGGAATTTCATCCTCGGTATAACTCATATTTATTTCTTTATTTTCTAATCTTGTTAATTACTAATTATTTTCCTATTAATTTTTCATCTAATTTATGTTCTCATATTTATATTTGTTTATCTATATTCATTTATATTTTATTCATATTTAATTTACTAAGAATAAACATGTATTATAATTTATTGAAACTTCTTTCAAAAGTATTCCATCAATTTGGCTCAACTTAAGAAAGAATTTCCTCACCTAGACACATCCAAGGAGTCCCAATTGACTTTCTTGGAATTTCATCATCGGTATAACTCATATTTATTTCCTTTCAATTATTTATTTTCATTTAATTTTTAATTAATTTTTATGTAAGTTTCATGTACAAAGATTTATTTTTAGGCTAATTTGTTTTTTAATTTCTATTAGTTAACGAATCTAATTCTAAAAAAACACATAAAATAGTAAAAAAAAACTAAAATTAATAAGTTAATTAGATAAAACGGAATAATGAATTAATTGGAAAAATAATAATTAAAAATTCCATAAATACCCTAAAAAATATATTTAGTACATGCTTAAAATAATAAAAGCTAAAATCAATTCTGACAAACTAATAAACAACATCATCAAAACACAAAATCCTAACACACTTGAAGTATAAAGGAAACAAAAGCACTGGAGTAATTAATATGTATGTAAGCAAGGATGGAATGAATAGTTATTGTCAGAATATTTCTTAGCTTTCTCTTGCAATTTTCTTTTCTTTTCACGTTTCTTTCTTGTCTTTCTTTACGTGCAACAATCTTTCACTTTCCTTTGCTATCTTTTCTTTCCTTCTTTCCTTTCTGTTTGGCGTTCTTTCTTTCTAATTATGCATGTGGCTTCCCAAACATTCTTCAAATTCTGAAGCAACTCGGTTCTAGCAGAAGGGATGGGATGAACGTGCAGCAAGTATGGTGCAAGAACAACTTTAATACAGCGGCAAATGAATTGTAGTAGAGTAAAGCGTGTAGCGGCAGGGCGTGGCTTCAACAGCAGTGTCGAGATGCAAGAACGGATGGCAATAGCGTGCAAGAATGGCGTGTAGATGATGATACTTTACTGGAGCGAAACAAGGTAGCGATGAAAGGGCAGCACCGATACAGCATACCATGGAAGATGACAGTGGTGCTAGAAGCACTCGGTAGTGATGTAGTAGTGAGACAAGACAGTAGGGAGCAATTCGGTGTTGCTTGTCCTCTCCCTATCCGCACACAAGCCATGCACCAGTAGACTGTAGCAACGTTGAACAGCTGCAACCAGAACCAACAGAGCAGCAACGTTTTGTTTGTCTCACTTCAACGTAGCTGCACCCTATTTCACGTAGCCAGCCAGTTCCCTCACAAACCGCACCACATTCTGCTTCAGCATGTAATGAAGAAAGGCTTTTCTTCTCAGCTTTCTCCTAGACTACCGAAAGCACTCAAGGAGCAATGCAATCCCCCCCTTTTAGGGTTTTTCTTCCCCCTAGCGGCTCCCTTTATTTTTTTTGTATCTTGTTTAAATAGACCTAGGTCTCCTTTTATTTTAGGTAATTCATAAAAATCAAGAATCAATCTTTTAAAGGAAATTTTATATCTCAAGAATCGGATATTAAATCCGATATTAATTCTGATTTTTCTTTCCACCAAATCCAAATTAATTCTTCATCTTTTAATAGTCTCATTTAATTTTACTTTCCTACCAAAATTAATTCTGATTTCCTTTCCCTTTTTTTATATATTTTTTTAATCGAAAATAAAAATAAAAATAAAATAATAAAAAAAATCAAAATTTATTTCTAAATCTAAAATAAATATATATAAACTAATTAATTAAAATGTTTGAAAAAGACCCAGACAAAAATGGTGTCTACAACCTATTTCTACATCAATCATATAAGATACAATAATTCTATCTCTTTCAAAGCAAAGCATATTCTAATCAATCATTTCATATCATTGCATGGCCTATCTTAGGCCAACTATGCTAGTTCATACCACTATCATCTCTACCAAACACAACTTTATTCCTCACTCAGGAGTCTTGATAAGTACACCACATCAATCTTTAAATCACATAGGCCATCGTGCCTTTACTACTATCACTTCGATATGTTCAAAACCGAATAAATAACATTTACCCGTTCATTTCTTATCAAATCACATCACATATGGATTAGGTAGGGAAAAACTATAATTTATCCCTATAGAATAAACACATTCAGTGCCATTTTAAACAGAAATGTACAGTATATATTCAGACATATACAATATTTAGGGGATGTAAACAATTCTTGACCTACTGACACTAACGTACATCAGACCAACCTTGCTCTGATACCAACTTTTGGAACGACCCTTTACATCGAAAATAAGAATCAAAATTTTCCTTTTTCACTTACTTGGTTGGGCTATACGTAGTGTCACTAATCAATTTCTAAGCTAATATTATATTAACTAAGTCAATGTCCTTTAGTTACCTTAGGTCCTAGTCAAATTCTCCCACTAAGCATGCATTTATAATTTCGAATCATTCTATTTGACTAAATATATCTCTACCCAAGTTGCATGCATTGTTATAAACTATAACTATATTCTATACTTCCTTTAATTACATCCCCATACTATAAAAGTACTGAAATACAAGTTGAATATAAAAGATAATACTGTACATCACATACCTTCAAGAGTGGTACAAAAGCCTCGAAGGACTTGCTCAAACCCCATGTACAAAGCATCTACTGCAATTAATCTGGAAGGTGGAGAGGGGGGTGAGCTTTTTGGAAAGCCCAGTAAGAAATACATATAAGAAACAGATACCGAATTTCTATATGCAAGTTTCTAAAACATTTATCAAAACTTGAATACTGTATTTCATACCATTCGGAAATCAAATCATGCTTATGCAATGCATTAGAAAGCATTCCGTTTAAACCGAAACATAACAACTGAATTCTGAACATATTTCAAAATATACATACTTATCACATTTAATTTCAATACGGATTGTCAAATCAAATTCTTGTTAGTTTCAAAATCCAAATATCATTCATTCAAAACTCTTATACAAAGATAAGCACGAAAAATCATATACATACTAAGCTGGAGACATGTTAGCGACTAATAATTAATCATGCAGTTCAAATTGACATATGGCCATAGTCTAAAGGGGGTCCACAGTGAGCACTGATCAGGTGTCAACTGGGCCCGCTGTGGACTGGATCAAGGTCACAGCAATAGAAACTCTACTGTAGACTGGATCAGGATCATACAGTAGCCCAAAACATTACCTACTGTGGACTGGATCAGGGTCACACAATAGTCCAAAACATTACTGCAGTGATTGTTAGTCATGTCTCAACATTTTCATACATATAGTTCCTACTGTGAACTGATTCAAGGCCACACAAGTCCTAATACAAATACCTATTGCGGCAGAATCAAGGTCATGCACAGTAGTTTCAAAACAATATCATATATTTTCGGAATTCAAAACAGTATTTTCGTGCTTTAGGAAAGTTCATAACAAAAGTCATACATTTCTTTCAAACCATATAAACTATACATACTCATAATATCTTCAAAACAATAACATAAGTTGATAATTCCCTGAGATAAATATCTCGTTTGAAAGCCTTATAAACAATTCAAAATCGTAAGATTTAACCGTTTTCAAAATAAGTCTACTGGATAAATGGTTGTTTTCAAATGATTGCTTAAATTAAGCTTAAATCATAAAAACCATTATTTTTGTTAGCTTTAAATTGCAATATATATTTTGAAATGACAAAAACTTAAGTAAGCTTTAATGTTTTAATTCATATTGTAAATTTGCCTTATCACAAATGATTTTCAATATTAAGTAATTTTCTCAAGAATTATTGAACATAAGTTTAGAAAATTACTTATAAGTTTTTGGACAATATTTTTATTTGAGAAAGTCAAGAAAAACTCCTTTAAAGCTTATAAACATTTTGGGTTGAATTAGGATTAAAGGTCATATCATTTCTAACCCAAAGTGCAGGAAAAATGCCCTTGGAAGAAAAGGATCGATCCCCACTGAGCAGGATCGATCCCTTTTTGGCAGAAAGTCTTCCCAAGGTCCCTAAAGCCCAAATCAAGATTCTGGACAAAAGGGATCGATCCCCTATGGAAAGGGATCGATCCCCTTAACGGCTAGTTTTTGTAAGACAACGGTAATATTTGAGATCCACCCAACGGCTAGAATACATCCAAGGGACTATAAATAGAGGCTTAGAAGCTAAAGAAAGGAAGGGGAACTACTCAACAACTCCAAAACACATATTCCTCAAATCCTCAAGCCGCAAACAACAAATCAAGGGCTCCAAAGTCTTCATCATCTATCATTCTCTTATTTCTTGTAGTGCTTAGCACAAATCTTGTATAGGCTTTTATTTGTGCTTAATATTTGTAATCACTTGCCTATCTAGAGGCCTTCTTTGATTACTTCTCTTGTAAACCAATTCATTCCTTGTAAAAGGGGAGGTTTCTCTTTAGCCTATGAAAAAGAGGGAGGTTACTCTTTAGCCTAAGAAAAAGAGGGAGGTTTCTCTTAAGCCTAGAAAAAGAGGGAGAGGAGGTTACTTTGAGCCTAGAAAAAGAGAGAGGTTTCTCTTGATCCTTGAAAAGAGGGAGTGTAACACAAATTCAAGTTAGTGAATTTGGGAAAATCCTTGGGAGCGTCTCAAGGTAGAGGACGTAGACAAGGTTGCCGAACCTCTATAAATCGCTTGCGTACATTTCTCTATCCTTACTCTCTTTACTTATTTGCAATTATATTTGTGTTTATTGCTTTGAATTTATATTGCATAATTGAGTAGCCTAGAGAACTTAGAAAATATCAATATAGGCTAGAGAATTTAGAGAAACCGAAAAACGAACCTAAGGTTAGTGAAAAACCGATTCACCCCCCCTCTCGGTATAGCCTATAGAGCCAACAATTGGTATCAGAGCTTGGGCTCGAGATTGATTTAGACTAACCTCTATTGAGCAAAACGATCATAAATGGCTCACTTGAATGTAGGCACACCCCTAGGAGAAGAAGGACACTCATTAGTTAGACCTCCACTCTTCAATGGTGAGAATTACTCTTATTGGAAAATTAGGATGATGTTATTTGTGCAATCCAATGATTATGAAGTGTGGAGAGTGATCGTTAATGGTCCCAAAATTCCAATGAAGAAAGTTGATGGAAAAGATGTCCCTAAAAGTGAGGATGAGTGAGACACAAATGATATGAGAATGGCACAATTGAATGCCAAGGCTATGCACACTCTCTTTTGTGCTTTAGGTCCCAATGAATATAATAGAGTCTCCTTGTGTGAGAATGCTAAACAAATATGGGACAAACTAGCCATCACACATGAAGGGACCAATCAAGTTAGGGAAACCAAAGTAGGAATGGTCGCACATGATTATGAGCTATTTAGGATGAAAGAAAATGAGTCCATTAGCGAAATGTTCACTAGGTTTAATGATATAATTAATGGACTTAAGGCATTAGGCAAGAGCTATTCCGATGTAGAAATGGTTAAGAAAATTTTGAATTGCTTGCCAAAATCTTGGGAGGCAAAGGTGACCGCAATAGAAGAATCTAAGGATCCTAACACCTTGTCTCTAGATGAACTTTTGGGCTCCCTACTTACATATGAGATGAAATTGAAAAGAAATGAAGAGCCTTCAAAGAAAGTAGGGGTAACACTTAAGTCTTCCACTCATGAGGTCATTGAAGATGATAGTAATGAGAGTGGAAATGAGGAAGAAAGAGAAATAGCAATGTTTGCCAAAAGATTCAATAGGTTCATGAGAATGAATGAGAGAGAGCAACATAGGAGACATCATACGGGAGAGTCAAGTAGAAGAGAAAAAGACCCCTTAGTGTGTAATGAACCGGGTCATACTAAGTTAGATTGCCCCTTACTTAGGAGAGAAAAAGATAGAAAGCCTAAGAAGAAAGCATTTGTGGCTGCATGGAGCGATAGTGATAGTCGATGAGGAAAACGTAGATGAAGAGGTAGCTTACTCATGCTTTATGGCCATTAGTGATGATGAGGCTAGTAGTAGCTCTAGTGAAAATAATAATTTTACATTTGATGAGCTACAAAATGCCTTTAATGATTTAGCAAATGAATTTCAATGCATGAACTCCAAATATAAGAAAATCATTGCTAAATTAAAAATAGAAAATGAAGCCTTGATAAATGCTAAGCTAGAATTTGAAAAGAAATTAGAAGAGGCTAACTTAGAAATAAATGAGTTGAATAAAAAGAACTTAAATTTGCATAACTCATTTTCTAGGTTTTATATGGGTCAACAAAAGCTAGATCACATGTTAGAGACCCAAAGAGCTTTCTTTGACAAAGATGGGTTAGGATATAATGCAATACAAAAAGAAACTCATCTAAAGAATTTCCTTGTGAGCAAAAATACTATGCATGATCTATCTCTTACATGCTCACTATGCAATAGAATAGGACACTCTTCACAAGCATGCACATATAGGAAAACCACATTTAGAGGAAGAGTAGTTAGGAAAATATGGGTGCCAAAGCATGCAATAAATAATGATGAATTGTGCTTGAAATGGATCCCAAAAGGATCAAAAATTATTTGCACTAACTGTCATGGACCCAAGAAAATTTGGGTACCAAAGCATGCTTGAATTTGTTTGTTGTAAGAGTGTTAGAGCATGGGAATACAATGGAACAATGGAGTTTAAATGCTCAACACATCCTCATGGAGTTTGCTTGTGCCAATGAGAGAGAGAAAGAGCTTGAGGATTCACCTTTGGCAAGGTCACAAAAATTCTTCAAAGGATAGCTCAAGGTGGACTCAACACATCAAGGCAAAGCACTCTCAAGCAAAGGAGTTTTGTAAGCTTATATTCTATCTTCTCAAAACTCATATATATTAAAATTATTTATATGTTTTATTGAGGCACTTAGTTGATGACTCTTGATGCATTATGAATTGTGATTGAGCAAAAAGGCATGATAATTGATTGTTGATTGGTTAATAGATTAGTTCTTGAGGCATTGAATGATTGAATGACAAGCATGTTTAGTGACTTTGAAATGATTTTTGGTACATCTTGAGCAAGTTTGGTATGTTTAGATAATATATTTAGTTGCTCAAAAACTGTCAAATATGTCATATATGCAAAATACCATGTCATGAGCCTTAATGAAGAATATGCATGTTGAAAATCATGGCATGTTGTTCATAAGATGTATACCTTAATGATATATGTGCTTAAAACCTATGTGAACAAGTTTTTTTGACATATTTGTAGTATCCAATGCTTTGGTTTTGTCAAAATGTGCTTAACTCTCAAAATGACATCCTTTGAGGCCAAAAATGCATTTTATTGGTGAAAATCCTACCAAAATTGCAAAATCTATTGTTAAATGATTTTTCATTCATACAAGTCCAAAATCATGTTTTACAAATGTTTAAACCTTTGCTTGGACTTAAATTACTCAAAAACAGAGTTTTGGTACCTCACAAGTTGAATTTTCTATCAAAACTACTGCAGAATCTGCAGGAAACTATGAGGGATCGATCCCCCTCCTAAAGGGATCGATCCCCCCAGGCCAGAAAAGGCACTCTGCATGTTTTCAACCGAAATTGAGAAGAACTTTTCATTGTTTTGATATTTTCTCTCCTCTCAACTTAAAATTCATTGTTTTAACTTCTTTTTGATGATCTTTAATGTATGAAAATTCATTTTTCATTGATATCATGCCTCAACTTCATCAATTAATATCATTTCCAACAAATGGTATCATCTTCAACAATCAATATCATTTTTATTAAACTCACAAGTGCAAAATCATTCTTCTTATTGAAAATGATCATGAATTGCATAAATCTTGAAATAATCTTGAAATATACTTTCAATGAATGCTTAAACATATGTTTGAGATTTATTTCAATTATTTGTGTATATATTTGAGAATTAAAGATGAACATGTGCATGATAGATTATGATTTCTTTTGTTCATCTTAGTCAAGCATGCCTATAGGATTATGTCTCTTAGCTTGACTTATCAATTCCACACTAGGTTTCATGATAATTATATATCTAGTGGATTGATTTCAAATGTAAATTCAACAATTGGTAATGGTTGTTAGCCTATAATTTGTTATGGTAAATGGATCCTAAATGTTCAAATGCATGAAACTTTATCATCCATGAACTTATATTTTTATGGCCAAATTATTAAAGAACTTGGGCTTTAATGACAACACCAACATTCAAAGATAAATGCAAACTTGAACAAATGTATGATGATTGATATCCATGCATTTATCCTTGATTGTTTTAATGTTGAACTTACATGCTTGCTTGAGTTGAATCAATAATCATGCCTATGACATGAGAATAGTTGTTTTTATGATATTATGTGCTTAATCTCACTCATAGTTTATGGATTTTAATGATAAAATATATTTTAGCTTGATAATATTGATTCACTTAGGTGAAACCATTTTAGTTAAAATAGCATATACCCTTTGGAACCTTAAACGTTAAAATTCACTAGGGATATTGCTTTGAATTGATTAAAATGGTAATCTTCCCTTGCTCATAATTGGTTAAGAACTTGAATTGAAAAATGCGCATAGGATTTTTGTGTTTGAAACCATGGAAGAAAATGTGTTTGCTTGAATTCCTTGATTGTTTTGAATCTTCCATATGGTATACATTTGTGAATATGAATATGGTTTAATGCTTTATGATAGTATGATAATGATTAATTGATCCATATGCATATTTAATGATGATGGTATGTGGTTGTGTTCTTGCATATTTAGGATGATTATTTTCTTGACATGAACACACTACACATAGATATTGGATTCATGCAAAATGCCTAAGTCAACCATTAGTAACAATTGGTATTTAGATTGAAATAACAATTGATATCATTGGCAACCATATTTTCAATAATTGGTAAGCTAAAACTAAATTGCCAATTGGTATGAGCTTTAAATTGACAATTCTTCTCATGCTCTTTAATTTGAAATGACAAATAGAGAAGAATTTTCTTAGGATATTTTTGTATGAAACTCTTGTGTGCTAGAATTTGAAGTTAATTGCTATATGTTTCAATTCTATGCACATTCTTGCTTGAACGTGATTAATGAGCTCTTGCATATGATATGTCATCTAATTTCAGCTCATAATTATGATATATTGCCATGCACCTTAGTTGGACCTTAGAGAACAATTGATATACTTAGGTGCTTGCTTAACTTCTTACCAATTGGAACCTTTTTGCAAAATTACTTATCAACAATTGGTATCAAAATTATTTATAAACAATTGGTATAGAAAAATAAGCCTTGTCCTTTGCAAATTTACATTAAGTTTTGTCATATCAAAAAGGGGGAGATTGTTAGCTTTAAATTGCAATATATATTTTGAAATGACAAAAACTTAAGTAAGCTTTAATGTTTTAATTCATATTGTAAATTTGCCTTATCACAAATGATTTCAATATTAAGTAATTTTCTCAAGAATTATTGAACATAAGTTTAGAAAATTACTTAAAAGTTTTTGGACAATATTTTCATTTGAGAAAGTCAAGAAAAACTCCCTTAAAGCTTATAAACATTTTGGGTTGAATTAGGATCAAAGGTCATATCATTTCTAACCCAAAAGTGCAGGAAAAATGCCCTTTGGAAGAAAAGGATCGATCCCCACTGTAGCAGGATCGATCCCTTTTTGGCAGAAAGTCTTCCTAAGGTCCCTGAAGCCCAGAATCAAGATTCTGGACAAAAGGGATCGATCCCCTATGGAAAGGGATCGATCCCCTTAACGGCTAGTTTTTGTAAGACAACGGTAATATTCGAGATTTGGCTCCACCCAACGGCTAGAATACATCCAAGGGACTATAAATAGAGGCTTAGAAGCTAAAGAAAGGAAGGGGAACTACTCAACAACTCCAAAACACATATTCCTCAAATCCTCAAGCCTCAAACAACAAATCAAGAGCTCCAAAGTCTTCATCATCTATCATTCTCTTATTTCTTGTAGTGCTTAGCACAAATCTTGTATAGGCTTTTATTTGTACTTAATATTTGTAATCACTTGCCTATCTAGAGGCCTTCTTTGATTACTTCTCTTGTAAACCAATTCATTCCTTGTAAAAGGGGAGGTTTCTCTTTAGCCTATGAAAAAGAGGGAGGTTACTCTTTAGCCTAAGAAAAAGAGGGAGGTTTCTCTTGAGCCTAGAAAAAGAGGGAGAGGAGGTTACTCTTGAGCCTAGAAAAAGAGAGAGGTTTCTCTTGATCCTTGAAAAGAGGGAGTGTAACACAAATTCAAGTTAGTGAATTTGGGAAAATCCTTGGGAGCGTCTCAAGGTAGAGGACGTAGACAAGGTAGCCGAACCTCTATAAATCGCTTGCGTACATTTCTCTATCCTTACTCTCTTTACTTATTTGCAATTATATTTGTGTTTATTGCTTTGAATTTATATTGCATAATTGAGTAGCCTAGAGAACTTAGAAAATATCAATATAGGCTAGAGAATTTAGAGAAACCGAAAAACGAACCTAAGGTTAGTGAAAAACCGATTCACCCCCCTCTCGGTATAGCCTATAGAGCCAACAATTTTCATAAAAAATCCGGCAATATAACAGCTTATATTTTCTTAAAACTCCCTACAGGAAAATACAGTTTATATATCCACAAAGCAGTTGATTTTAAATAGCATTCAGTATCTCTTACGTTCCGATATATATCTCTTACCTTTTTACTGAGCCTTATTGCTGAGTACACCATGCTTAAACCGAATTCGCAACTTGTCATTCTTGCCAAGCCCAGCATCAAACTTGAGTTCACTTGCTACTTGGTGTTGTTTCATTCCTATATCATATACACATTCCCAAAATCACATCACACATTGTCACATGTATATACTTATATATATATATATAAATACACCCACATACTCTTACCTTATAATTTCGATCTACTAAGTACCTAACCATTTCTTACTCATTTTCCTCATTCTTGGTCATGATTAATTTTCTTTACTACTCATGTATATGCACACTTTATACCCCATATATATATATATATATATATATATATCCTATTTTTATCTTATCTTACGTTAATATATATATATATATATATATATATATACACATACTTTTACCATTTGTCCCTTTCCAAAACCGATAGCAATTTCCGAGTTCATCATCAAGCATTTTTCCAACAATTTTGATTACTATTCTTTTAATCCATATATATATATATATATATATATATATATTAAATAACATCTAAATATCTGAACACTTTCATAGTCATCCAACCTTTGCTATTATCACTTCATATTTATTCAACTCAATAAAATCTACTAAAATAAAATTTTACTTCCAACCTACATAAATGTCTTACCAAAGGTCTTGCAAGCTTAGCCATCCAAGCCACTAACAAGCTTCATCAAGTTTCCCCAAAATTGGCCATATAGTTTACACTACAATTTCAAATTCACATAAAAACTTCAATTAATCATATACAATATAATTTCAAGTCTCAACATAGTGGAATTATAAAATTCTCTTACCACTTTACCTTAGCCCAATGGCCTTTGTTTTCAGCCTTAGTTGATTGGTTACTCATCTTTAAAATTCCAGTTTCAATTCCTTCTTTTCCTCTTAACTCTTGATTTTTCTAGCACCGCTATAGCCCAAAAAATCTAGCCTCTGCAGTCTTAATTCCAACCCTCAAATTAGCCTCGAAATAGCCTTTAAAAATTCCTTAATTCAGCCCTGCTTACATGTCATTTTGACAACCCCAAAACCAGCAAATTGTCACGCCTTCAGCTTTGTGTTCTAACCCAAAACAGCCCTTCTTTTAGCCTTAAAATCACCTTCCTTCAGACCTCTTTCCCACGTGGAAATAGCAGCCCAATTGAAAGAACTTGCCACGTCGGTAAAGCACTCCCAAAACAGAAGACCTTCACGCCTTTAGCTGCTCTCCAACCCGATACCCTTGCTATCCTGAAGGAGTTAGAGAGAAAATGAAGCTCTTTTAAGCTGCAGTACGATCGAAATAACAACAGCTTCCAGCTGCTACGTGAGGTAATGCGACAGAAGCACTTTGTAGTTCTTTGGTTCTTGTTTTTGCTGCACTTTCAGTCCTCTCTCTTCCTCCTTTTCTTCCTCCTACTGTAGCAGTGAATGAACCCAGGTTTGAACCCCTTTTTGCTTGTTCGATCAACCCTCCATTTTCTCTTTAAACTTCAGTCTTCACACTTGCACCATTTCTTTCCAAAATGCTCTGTTTTTCAGCACTTGGTCGACAGCCAATCTCTTCACCTTTGCTTCTGTTTTGTGGCTTTTAAAACTTGATCTTACTTGGCCGTAATTCATGCTCTCTTTAACCTTAACAGCCGACCCCATTTGAGTGGCCAAAATGATGATGCAAGGGTGAAGAATGAGAGTCTCGGTTCAGCAGATAAGGAAAGGAAAAGTGAAATGGGGTTGTGTTAAAAGGATGATGATGATGGACGGTGGGGAGTAAAGTTGCAGTGGCTGTTAAACAATTTAAGTTAGTGGGATTGGTTTTGATGAGGCTTCCTCGAGAAGCGATATCCATATATAATATTTTATTCCCACTAACATTTTTATATATTTATATATTTATTCTTTATTATTTACTCCATTTGATATTTAGCAAAATTATATTTCTAAATAGTCTTAATCCTATACTATATAATGTTTATTCCACCAATATTTCATAATTTCTAAATTTATTAATTTATATTTTATATTGTCACTTTAATCCTAAAGTTATTAATTTAATTTAATTTCTCAAGGCCCTTCTTAATCATCATAACTCCAAGTAAATTTTCAATATACAAATTTGTCTCCAAATCACATTGTTTAATCCATTAAAATGAATAATTTGCAGTTGTTACATATGAGCTGGTTCTTTGGGAATGGAACGCCAATTGATTCCAAGTTCTTATCTAATTGGAGTGCCATCAGTGGAGAAGCTGAAGATTTTTTGAAACAAAAAGTCAATTAGTCCTTTATGTTTTTTAAGTGTTTTTATGTTTATTCTTATTAATTTTACGATGAATTATTATAGGTTTATGATTTTTTAGTATTTTTATGCTTACTCTCAACAATTTTACGATTAATCTAATAAATTTTACAATGAAAGTTATAAATTTTACGATGAATATCATTAAATATACGACGAATATAATAAATTTTATAATGAATGTTATAAATTTTACGATTAATCTCATAAATTTTACGATTATTGTAATAAATTTTACAATAAATCTCATAAATTTTACAATTAATCTAATAAATTTTACGATAAATATCATATATTTTACGATGAATTTTATAAATTTTACGATAGATGTCATAAATTTTACTATAAATCTCATAAATTTTGCTTTCATTTTACTATAATTCTCATCAATTTTATGATGATTCTTAGTATTTTTTACAATTAATTATTATAGTTTTATACTTACTCTTATCAATTTTACGATAAATTTCATATATCAAGTGTTATTTCTAAGGATAGTCGAATGTCATTTTCAAGCATTTGACTGCCCATGAATAAAATTTAAACAGATTAAGATGATCAATTAAAGGCAGTTGACTGTTATTTTAGGTAGTGGACTGTCAAAAACATATGTTTTCATATATTCTGGTGAGATGTCTGACGATATGGTGAAAGCACTTTTGATCCGAGAGAAGTAAAACTAGAATATTTCACCCCATATATATATATATATATATATATATATATATATGATACATATATATATATGATTAATATTAATGCATGTTATAAATTTGGTAACTATTTAATACATATTTAACTATTGATTTAATACTTTTTTGGTAACTATTACAAAGCTTACATGTCAAAAAATTAAACTATCCACATAAGAGTTCACATTAGAAAAAATGTACATGTAAGCAATGGTTCTAGGAATTTGGATATTACAATGGTTCTAGGAATTGCTGGACAATTGGATATATATAAAAAAAACAATTATTTCACACATTGTACTGAAATTTTTTAAATTTCATTAACTGATTAAAAGAGTGACATTTATCATTTAAGATGCATTTAAAAGTTGATTAAAAAATAAGGTTCAAGATTCCTTGCACATGCTCTATCATATTATTCTTTGATGATAAGAATTTTTATCACATTTATAAAAAAGACATTGTGGATATGAATATATATGGCATATGCTTATATAGATTAAATATCCTAATAATAAACAGACTGATTCAAAAGAATCAGAATATTAAAGCATAAATTTAAATATATCTCGAATTTACATTATCTAATTAATAGAAAGAATTCGAAATTCTGTTTTAAATTTAAATAAATCAGAAATGATTTTTTATATAAAATGTGATTATAAATTAATAATCTTTGAATATATAATAACTTAAAAACTGAAAAATACATGGAAAAGAAAGTTAATTCAAACAAATTAAGTACTTAGGACTAGTTTATATATATGGTGAAATTGGTTTCGATGAAATTAAAAAAGATAAAATTATAAGTAAAAATAATTTTAATAAAATAATAATAAATTTTAAGAAAAGAGTAAAAGAATACTTTTGCATTATTATTATTTTGTCTTCGATAATTTTTTTTTTTGTTTTTAGTGCTGGAATCCACTGCATTTTCGATGTGATGGATACCAAACGAAACGAAACCTTAATTTCCTACTGGTGACTATGTTTTCCATCTATTCAAGGCACACCTTTACTCTTTTTGAAGGCATTTTCCGTTGGCATATTCCCAATATCCCTGCTTTTTCCCACTAAGGCAGTTGGCCAATAGGAATAGTAAACAAAATCTGACTTTGCAACGTCCATCTGATCTTTCAACTGTCGCCACATGGCACCAACAAATAGTTCATGGTTGGGAACTATCCTGGCACCGTGCGCATTAGCAAATACGATACACCTTTTCCTTTGGGATCAATATTTTCTGAAACTTCATCGTAAGAATGGCAGCGGATATAGTTGTGATTTTCGATTTTGATCAAACGATTATCGATTGTGAGAGCGATAACTGGGCGTTGGATGAGTTGGGTGCTACGGAGTTGTTCAATCAACTCCTTCCGACCATGCCTTGGAATCCTCTTATGGTTAGTCTTTTAATTTATTTTTTTATTTCTTTTTCTTTAATTTCCTAACGTAAGAAGTAAGACATTTTTCCATGTACAAAACAGGACCGAATGATGAAAGAACTTCATTCACAAGGAACAAAAATTGAGGACATTGTAGCTGTTCTGAAAAAAACTCCAATACATCCCCGAATCATCCAAGCTATTAAATCTGCTCATGTTTTAGGGTATGGTGTATATTTGAATTTTTTTTTTCTGGTTTTCTCGCTAGAAAAATGCTTATAGGGTGTTATTACTTCCAGGTGTGATTAGAAGATTGTAAGCGATGCCAACATGTTCTTCATTGATACGATTCTGAAGCACCATGGCCTGAGGGAATACTTTTCAGAGATCAATACAAACCCAAGTTTTGTAGATGAAGAAGGCAGACTGAGGATCTTCCCTCACCATGATTTCAACAAATCTCCTCATGGATGTCATACTCATAATCCCGGCCCTCCAAACATGTGCAAGGTATATAATTTCTAACTTAAAATCATATTTACAAACAACATGAATCATATGCATGATGCATGCATGCGTGCATCAAATACAATTAGGAATTCTAAACTTTTTGGCCTGCAAAAAAGGACCGTGAGAACGCGTGTAATCTGATTTTGACGTAATCTAATGCATTATCTAAATAGCTAAGAGCACATCTTTAATTAGTACACGTGCAAAGAATGATTCGCTGTAAGATTTATGATATGATACGAATTTTTAATTTGTCTTCTTTCTTCTCATCATATTGAATATGGTTTAATTCCTTCTTAACAGGGTATTGTGATTGAAAAGATCCAAGCTTCTCTGTCCGAGGAGAAGAAAACAATAATCTACCTCGGTGACGGGCTTGGATTATTCACTTTCATAAAAAAAAAAAAGAAAATTACTTGAGCTATTTCAAAAATATTTTATCTTAGTTTAGACTAAATAAACCCTTAAAAATTAGATTTAAGCATCACTCCAAAAATCAAATTCTAAATTAAACATTTAAGCAAACAGATAGTTTGCAATCTATTAATCCTCCACAAATGTGAGTAATTAGTTTGAATTCCGAAAGACAATGATGAAGCTAGCAAAAGAATGATTGAGGATTGAGTTTCAGTTTTCATCTTCAAAAGAGCAAACATGTGGTTAGCAGCCAGCAGCTAGCTGGCTCCCACCAATGAAATTGGCGAGGATGAAGATGAGGAATATGTGGACAATGTGTAATCCTCTGTTGCAATCGAATAACTCAACAAGGGTAAGCGAAGACGGCGCATGAGAGTGGGGGATTTATTGTTAGCATTTTTCAATTGTTGGGTTGCTATTAAATAGTAATTTAGAGTTTTAATAAAATAGACTGATATAATTTAGTTGTGGTTAGAAAACAAGTAAGTAAGCTCAAATAGTTAATTGTAATAAACAAATATGAACTTTTATGCATCTTATTGGATCAGTGTAGTGATTGTGTAGGCTTGAAACTTAATATTCTTTGATGAGGAGACTATTAGGTTTAACTATAAATATAAGGTTAAGTCCCTTCTTCACTTCTCAACGTATTAGTATTTGTTTATTAACATCCACCCTAAAGAGAGAAGTAGAATATGAAGATCTGTCTAATCATAATCCTAATGATTATGCTTCCTTATGCTTTCGCTTTCGTTGATATCTACCTCAAATAAGTATGCATAATTAATTGTTTAATATCTCTTGTGTTCTAATTATTGCATAAGAAAATTGATTGATTGATCTTACATGTGATATCAAGAGTTAGGCTTATGTAGAATTAGAATCAAGAGAGAATTTTTTAATTGTTCATCACAAAAAAGAAAAAAACGTTTGGCGTTTTTTGGCAAAATAAATTCTAATCTTATGAAAGGATTTTATAAATCAAACCTTATGGCTTTTGTTGCCCATTAAACAAGGTTTAAAAACATAGAATCAATTTTGGGTAATTCATTTTGTGAAACAAGTAATTGAGATTCAAAGTTTATGAACAAAGTTTTTAATCTAAATTCAAAATTAAATTAAAACCTTGCTATTTTATGTGTTTTGGATTAATTTAAATATCAATAATTGTTCATTATATGTTATAAACATGAAATAAAGGTTTTAATTTTGTAAAATTTTGATTTTTGATGACAAATTTAAAGAAAACCCAAAACGGGTTGAATTTAAGTTTTGAATCAAAGTTGTTTGATCAAATTAATCATGATTTTTGTTGTTTTGATATGTTTTATCAAATGGGCTTTGTGAAATAATTGTTTAATTGATTTTTTGACACATCAATTTGATAAAAACACGAAGAAAAGGGCAGGAAAATTGATTTTTTTGGCACCAAAATACCCAAAGGGGTTGGGTTCTACAGTGTTTTGTCGAGTTGACCCATTAGGAGGTTGAAGGAGATGAATAGTGTAAGGCAGAACGAAGCCCACTCTTAGTATGCGGACAGTGCGGCAAGTGTGAGCACATCTGGTGGCCATTTTAACCACTGTTTTTTCTAACATGCTCAAAATTTTATTTCTGATTTTTCTATTATTATATTTAATTTTTTTGATGACTTTAAATATTTAATATTTAATAATTATTAAATTTTGATAATTATCATATATTATGCACATCTATTTTGAAATTTTATTGCATGATAAAATATTTGACAATGCTGTGAGTCTATTGGTAATATGTACGCTTCCTAATATGAATAAAATATTTACGTACTCTTAGCCTACAATTGTGTGCATAATTGAATAAATTAGGTAAAATTTATTTTTAGTAATTTTGAATTCTCAATTTATGAAACATACATAGTTTTAAAGATAAGTAAGATTTAAACTCCATGAGAATTTGGTATAGCTAGCTAGTATTAAACTAGTAATTTTTTAATAATTAAATATTTTTGATTAATTAATTATTTGAATTTTTTGGAGTTTTCTTTTTTTTGTTTAAATTGATTTATTCCCATGACTATATATGTTATGTATCATTGTTAATTTTAAAAAAAAAATTTATTTTTTGATAGATGATACATAAGTATGAATTATGTTAAACGTTGATTTATTAGTAAATTTCAAGATAATTGGTTTTGAATGCAATAATTATTTGTTGATCAAAAGAACAAGTTTGGTTTTGAGTATCTCACAAGGATCCATAGAGATACGTAATGATTTATGTCTCGCAAGGAATGATTAACTCTTTAAGGACCTAATGAGATACATCTAGGTTTTGTATCTCTGCTGAAATGATCAATTACATACATCGGGTTAAGTATCCACGTTAATAGTTTGAGCAAATTTGAGTTTTCTCAGATTGAGCAAATTTTAGTTTTCTCAAATTGAGAAAATTTTTAATTGATCAATATAAATGTTTGGCTGCCAAAGTGGCTCATTTATTGATATTAATGATTATTTTCTCAATCACAATGATTCGAGATGATTTCAGGTTACCTTATACAATCGCCTACCCAAATGGGGTTATTGTGTTTGGTAATTTGGAATAGGACGTGGAGCACTATGGTTGAGAATATACTAGTCTAAAAAGTCTGTTTACCCAAAGGAGATAAACTTTTCGAAAATTAGGATATTTTTCGTATTAGCATCATGTGGAGAGTACCTATTAACATATTACATTCTTTTCACAAAGGGGAGTTTGTGATAATGCACCTGGGCTTTTCAGTTCGATAACAAATAGCACACAGTGGATCGACGCTATTTAAATTATTGCTCAAAGTTAAATGTTGCATCCTATTGTCGTAAAAATTGTTGTTAAATTCTGTGATAATTAAAGTATAAAAGATAAAGTAGCTCTAATTGAAATGATAAAATGATTTAATTGTGATTGTTTTAGAGCTTAATTTAGTCATGGGTGTTTTCGTGAACATAATCATTAAGTTTTGAATGTTGTAATTGATTATTGTTGTTCTAATGTTGAAGTGTTGCATTTTGTGATGATAAAATTTTTTTTATTTGAGAAAATTTTGTGAGTTCTTAAATATTGTTAAGTTTTATAGATCCATGAGAAATAATTATTACATGCATGATCACTAAAATTGTTACATTGCTATGTTGCCATAATCTAGCAAATTAATGTTAGTAATTGATAATGTATTTATGGAATGTGACTGTCGAATTAAAATTTGTTGATTTTGAAAGCAAACTTTATATAAATTAAATATGCTTAACATGCTTGTAATGCAATTAATTTTTCACATCACATATTTTGATTTTAAAATTTTTAGACATTAAGTTTAAAGCTTAAAGAGGTGCATGATCTGATAAATAATTTTGCTTAAACTTCATATTTATCATGGACATGAAACAATATTGGTTGTTAAGATTTATAGAAAGCATTTAGATTATGCTAATTAATTGCATTGGTGAGAGAGTCTTTGGTTAATGATTATTGTCGTAGTGCAATTACATTATATTAATTACTTTTATTAAATAATTGCACAATAAATTTTTCACATAGATTGTTAAAGACTAATGATAAAATCTTGTTAGTCTCAAAATACTTACTAAGTTGAGTATGCTTTCATAAGATATTAAATTAGTTATACTTATGGAATGAAATTTGAAAAGAGAGCTATAGGTACAATTATTCATGAGTAAGTGCTTGAGATATAACTTTAGTGTCATGAGATAAGAGATATATTACAAAAGAATCCTGGGCAATAGATAACAAATGAATGGTGATCATAGAACATATGAGCAAAGGTTTCAGTATTTGGGTGTAAGCAAGAGATTAGTTTTGCAATTTTAAATTATTAAAGTTAAAGTTTTAATTAAAATGTATTGTTGTTGAGGCTTGCAAGATTAAATTGCCTTGAAAGTTTATGTCAAAACTCATGTTTGGTGATATTGAAAATATTGTATTTCTTATAATATTATTTTGTACATGAAATTGCATGATGCCGTAGTTCATTGTTGTGTGCATATGATTAGTGTGATTTATTAACTTTCATCATATGCCATTATGTTGAGATTTATGGTATGAAGTTCACGAAATTTGTAAAATCTCATGTTAGTATAAAGTATATGGATTGATAGATGTTTATGTGGGCTATCAATGTTAATTTTGATATTGCTTAAAGTCATTAAAATGATTTTTATGCCATAGTGAAAATGTTATCAATTGTTAAGACAATTTACTTGGTCATATGGCATGCTTAGAGATTTTGTTAATTGATAAAATGATTATGGAACATGACTTGAAATTTTAATGCGTTTAAGTTTTATATTGGGCAATTTAAGTTGTTAAGTGATCCATAGGGGCACACTGCGATTTAGTATCTCACTTGAAGTGATCACAGACATAAGTAATAGACATAAAAAATTAATGAAACCGAAATGATTATGAAAGTTCTTATGTTGTTAGGGGATTGTCTCTAAGTTACTACATGTGACAACCTGCCCAAAGGGGGTGATCATGTGTTTTTAATTTGGAGATAATCGTGAATTATAATTGTAAAATTAAAGCTACATGGACCTAGAAAATTTATTTGCCCAAAAGGGATAAATTTTCAAAAGTCTTTGTATTCATAATTATTTAAATTGAGAACACATAAGAGATAACGTGTTTTCTAAATATTGAGTTTGCCTTATATAAATTTATCCTTGAAGCACCTTAGTTATTATTGATAAAATTGACAAATAAGTTAAGTTGATTAATGTGATTATTTGTTGAAAATTGACTGATTTTTGTGCTCAATTTGAATTTATTGAATAATTGTCAACATAATTTAGTGTCTACCATAAGTGATAAGTTCTTGGATGATAGTCAATTTAATTATCACATCCTAGTATTTAAATTGTTTATGTCGTGCCTTAAAATAGCTTCCACACAAGGATATATATTTTAGACTTGATATGATATCTCTATTTGGTAATGTTTTGTGTAAAATTGAGAGTTGTTGAAATATAATTTCATTTTGATAAATATTTATATTAGTTGTTTAGCTCTCAATTAAGATACTGATTTTTGTATTTTAATTAAAATTATCAAACTTAGCATAATTATCATTTTTTAAAGGGCATATAGTTGTCATTTGTTGACAGCGTGTTTTCAAGAACATTGGTGAATTCTTTTTAAGGAACTCACATATGGGGGGAAGAAAATTATTTTACACTTATTGCACATGTAAGAGTTTTGAAGGAATAAATTTTATGCAAATAAGTAATTTATTTGTTTTGTTTTGATAATTCTTTGTTAATATTCCCCATTTTGTTTAGGTTTATATGATTTATAATTATAAATTACTTAAACTGATTTTAAAAGAAAATAAGAATTTTAATAATCTTCCTCTTCTACCTTGAATAATATTATTATTATGAATTGACCTTTTAAAGTTATGAGGAAGAATAGTAGAAAGGTTTTGGCTATATTGCATGTTTATTGAGTCAAAAACTATTCTTTTAAAGAAAATGAAAATCAGTGGGAGTTCACATGTTTTGGAAAGTATTGAGAACTCATAAATGCTCTAAAATCATTGTTTTGGAGATATCATATGCATTAAGGTTAGTGGGAGCACTTAGGCTATTGTTTGGCATATGCTTAAAAGGACATATAGTGCAAACACATGAGTATGAAAATTTTGCATTCTGTTAGTAATTTTGTAAGTGATTTATTAAAGTGACATTATGAAATTCAAAGAACAATATTAGTTATCACATTTGTCATGAGGGTAACCAATACATGACTTTATTGTGACTCTATTTATTATTATGCTTCTTGCTGATCATTTAAAAACTATCGAAACATGTTTGTGATTCACTAGATTAGTGGGAGTCACTGTGATTGATGATGACATGTTTTCTCTGTATGAAAATTTTGATATATTCATTTTGATGATAAATGCATTGTGATTTGTTATTTGAAACCACTATTGTTTTGGGTTACTTTACTTGATTAAATGCATCGTTTGTAATTGCAAAATTACCTATGAGGTATAGTTTGACTTGAAAATATCCATAAGGTATTGCATGTTAAAAGAACATTGGTGTTTTGAGGTCTTTTGATGTATTGGTTTAGTGAGAGTGTGTTACTTGTTTTTGAACTCTCATGTTATACATTATGCTATGTTGAGATCGCTTTATGTTTGGAATATCTATGTGATATTTCACTTAAAATGTTAGTTGATGATTATCATTGGTTTATATCATGAGCTGTCATGTTGATTGTTTTGTACGTGTACATATAAGAAAATTGTGAAATTGGCTTTACATCAATGGGGTATGTCTTGGTAAATGATACCACTTAATAATCTCGAGGACAAGGAAGAGACATATTAGCACATCTAGTTGCAAAATAGATTTCTCAGTAAGTTAAGGAAAAATTGGATTTCTCGGCGAGTTAAGGAGAAATCAGAGGGCTGACAATAAAAGTAACACATTTGATAACTACTAGGTGTTATTTTCTTGCTACACAGCCACATTAAGATCTATTGTTGATGTGGTCAATAGAATTTGTAACCGTGTATTGGTTTTGTGTCAATAAAGGACACAATCGCCTCTATGATTCTGTATTAGTTGGTCATGTTGAACAAAATCATTAAGATGTTGTTTCTAAGGACTAAATTGTTTTCAAATCGTGGCCATGTCAAAAATAAAATTAATCAACCTGGAGTCTTGTTTTATAAAATAAATTTTCTTAAAGTTAAAAACCCCAATTAATATTGTCCAAGTGAATGAATGTTAAAATTTTTTAATTGGTGGACTACTATTAATTGGTAGTTTTGAGTTTTAATAAAACATACTAATATAATTTAGTCTTAATATGAAAACACGCAAGTAAATCGAAATAGTTAATTGTGATAAACAAGAATGGGCTTTTGAATATGTTATTGGGTTTAGAACTTAATATTCTTTGACGGGAGACTATTAGGTTCAACTATAAATATAAGGTTAGATCCCCTCTTCAGTTTTCAACATATTGATATCTGTTTATTGAGAGCCACCATAAAGAGAAAAGTAGAAGAGGAAGTTCTGCCTAATCATAGTTCTAATGATTATGCTTCCTTATGCTTTCGCTTTCGTTGATATCTACCTTAAATAAGTAAGCATAATTAATTGTTTAATATATCTTTTGTTCTAATTATTACATAAAAAAATTAATTGATTGATCTTACATTTATTGTCACTTGCAGTTAGCAACTTATTAAACTCTAGGATTAATGGATGGATTATTATCCTATCTACTGTCAGTAGAGTTTTTTAACTCCACAAGCGGGATTAGGATAATGACATGTGTCCTTTAAAAATATTAAAATAATAATAAATAAATAAAATGGGACACATATCATTATTTTAATCCTGCTTGTGAAGTTAAAAAACTCTACTGACACTGTATAAGATAATTTTCCTTAATGGATTATCAGAAATCAGGATAACATTAAAAAACAAATATTGAAATTGAACAAGCGTCGAAAGGAAGACGTGACGAATGAGTTGTAGCTAAATCCATGTTTTCTTCTCTGGAATCTAGACTCTTTTGTCCAAAAAATTTAAGTAATATGCTATTATAATTTCACAAGTGAAACTTTAATAATAATAATAATAATAATAATAATAATAATAATAATTATTATTATTATTATTATTATTATTATTATTATTATTATTATTATTATTATTATTATTATTATTATTATTATTATTAAGTATACGTTTAGTTTAGATAAGAAAACGTTTAAGTCGTAAACATTTAAGTCGTCCAGAAAAAAATTTTCTAAATACTTTTAACATTGATTCCAATGATTTTAGAAATTTGAAATTTAAATTTTGGTATTTGAATTTTGTTTCTCACAAAGATTAAATAATCATTTTATTTAATAAATATAAAATTACGAATTAATAGCAGCTCACTTTAAACAAAAATTTTAACACAAAAATCTGAAAAGCATGAATTTTATGTTTTTGCAATGAAAAGACTTTCACCTAAACTTTTTTTTAATTTCCTGAAAGAAAAATGAAAACTAATATGGTCAAGAAATCTCTACTTTTCTACCTAAGAACATGAAAATGGTACACAAAAATCATTAATATTGAGCAGATTGCTAGATTTTTCTGTTTTCATTGTGCTTTCCCGTACGATCAATTCAATCAAAATAATAAAAAAAAAACTCAATTAATTCCAGGAAAAATCAGGTGTTGTCGTCACACCCTTGTTCCAAAAGGATTGTGAACCAGAACTAAAGAAGGTGGCTCGGAAACTTTCAAGCGTAATAGCCACATACAGTAAAATGCAAGAATCAACCGACGGAATCATACCCAGCATAGTCTCTCTGTTTTGTAGCAGGTGAGTCTTCAAGGTGGCCTCGTGAATTAGATCCCCTCGAATATTCCCTTATTCCTCCCACCGTCATCCCTTGCTTTGCTTCTGATAAACCCTAAACCTAACCCCGGCCCTTTCATAATTATCCAGCTATTTCCACGGCGCTGATTGATTACACGGTCCAAACAAAGTCAACCATCAGACGGGTAGTATTGCTTATAGCAGGGTGATAATATAGAAGCCGTGTACGAGATTAGTATCTCTGTTGTCTGGGATGCTTGTGGGAAAACGATAGAGGGATTCTTGTGGCCTGCTTCCGATTCGCCTCATAACTCCTGTCCTGTCTTCTTCAACTAACATTCCTCTGGCATAAAAAATATTCATTGTTTTATAACTAACACTCGTTTTCTCACATGCACCTAACACTTTCTGTCGTATAAGAGAACTTCTATTTACACTACCGTTTTTACTCTTTATACTAAATTTTTTTTACAGCACAAAAAAACCATTAAATATTTTTTTATTTTACAATATTAACCCTCATCAACCATCTTTTCTTCTTCATCCCGGGCACCTAAAGGAGATGTTGGAGGAGAAATCAAAGGCTTAGTTTGGATGCCTGGCCAGTGCGTTTAGCACCGGTGTGATGGCATATTTTGCTAAATAACAAAAAAATCACAAAAAGAGAAAATAAAATTAGTAAAATTATTATTATACTTTTTGATTTGATTTTATTATTTTATTAAAATACATATAAACACGGTGGTCATTTTATTTTTTTTAATTTCACTGGAATCATCGCACCGTTTATCCAAACTAATCCTCAGAATCGACTGTGACGAACGCGCCAAACTTTTGTATTTTTTATTTAAGACCCAAAAAAGAACCCAAAATTAATATTTATATTGCAAAAAAACCAAAAGTACTGAGCTTAAAAGTATCAACATGAAAAACCCAGAAGTTATTTTCTATCTTTTCTTCTTTATTTTAATTTACACATCTTTATCAAGGCTCAGTTAATCTTTACATGAATTCAGAAAAGGAATGAGATATTATGCCACACTGCTTGCTTTAAATCTTGAGCATGAAATTAGTCGGGGAGTTGAAGGGAGTAGAATTGACCGGGCTCAGCTTATGGGATCACTGTGCTGATGTCCATTGTCGGAGCGGAGGGTGTGTGTTGGAGGTGCACCGCTCGCGCGGCCATGTCTCGCACAGAGCTTCTTGCCCGAAAGTGGTAGTCTCGCGCAAGGCTTCCTATGCGAGGCTAGTGCAGAGATTTGTCTCAACGTAAAAATTAAAAACAGAATTATTAGTTAAAGAGGGAGAAGACTGGTAGCTCAGAAAAAAATGACTGGTTACAGGTTTGTGAAGATGACTGGTTAAAGATTTGGAAAAATTGAGGAAAAACGTGAATGTACTGACGCAAAAAAAGGAAAGGTCAGTTTGTGTTTTTATTAAGGGTATTTTCCGTCTCAAACAAAATTTGCTAGTTTAAAGAGCGGAAAGGTGAGTAGAAATAGAAATTCTCCTAGTATAAATACCCCTCCTTCGTTACGTGACTTGGTACCAAGAACAAATAGAAAAAAGAAAGCATTCAAAGAGTTCTTGAGTTTTTCCAATTCCGTTGATTTTCATTAGGAGAGATGGCCGGAATTGTCGTGGTTTTTGATTTTGACAAAACCATCATCGAGAGCGAATGTGATGAGTGGATTGTTGAGGATTTGGGTTTCACCGACTTGTTCAACCAGCTTCTTCCTACCATGCCTTGGAACTCTCTCATGGCAAGCCATTTCAGCCCTCTGGAATTTCTGTTTCTGTTGTTTTTAACATTTAAAAATGTTTAAACCCTAAACCCTTTCTTTCCTGCGGTATAAAATTATAGGACAGGATAATGATGGAGATTCATGCGCAAGGAAAAACTGTTGATGACATTGCTGAGGTTCTGAAACGAATTCCTATCCATCCCAGAATCTTCCCGGCTATCAAATCAGCTCATGCTTTAGGGTCCTTTTTTTTTTCTGCTTCTCCTGTTATTGTTTGACACAACAAGAATTTATATTAGGGTGATAAAATTGGTTGGAAATTTTTTCAGGTGTGAACTCAGGGTTTTAAGTGATGCAAACGTGTTCTACATTGAGACAATTCTGGGGCATCTTGGGTTGAGGGAATATTTCTCCGAGATCAACACAAACCCCAGCTTTGTTGATGAAGAAGGAAGGCTGAGAATCTTCCCTTACCATGATTTCACCAAGAGCTCCCATGGCTGCGACCTCTGCCCCCCTAACATGTGCAAGGTATCAACATGGGATTTAATTTCACTAATGCTACATTTCTTGGGACTTGAATGTGCTAATCAAGACACCAAGCTTCTGTAGAAAGACCTATACATTTCATACAAGCAATGCCCACAAATTCTACAAAATTTTATAATTAGTTGATGGCATTCCACACACAGTCAATTTCATCCAACTTGCTTGGAGTTTTTATTTATTGGATAAGTAAACAATAAACTTCTTTCTTTGACCTCACTTATTCTATTAATGGTTCATTTGAGGACATTAATCAAGCCCACGATCTTGACATGAGTCAACAATGATTTTACATCATATAAATTTAATTACAATAATGAAATATGAAGTCAACAATTTTAACTTTGGCTTCTGCTTTGTGTAACAGACGGTTATCCTTGAAAGGATTCAAGCTTCTTTACAGGGGAAAAAAAAATCATCTACATTGGAGATGGTAGTGGTGATTACTGCCCAAGCCTAAGGCTTGCAGAATCAGACTACCTGATGCCAAAGAAGAATTTCCCACTGTGGGATTTAATTTGCAGGAACCCTAAGCTAATTAAAGCTGAGATTCATGAATGGAGTGATGGTGAAGAGCTCGAGCGTGTTCTGCTGCAAATAATCAACATGGTTTCTGTTGAAGAAGACAATGACAACTCTGCTCAATTGATCTCTGTTGACTGCAAGCTGCAAAAGATTTCAGCTTCTAACCATACCTTGCTGCCACCTCTGCCATTGTTGGGCCAATGCTCACCCAGCGCAAAGTAACTCCAAAAGATTTTAGTTGTAAGGCCATGTTGCCTGCTCCCTCTAATAAAGCCTGTTTGAAATAAATGCAATTATGCAAATAAACTTTGCCAAAGAAAAATTAAAATCATACATGTTGTTTTGATTACAAGAAAAATATTTAATAATTAAGGATGAAAGTAAAATTATTTGAATTCAAATTTAAATATTATAATATGTCACAACTTTACGAGAAATGATTAAATTTGTTAAAAATAAAGATAAAATTGTTTGAATTTAATCTCAAGTATTACAATATGTTATAACTTTACGAGGAATGACTAAATCTGTTAAGCAATATGAGTTTGCCATATGTGTGAGGGTGAGAATAATAAATGAAGTGGACCATCCGATTAGACCCTATTGTCTTACACATATACTCCAAATATATATGTGTTTCTATCAGAATAGTTCATACTGGACCAATTATATATGGACTAAGATTAACCATTAGTTTTATAATTAACATTTTAATACGAAGATTGCTATGTTTATGACACAGAACTTAACCAATTTTTTATCAATGAAAAAAAAAATATATTTTTGCACTACGATTATGGTTTGGATTTAATACCTCCAGTCTTGAAATCGATTATAGTACCACTAAACAAACAATATTTCTGGGTGAAATGGTGGTTATTAAAATTAATAGTATAGGTTGGACAGAAAATTTTAAATAAAAAATCTAGCAAAGTAATTTTTTTATACCCATTATGTAGGTTAAGATTGTTTAAATTTGAATATAAGATTTATAATTTATCAAAACATTTCTTTAATCATAAATATGATTAACACACGCCTAAGGAAAAATTACAAATCATAAAAACACTAAAAAAATAAAAAAGTTTAATAGGAGACCTCACTATTTACATGTGATCGGCTTTAGCATTATTGTATCATCATCATCATCATCTGTCTTTATCAATATTGATTTGAAACAAACCATTTTATACGGTGGATCATTTATTCACCACGTATGTATACAGTAGATATTATCATAAAAAATTTGAGTGGTTGAATGTTTAAACTTATTGCCATCCTTATCCGCGTAAGAAAGAAACAACTCCCCCACTTCGCCACATCCACTGCAGTCATCGTGTTTTTGAACGCCAAAAGTCGTAGGCTGCTACCTATACCCCGTTTTTACTCTTTATACTCATTTTCTCAGCAATAAACAGTGATCCAATGAAGAGAAATGGAGTATAAAGAGTAAAAATGTGAGTATATATAGAAATTTTCCAAAAGTTTTTGCATCACAATGATTAATTATAGTGTCAACCATGGGATACTCTGGTCATCATTTGGTACTGTATAGAATGTATACAGTTGTAGTATAACAATAATATATATTAATCTTAGGATCCAAGTGGATTTTCACAAGATTAAAGTTTCATATTTAATACTTGTAATTGGGTTTGTTTAAAATGAACAAAAAAAAGGGTTTATTTACAGTAAAATCGCAAAATATCAACTTTACAGAAATGTCATAAGATCTTAAATATCTCATTAGAAATTGAATAAATAATAAAAATTAAAAATATATAAACATTGGTTTAATATGTCAACAAATAAACTTTAATTTATTGAAATATAATATAAATTACATTATTATCATTTAAAAAGGCAATAAAATATATTTTTATCCGTTCATAAAACAACCAAAATTATATTTTTATCATTTCAAAATATTAAAGCAAATTATATAATATATTAAATTTCATAGTTTTTTTTTTTTTGCCTTAGGTTATATATATTATAATAAGAGCTCATGCTAAATTAGCAAGAGAAAATTAAGAAAATAATTTTTTTTGTACTTTCCCTTACGCTAATTGATTGAACTAAAAATTCTACTGATAGATAAGGATGCAGTCGAGAGCTATTTTCCTTAAAAGAAAATAGAGTAGATAACATAAATATTCAAAATATAAAATTATTATTGAACTTATTTTACAACAGGTTAAAAAACATAGAATGAAACAAGAAAACTATTCTACTAATAGGAAAGGAAAAAGGACAAGGTGGGTGAATTTATAATTAGCTTTGAACAATATCTGTCTTACATGTCACCGATTTGCACAAATTCTAGAAGATTTTATAATTAGTTGATGGTATTCCACACAGTAAATTTCATCCAACTAGCTTGGAGTTTTTATTTATTTTTTTTTTAAATATATTTTCATTTTGCATAAGTAAACAGTACACTTCGTTCATTGACGCCACTTATTCTATTAATGGTTCGTTTAAGGACATAAATCAAGCTCATTATCTTGACATGAGTCAACAATGATTTTACATCATATAAATTTAATTACAATAATGAAATATGAAGTCAAAAATTTTAACTTTGGCTTCTGCTTTGTGTAACAGACGGTTATCCTTGAAAGGATTCAAGCTTCTTTAGAGGGGAAGGAAAAATCATCTACATTGGAGATGGTAGTGGTGATTACTGCCCAAGCCTAAGGCTTGCAGAATCAGACTACATGATACCAAAGAAGAATTTCCCTCCGTGGGATTTAATTTGCAGGAACCCTAAGCTAATTAAGGCTGAGATTCATGAATGGAGTGATGGTGAAGAGCTCGAGCGTGTTCTGCTGCAAATAATCAACATGGTTTCTGTTGAAGAAGACAATGACAACTCTGCTCAATTGATCTCTGCTGACTGCAAGCTGCAAAAGATTTCAGCTTCTAACCATGCCTTGCCGACACCTCTGCCATTGCTGGGCCAATGCCCACCCAACGCAAAGTAACTCCAAAAGATTTTGATTGTAAGGCCATGTGGCCTGTTGGCTCTAATGAAGCCTGTTTGAAATAAATGCAATTATGCAAATAAACTTTGCCAAAGAGAAATTAATATCATCCGTATCGTTTTGGTTAGAAGAAAAATATTTAATAATTAAGGATGAAGTTGAAGTTGTTTGGATCCAAATTCAAGTATTATAATATATCACAGCTTTATCAGAAATAATTAAATTTGTTAAGGATGAAAGTAAACACTACAAAAATTTATAGCTTTGCCGACACTTTGATAGAGACGGTTATAAAATGTGCGGCTATTTGTACGAATGTAACGGCGTAAATTCATGGGCCGTGGTGTTAAAACATTTAACGGCACTCTCTCTGGTTAAAAGCTCTTATTTTTCTGATAAAACTTTTTTCAATTCTTTTTTCTTACTTTCCTAATTTCCTTTTACTCAAAAAAACCTAATCTTCTCAATTTTCCCTCCACATTCACGATCTCCATTTCTGTGCTCTCCATTGCTGAGCTCTGTCTCCTTTCTTCATCTTCATTACCCACACGTAACTCCACATTCAGTCATTACAGGCTATCAATTACTCATTCCCCATATCTTTCCATCTTGTCGCCTAACTTCATCGGTCTCCATCGTCTCCGTAGTTCACCGGTCTCCACATATTTTGGGCCTTCGCCGACACCTCTTCTCGCAAGGCATCGGTCGTCTGCTCCGATCATCTCTCTTCTTCGGTCCTCTACTTGAGGTAAGTCCAATTTTTCCATTGCTTGCTTAAAACATGAATGTCAGAGGAAGAACCAGTACAAATGGCAGAGGAAGAGAGTAAGGATGAGGTTGGCCTAAAATTTTTTATTACAGAGTTGCTGGAAAAGTATTTGTGTTTGGTCGAAACAACTAATAGATAAATCTAAGTATTATTTGCATTTTCTGAATAGAAATAGCATTCACTACCAAATCAGTCACTCCATTAAGAGCTATTTTTGCCAATATAGGATTTGATTTTTATGTTGTATTTGCTGGATTTTCTATTCTGCCACTAACTTTCTGTTTTCATGGCAGTATCCCAAGGAGCCACCTCTTATTTCTCCTATAAATTCAAAGGGTCTTGATGAACAAAGGCAAAAAAATCTTATAAATGACATACGAGACAAAGCCTGTGAGCTCCCCTCTTGTTTTATGCTTGTAGCACTTTGTGAGGTAACCACAGTATTGTAAGGTGGATTTGCATTACTGTATCTATTTAAATTGTTTTCTAAAATGTCTGAGCAGTTCGTATGAGGTATACTGGCAACTAAAGCATGGGACAATTTTAGTTAGTGTACTTCAAGACTTTATAAACTTTTTGAATTATGACTTTTTTTAGCCGTGATGACTTGCTAGTTTTGTATTTTGTATCTTGTTTGCTAATGATATAAGAATGACTAGATTATGCACTTCTACATTTTGTGAATGGTTCTATGAACATCTTGACAAAAGAGATGAAATATTGTGGTTTCATCGAACTTGGCAGTTTAAATGGCAGAGATTATAGTTTATTGGGTTGTGGAACTTTACTTTTTTACAAAAAAAAATTAATTCAAATTTATTTATAGGAAGCGATTGAGAAGCTTTCTTCTATGAATCACCCTGATGTAAAATTGAATTCCCTTGTAGCTCTATGGCTTTGCATATTCAGGACCATTTGGACACTTCCTTCACAAATTGATGGATATCATTTTCAGGGGAAAGAAAAGCAGTAAAACTGTTGCAAAGAAGGTAAACATGTTCATATGGCTTGAGTCCATTAGCTAATTTGTAACTTTTTAATGTTTAATTCTTGGAATTTCTTTTTTTTTTCACTTACAAGTTTTTTTCACTTACAAGTTTTATGCTATTTCTGTAGTGCAGCCTGTATGAAAAATTTAGTTGAGGATTAATGGAGTTATTTATTACTGCTTAATTGTGTGTTCTAGGTGTTGTTGGAACAATTGATTGCTTCTCCTTGGAACAACTTTTTCTTCATGATGTATTACGGGTCGGTTGTTGAAGGTACGTGCATCTCCATAATATCTTGTTCATGTCAAAACTACTCTCATCACTTGAGTCATATTCCTCTTCTAATTTTCGATTTCTGCTGAGTCTGGCTCTGCTAGTCGCTATTGTTGTTTCCAAAACAAAACAGCAATAGGAAAAAATATTATGGCTTATTACCATGTGAGCATTTCATTTTGTGATCCTAGAACATGTCAAGCTATGCTATTATTGGTGTTGCTGTTATTTTTCCTGTTCTTGTTGGTGCTGGTCATGTTGTCATTTTCTGTCTTTTATTGTATGTCAGTAATATCGAAGTGCTTTGTGACTGACTTTTGATCCAATTGTAATTTTGGATTGTAGCATTCTGGATAATTCAACCTTAATAACTGAATTAGGTTGATCATCTATAGCTTGATTATCTTACCTGCATGATATAATGTTCGGTATTTTATTGTACTTTTTGTGCTCAGCTAGAACTTTAAACTGGTACAAAGCATCTTCTCCACTTTATTGAAGAGGGGGAGACAAAGTTGTGGAAGACTTCTTATACTAATGGAAGCACTTTCTCTCTCTTTCTCTCTCTGCTTTCTTCAAGCTAGCAGTTTACTGAGGCTAATAGAACTAGTTCTGGAAATTTTTTGCACCGACCCTGTAAAGAATGTCACTCTTTCATCATCAGAACCCCTAAATTAGGACCATTCCCGACTTCAGTGTATTAAAGCTAAAAATAACTTATAATCCTGGTTGACTGATCAATCTTCCTCACTTATTCTAAGCAAAGACTTCACTTGATATATTAGAAGTAACTGGTTTTTAGTTGGTGTAAGTTTCTTAGTGGAGAATTAGGTCATGCTTCCCATGGATTACTACAAAATCTTGAGACCAATTTTGGATTGCTCGCTTACATCACTGTTTATTAGTATGACCAAGAGAAGCATAGCCCTTTGTGTAACTCTCGGTAAAACTACTAAAGCTAATTGATATTATTTTCCTCATAACTTGGATTGACAGTCGGTTCAAAACTAATCGATGAAGTTCCCTGGTACCACGTTCAAGCACCAACTCAATGTTAATGTTACACTATTGTTAAGTTTGTGGCAAAATACTTGGATCCAGTTCTCTGTTCTTTAAACTGTTCTGCAGGCATTAAATGACCCTCTAATTTCTTCCCAGTTCAGTTGGTCCCTATCATAGGAACCCAAACTGAAGTGATGTCTCTCAACAGCAGTTCTAGTAGAATGCTGAATGATTGCAATTCTTTTTTTGTAAAGAACATTTTTCTCTGTTCATAATCAACCATTTTGTTTATAAAATAATGCTTCACTATGTATGTGCAGGACGACCATGGGGCTTGGTGAGAAGTAAAGTTAGAAAGGATTACCCTCCTGTTCAATTGACTGCATAGAAGGTACGGAAAAGAGACCATCTTTTGTTGTATCAAGCAGCTAATTAATCATATGATTTTGTTAACACTATTGTTCTGGTGTTGTAACTTGCAGTTTTGGCCTATAGTTGGCTGAATAAACTATCAGTATATGCCTCTGCAGTTCCGAGTTTTGTTTCAGAGTTTTGTTGCATCCTGTTGTTGCTGCTACTTTTGTGAATATAGGATGGTGATAACAGTTAATAGGTTTCATTTTCTCTTATTGTAGGTTGCAGACGCATCTAGTTCGTTTGGGTCACTACGTGCAAATACCTAAGTGAAGATGGAAGCTCTAAGGATAATTAGTATATAATTCAGCTAGAAATTTTATGCTTGTATTAGACTTCTAGGAAGTTTAGAAAATTTTGTGGCTGTTGTGATTGGTTCTTGAGGACATTATTGGTTACTTTGTGAAGTTAATTGTTGCTTTAAGGATGATAATTGGTATTTTAATTACTTTTTGGTTATAAACACTTTGAATTGAACTTTGAACAAATGAAATTCACAATTCTTAGGAAATTGTTAATGCATGTGAGTGTTACAATGCAAATAATTCTTAGGAACTTTTTCTTTTTATTAGTGCAATGGACATGAATTAATTGAGTTACCAAATGAGGCATGCTGCCAATGCCTTCATATATACTGTTGACATCTAATTTTGTCTCATTTTTGTTATTATTATTATTTATATATATTTGTATTTGTGTTTATTTTTATTTTTATTATTTGTTCTATTATTATTATTATTATTATTATTATTATTATTATTATTATTATTATTATTATTATTATTATTATTATAATATTTATTACTATTGTTATTATTATTTTATTATTATAGAATAAAAAAAATTGCTTTTTTGAAAAAGCTGGCGTCGTGTATGTGGCTGGCAGCCAAAATCACGCTGCCAGCCCACTCAATTCCTCCTCCCTATGCACCAAATCTGGCTGCCACTGATCATAATCCCTGAATATCAGGGATTTGGTCACTGTCGACCCAAGAATGAAAAGATTAAATGCCAAGGATCGAACTGAAACAGCAGGGGGCTCGGACACTCGTTCTCAAACAAATTTACAGAAACCTTACAAAGTAATCACCAAATCATCCCAACCAGCCACTGCCTATCATCGATACTACCACACCATTCTCACCCAACCACCACAAACCGGTAACTCCAGTCCCCACCAGAACCGAGACCCTTGACCCCTTTGTCACTCTCAAAATACCTCTCGTCCCAAACCAAAAACCACCATCCACAATCGAGGCCACATTACCTAAGAACCCAAAGCCGTGACCTATTACTACCATTCCCAGCCTCACCATCGAACCCCACTATCTGGCTAATATCCCCAACAACCTTTAACCCATAACCATCACATTCGGTGTAAGATCCGATTTTTACACTACTGTAGAGTCTAAATTCATAAAATTGATAATGGAAATTAAATAAATAATGAATGTTAATTTCCAAAAAGATGAAAGCTCCTTCGGCGGGCGCGTACCATAAAGAAACGGCTCGCCGATTGGCGAGTAAAGTATGTGTGATCATCAATGCTGATGGCGAGTTGGACGAGAGTGTGGTCGCACAGGCGTGTTCGCCAACTTGTGAGATGAATCAGGGCATGGTTGGCGAGTTGAGCCATGCCAGGTGATGGCCCGAAAAGGGCGAGAACTTGTGATCGCCACACAGAGGACAAGGAGTAGCCCCATGGCTGGCGAACTGATTTAGTGTGGCGAGTTGATTGTTTTCCTTATTTGTTTGGCGAGTAGTTTAGTTCGCCAACTTCGTGGATAAGTGATGGCCGCTTGTGGCGAGGACTTGGAAACGCCAATGCATTTGGCGAGTAAAGTGGTCGTCCAGATAGATGGGAAAATGAAAACAGAATTCAACCTAACAGCCAAAATTGACTTGTAAGTGATACGGTTGAAGACAATTAATGGTGAAGAGGTTGAAGTCAGTAAGGAATTTACCTGATTGGTTGAGGAAGTAAACAAAGGCTGCAGTAGAAGAAAAAGCCGTGTGAAAGGGAGACTTCCACGCCACTTTGTGCTTCAGTTTTCTTCATGCATTAAAGGCATGAAGGACGTGAACAATGATGAAGGAAACAGGATAAGGGACAGGCGGTGGCTATTGATTGGCTGAGAATGTTTATATAAGCAGAGACAATTGATGAAAAACGAGTTAGCCAATTTCAGTTTCTTCACGAGAGCTATTTCCCTGTTTCTTCCATTTCTCTGCCATGTTTGATCTACTGAGTTTCACTCTTCAGTTGGCTAAACCAGTAAACATGCTTATAAAACCTTTCTTTCTTAGCCTGGTGAGCTGAAGGAATAAGCAAATAGAGGCCAACATGAGACAGAAAAACAACGTGTTTTGGAAGTGCAGTTGGTTGAGGTGAGTTTCATATTTTCTGAGGTGTTCTTGATGTTCACTGATAGATTTCTATGTGTTATGCAGTAATAAACATAGATACAGTCTTAGTTTTAGTTAGATCCTTGGAAAATAGGAAAACAAGGAAAATTATGGAACAGGTGACGACAAGGGCGACTACAGTGATCGCCCATGTTGAAAATAGTAATCGCCAATGAGGCGAATAGATATTAAGTACTCGCCAAGGAAAGTTTGTGGGCGAGAACGCCGAATTCTAGTGATATGAATTCAAGGGCGAGCTCAACGCAGAGGCGTTGGGCGAATAGGTTTACGAGCAAACTCCACAATTGAGCCAATGTAGGCCTCGTGAGTTGAATGTTGGGCGAACTCACAAAACACGGTGTGTTATGGCGGGCGAACTGCCACGTTGAAGCCATTTGGTGAATGGCGAGCTCGTCTGGGCGAGCTAATTGGTACTCTGTGGGGCGAGTAGTTATTTGATTTATTCTCGCCACGTAATATATAAAGAAAATATTAATGAAATATATATATATAATTTGCAGCCGATAATTGGGAATAGCTATGGGCGAACATAGTGCTGGGTGAAGCAAGACTTCGTTGGACCAGGTAAGGGAAGTGTGTGTGAAGTGATGCATGTCCTGTGGAGTAAATTTTATGAAAACATTAAGTTAAATGTTTTGTTTTCTGACATGCATGATTTTAAGAAGTTAATTGATAATTGTTTGATCGCGGGCGAGCTGATAGCCGCCTTTTGCTGTTATGTTGGGTGAATTGGTATTGGCGGGCGAACCAATTCCTTTTATACGTTTTAAACTCATTTCTATTTTTTTAAAGGGCGGGCGAACTTTCTTAATAGAAAGCTATAAGTTAAACCAAATGGCGAGCTCTCTTTTATGAGAACTGGGCGAGTGCCCTTGTTTTAAAGAGTAATACGGGTAAAGCCATAGTCGGACGAACCCTTTTTAATGAGTTTGGGCGGGCGACCCTTGTTTTAAATGAAAAGCGGGCGAACTTTTATCAGCCAGCCGTACTTGTGTTTTTAAAACTATGAGGCGGGCGACTATTATTTGCCGTCTTGTCGAGTTAGCCATGGGCGAGCTGCTTCCATGGGCAAGCCATATCGGGCGAGCTGACCATGGGCGAGCAGGTTTTAAAACTTGAGATTATGGGCTGTTTTGGTGTTTTATTGTTTTATAACAAATCAAATCATTTTGTGGAAATGATATATGAGATATAAAAGTTGATTTTGAGACTTTAGGCCCTGAGTTCATGCGTTTCTAGTGCGTGACCTACCTGGGGCGGTGGCTCGGTCAATGGACCAATGAGTGCACCTCAGGGCGTCACAGGGCTGATGGACCCGCCAAGTCATCAGCGGTCTCGAGGTCACTTGGCAAGTGGACCCGAGAACCCCTTTAGATTATGGCCATAGATCTGAGATAGCCGTGAGGGGCGATGGCCTACGGGTGCACCCCAAAAGCGGCAGGTTTCGTTCTCCCAAGGTGGAGGAGGAACGATGATAGCATGATTTATTTGTTGCCTAGTCTCAACTTATCAGTTTCTATTTACTGTGAGGATTTGTTAAAATCCTCGATAGTGTTTACTACATTTTAAAGTAAACTGTTAGTCGGTGATTTAATGGTGTTTTAAGAGAGTTGTTTACTATATATCCACTGTCTTTTCTACTGGGTTATTGTTAAGAAAAGAACAAATGAGTTGTGATATATAGTTTTGCTTTATTTAAAGCAGCATATGTTTCCTTTACTGAGCGTATGAATCGCTCACCCCTTTGTTTTAACTCCACAGATAAGAAGTACACGGAGTCGAGAGAATTAGTTCTCAGATGGGTATAACTATACTTAAAGCACTGAGGCATGGCACGTTAAACGTGACAGGTACGGTCTTTCCTCTTTTACATTTCAGACATGTGTATACAGTACTACCTTAGTGCAATAAAGGTTAATAGGGGATGTCAGATGTAAGGAATAATGAAAAGAAATTTCATATTCCATAATTAATAGATAAATGTTTATCATTTATCACTATTACTGTTGAATGTTAATGGCATCGCAGACAGCCCAACCGGTAAAGTTGTATGAAAATACGTTGAAAATGTGGTAACGGGATGTTACAGATTTAATGGTATCAGAGCTTGGGTTGGTCTGATGTCTGTTGATGCCTTTAGCATGGGAAGTGTTGAGAAAGGTTAACATCCCCTGTAGTACTGTATAGTCTGAATGTATAGAGGAGTCGAATGACTGTGAAATGAATTAAGTGGTGAAATATGATGAAAGTTGACTAATTAGGGGTTACTAATAGAGATAGTAATCCGGAAATTTTGCATGAGATAGGCGATCTTATCATCATTATGTCGGGTCTATTCGATAAGGTACAGTGAGGAACTCGGTGAGGGCCCCACCAGGACTTCTCTGTCCATATCGAATTAAGATCCTGAAAATGATGATATTGAGATAAAAAGGGGTAATATTAGCATATAAGTTCTAAGATCGCGTGTTTGGAGTTATACTGATGAGAGAGAGAATTAAAGGGGAATTTATGAATATACTCCTATATTGACAGGTTTTATTTCGAAGTTATAAGGGATTGAATGGATTTAAAATACAAATTGATGGTGAAATAGTATGAGTATTTGATGGTATAAAGGATGAATTCTACTGTGGACCCCACTGATATATTGATAAGTAAGGCGACCCAGAGTATAAGTTATGAGAGGTCGCGAGATAGTCATACTTGTTGTGGATTTTGGGGTTTGAATTTAAAGTGAATTGGGTGAGAAATGATGTAAACTGGTTATATATACTCCTTATGTTTTAGGAGAATGGATAATAGTAGTGACTTGACATTTGAGGAAGTCAAGTGTTTGAGTCTGTGGATGAGAAAGAAAACCTTGAGGTAGGCGAACTCGAGCACGGTTGGAAGAACCGGGCATCGAGGTGATCGCCAAAGAGGATAGTATGGATGAGTAGCGATGTCACAGCAATCGTTGTCGATGGGCCCAAAAAGGGGGTTGCCATGGCCGGTTGGGCTGGTCCGTTACGATATCCATAGAACCGTGGTATTATGAGATTTATGAGAAATACTCGATGGGCGAGAACTACATGGGGATAGCTCGCCAATGGGCGTGCAAATGTATGATCGCCAACGGTGTGGGCGAGTTAGATGATGGCGAGAACTAACACTAGTCCGCCAATATAACTTGAATTGCTAAAAAGGGGCAAGGATACCGATCACCCAAATAATTTTAATGATGATCGCCCAAAGAGTATGGTGAGTAAGCTGATCAACAAATTTTGGTGTAAATCAGAGCAAAGTGGCGAGAAGAGCGATCGCCAATGATATGAATCAAAGCAATGTGGTGAATAGAATAAAAGCTGTAATCGCCAAGAAAATGAAATGTCTCGTATTTGCCAAATGATAAAGTTGGCATCGAGATTTAGTTGACAAGCTTAGAGGTTGGTGAATTGAAATAGGAATTGTTTGTAAGTTCTTACCAGTGAATCAGTAGAGCTTGAGAAATTACTTTGAGAGATTGATAAGTAAAGAATTAAACTAGTTTGTTATAACTGGTGAAAACGAAAACTTTACCGTTTAAAAAAAAAATGGGAGTACTACTCTCTACAGTCGCTTCTAGGTTCCGGAACAAGTATGGTATTCTAAAATACCTATCATATTCTATCTGGATCCCTAGCCGACTGTAGTATCCTTCCTATTTGTGTGCCTAGAGCCAACTAGGATGATTTTAAAGAAAATAAATATGTATATTAGAGACGTGAGGTCTCAACTGATTAAGTAGACGTTAAAATTGTCTGAGTAAAAGATTTTACTACTTAAGTAAGGTTAAAGTGTGCTTATTGGGGTATAAAATTTATGAGTTTTACCCGTACAGCACAAATAAATTGTTGAAGAGGTTATGGAATTTGCTACCTTATTGATCCAATACTTAATTGGGAGAAAGTAGAAGTGAATGGGTATGTGTGAATACAGTATTCGAAATGGTTATGAGATAGTGACAGTAAAGTACCATATTAAGTGGAAAAACGATAGTGGTGATGAATGTAAAAAAAAAAAAAAAAAGAAATTGTCTTGAGAAGACAAGTCATATAATGACTAGGGAACACAAGTTATGAGGTAGTTCCCAAGTATATGAATAAATGTGATTTCCTCTGATCATGTTGTAGATATGACTGGAATTAATGACAAGCCATGAAAGTGTCATACTCAGAGGAGCAGATACAAGAAGTACTGCTAATCTCGAAAATGATCACTAGAGATAAGAGAAGTGATCGAGGGGAAAATGATTACCGAGACGTAATCGGTGACTAATATTAAGGTCTGCAAAAGAAAAGTCGTCATAGATTAATCATGAAACAATCACTGTGAGATAGTGAAGAATCCGAAAGAACCATGATGTTATAGAAGTGATTATGGTTTCGGGATATATTAAGTGCCTTAGTCGATATACATTGGTGGAAACAGAGAGGAAGTATGTGAAGTTCCAGTGAGTGGGTACTTGTGATAGGGATCCCTGATTTGCCGTATGCTTTGAGAGAATAGCAAGAGGCTTTGAGATTCCAAACTTTTACTGATTTGCACCGCCTCAGATGGATATAGATATCCGAGCGCATTGTGTGGACGCTCTGGGATATATTGAGAGCGAGTGCGTGGTATTTTAGCGACTACTGGGACAATTACATACGAATGATTAAAATTTTAATCGACCAGCACTAAATGAGATGATAAGTGATAAATAGTATAGATGAGTTACTAACTCTCAAGGAGGATAAAGACTTGAGGGAGTGTAAATTGGTTTGAGAGAAGACACCCGAGGTTCTTCAGGACCTTGAGAAAATTCGGGATGGACGACCCATGAGTGAGGTGATTGCTCAACACCGTATAACATGTTGTGAGATTTGGGCGAACAAGGTGGTCGCCAACTCACTTGAGAGAATAATCCTAGAGCGCGGGAGAGCGCCAAAGGGATGATTATTGATAGCCTCAAGAGACGGGCAGTACTCTTAGAGACTATGAGGAATATAAAAAGATATTCGTGGTCTCATATTGGAGACGAGATTAAATAAGAGTTGAGAAGGTGATAAGGAAGAAAAATACCTATATTAGAGGTACTTCCTATACTCAGTGAAAAATTGAAAGAGTAAAATGCTATCTGGATAGTTGTGGATATATTAGTAAGTCTGCACATTCCTTGATTTTGGAATTTGTTGAGCTAATTAATGCCTTGGCCGGATCATGTGTCAGGGAAATGGTGAGGTTTTATAGTATTCCAGTGAGCATTATAGTTGATAGGGAGTCCGGCTTCGTATCTCAGTGATGAGAGAGATTACAGGAATCTATGGGATCCCGATTGAGTTTCGCACCGCAGTTTATCCGCAGACTGAGAGACAGTCCGAGCGTATGAGATGGACGCTCGAGGATATGGTGTCAGCAGGTGCAGTTGATTTTACAGGCTCCTGGGATAATCCTCTACCCTGGCAGAGTTTGTTGATAATAATGGCCACAAGAGAGTATAGACATAGCACTTGAAGGAGGTTATTTAGCAGACGATATAATCCACGATAGCATGCGAAATGGGAGACCGAAAACTATTTTCGACTTGATCGAACAGACTTCTTGAGATATACAAAGGTTATGGTTATGTATATTAAGATCTCACCATTGAGATGCATAGTAAGAGGGAAATCGAGTTTCCGATGTATTGGATCGTCGGAGATCTTAGATCATATGAAAGACGTGCACTACCACTCGAGTTGCCAGGAGTGCACAATGTGTTCCATGTTTCAATAATGAGAAAGTATTATCCATATCCTTCTCACGTGATTCGAAATGAGTCCTAGAGATTAGAGAGGACATGAATGACGTTGAGAAATTGATACGGATTCTGGATAGGAAAGATAAATTGCAGTGATAAAGTGCTGTGATCTAAGATCATGTTATGGCTAAAGTGCTTTGATGGTATCATATTAAGAATAAGGCAACTTAAAAATTTAAAAGCCTTATGCATGAGAACTATCCAGAGTTTCTTCACTGATAGGTATGGTTGAAATTTGGAGGACCAAATTTCTTAAGGTGGGGAGAAATGTAAGATCCGATTTTTACACTACTGTAGAGTCTAAATTCATAAAATTGATAATGGAAATTAAATAAATAATGAATGTTAATTTCCAAAAAGATGAAAGCTCCTTCGGCGGGCGCGTACCATAAAGAAACGGCTCGCCGATTGGCGAGTAAAGTATGTGTGATCATCAATGCTGATGGCGAGTTGGACGAGAGTGTGGTCGCACAGGCGTGTTCGCCAACTTGTGAGATGAATCAGGGCATGGTTGGCGAGTTGAGCCATGCCAGGTGATGGCCCGAAAAGGGCGAGAACTTGTGATCGCCACACAGAGGACAAGGAGTAGCCCCATGGCTGGCGAACTGATTTAGTGTGGCGAGTTGATTGTTTTCCTTATTTGTTTGGCGAGTAGTTTAGTTCGCCAACTTCGTGGATAAGTGATGGCCGCTTGTGGCGAGGACTTGGAAACGCCAATGCATTTGGCGAGTAAAGTGGTCGTCCAGATAGATGGGAAAATGAAAACAGAATTCAACCTAACAGCCAAAATTGACTTGTAAGTGATACGGTTGAAGACAATTAATGGTGAAGAGGTTGAAGTCAGTAAGGAATTTACCTGATTGGTTGAGGAAGTAAACAAAGGCTGCAGTAGAAGAAAAAGCCGTGTGAAAGGGAGACTTCCACGCCACTTTGTGCTTCAGTTTTCTTCATGCATTAAAGGCATGAAGGACGTGAACAATGATGAAGGAAACAGGATAAGGGACAGGCGGTGGCTATTGATTGGCTGAGAATGTTTATATAAGCAGAGACAATTGATGAAAAACGAGTTAGCCAATTTCAGTTTCTTCACGAGAGCTATTTCCCTGTTTCTTCCATTTCTCTGCCATGTTTGATCTACTGAGTTTCACTCTTCAGTTGGCTAAACCAGTAAACATGCTTATAAAACCTTTCTTTCTTAGCCTGGTGAGCTGAAGGAATAAGCAAATAGAGGCCAACATGAGACAGAAAAACAACGTGTTTTGGAAGTGCAGTTGGTTGAGGTGAGTTTCATATTTTCTGAGGTGTTCTTGATGTTCACTGATAGATTTCTATGTGTTATGCAGTAATAAACATAGATACAGTCTTAGTTTTAGTTAGATCCTTGGAAAATAGGAAAACAAGGAAAATTATGGAACAGGTGACGACAAGGGCGACTACAGTGATCGCCCATGTTGAAAATAGTAATCGCCAATGAGGCGAATAGATATTAAGTACTCGCCAAGGAAAGTTTGTGGGCGAGAACGCCGAATTCTAGTGATATGAATTCAAGGGCGAGCTCAACGCAGAGGCGTTGGGCGAATAGGTTTACGAGCAAACTCCACAATTGAGCCAATGTAGGCCTCGTGAGTTGAATGTTGGGCGAACTCACAAAACACGGTGTGTTATGGCGGGCGAACTGCCACGTTGAAGCCATTTGGTGAATGGCGAGCTCGTCTGGGCGAGCTAATTGGTACTCTGTGGGGCGAGTAGTTATTTGATTTATTCTCGCCACGTAATATATAAAGAAAATATTAATGAAATATATATATATAATTTGCAGCCGATAATTGGGAATAGCTATGGGCGAACATAGTGCTGGGTGAAGCAAGACTTCGTTGGACCAGGTAAGGGAAGTGTGTGTGAAGTGATGCATGTCCTGTGGAGTAAATTTTATGAAAACATTAAGTTAAATGTTTTGTTTTCTGACATGCATGATTTTAAGAAGTTAATTGATAATTGTTTGATCGCGGGCGAGCTGATAGCCGCCTTTTGCTGTTTATGTTGGGTGAATTGGTATTGGCGGGCGAACCAATTCCTTTTATACGTTTTAAACTCATTTCTATTTTTTTAAAGGGCGGGCGAACTTTCTTAATAGAAAGCTATAAGTTAAACCAAATGGCGAGCTCTCTTTTATGAGAACTGGGCGAGTGCCCTTGTTTTAAAGAGTAATACGGGTAAAGCCATAGTCGGACGAACCCTTTTTAATGAGTTTGGGCGGGCGACCCTTGTTTTAAATGAAAAGCGGGCGAACTTTTATCAGCCAGCCGTACTTGTGTTTTTAAAACTATGAGGCGGGCGACTATTATTTGCCGTCTTGTCGAGTTAGCCATGGGCGAGCTGCTTCCATGGGCAAGCCATATCGGGCGAGCTGACCATGGGCGAGCAGGTTTTAAAACTTGAGATTATGGGCTGTTTTGGTGTTTTATTGTTTTATAACAAATCAAATCATTTTGTGGAAATGATATATGAGATATAAAAGTTGATTTTGAGACTTTAGGCCCTGAGTTCATGCGTTTCTAGTGCGTGACCTACCTGGGGCGGTGGCTCGGTCAATGGACCAATGAGTGCACCTCAGGGCGTCACAGGGCTGATGGACCCGCCAAGTCATCAGCGGTCTCGAGGTCACTTGGCAAGTGGACCCGAGAACCCCTTTAGATTATGGCCATAGATCTGAGATAGCCGTGAGGGGCGATGGCCTACGGGTGCACCCCAAAAGCGGCAGGTTTCGTTCTCCCAAGGTGGAGGAGGAACGATGATAGCATGATTTATTTGTTGCCTAGTCTCAACTTATCAGTTTCTATTTACTGTGAGGATTTGTTAAAATCCTCGATAGTGTTTACTACATTTTAAAGTAAACTGTTAGTCGGTGATTTAATGGTGTTTTAAGAGAGTTGTTTACTATATATCCACTGTCTTTTCTACTGGGTTATTGTTAAGAAAAGAACAAATGAGTTGTGATATATAGTTTTGCTTTATTTAAAGCAGCATATGTTTCCTTTACTGAGCGTATGAATCGCTCACCCCTTTGTTTTAACTCCACAGATAAGAAGTACACGGAGTCGAGAGAATTAGTTCTCAGATGGGTATAACTATACTTAAAGCACTGAGGCATGGCACGTTAAACGTGACAGGTACGGTCTTTCCTCTTTTACATTTCAGACATGTGTATACAGTACTACCTTAGTGCAATAAAGGTTAATAGGGGATGTCAGATGTAAGGAATAATGAAAAGAAATTTCATATTCCATAATTAATAGATAAATGTTTATCATTTATCACTATTACTGTTGAATGTTAATGGCATCGCAGACAGCCCAACCGGTAAAGTTGTATGAAAATACGTTGAAAATGTGGTAACGGGATGTTACATTCGGTCACACCCTTCCACTACCGTGACCAACATACCCAACTTAAGCAACCCAAATCTCCTCAACCACACTCGAATGCAAATCAAATATCCAGAACTTCAACCAAAATACCAGAACCCAAGCCAAAATCACCCCCAAAACAATCCAAAAAAAAGGCCACAGCAAAAAATACGAAGAAAAAAAAGGGGAAATCTGATGGTGCAAAAGGAGGTGCCGGCTTTGGGGTCTTTCTTTTTTGGGGTAGTGACCTTAGGAAATAGAAAAGGCTGTATAATAAAAAAAAAGAAGAAGAAGTGGATGTTGGCCGACGGTTAAGGAAGTTTTTGGGTCTTTGGAATCTAAGTGAAAATCCTAGATCTAGAAAAAAGAAAGGGATTTGAAGGAAACCGAGGGAAGAAACAGGAAGAGCAAGTGAAGGGCTTTCGAAAAAGGGTAGCTTTTTGAGCCAACGACGGTGGTCGGCAGAAGAGACAGTGGTAGCCGGTCACGTCGGTGAGGGAGAGGTTGAGAGAGTTTTCTTTTGAAATTTTTTTTCTTTGAAAAGTCTGAAAATGAAATAACAAAAAAAAACTATGTGTTTTATAGTGTAAAAAAAAAAAGAAAAGAAATTTGGGCAGATCCGCGCCTGGACCAGACCCGGGTCCAGGATCCGCGCTTGACCCGTGAACCGACCCGACTCGCTCGCCCCCAGCTGACTCGGTTTCAGACCCGCCAATCGACCCGACTCGCTTGCCCCCAGCTGACCCGGCGACCCGCGCGTGACCCGGTCCGCGACCCGTTCGTGGCTTGTGTCCAGCCCAGTAGACTCAGCCCACTCCAATTTGCATTTGGGCTTGACTTTTGGGCTGTCTTGGAGGAAGGCCTTCTGGGTTTTAAAACCCAACCATTTGGGTATAATTTGTTATTCCTCCTTTCAGCTTTTTGTTTGTTTTTAAATTATGTTGTTGTTGTTGTTTGTTTGTTTGTTTTTAAAGTTTTTTTGAAAAATTTTCTTTTATTTGTATTTTCATTAATTATTATTATTGATTAGGAAATGTATTTAAAAATAATGAAATTTAAATTTAAATAGATAATAAAATCTAAATTTAATTAATAAAATTCCGATGATGGGATGTCATGAAACTCACAAGTAGTGATTTCTTGACTGATCCCTAGGTGAGAAGAGTTGTACTAAATGTTACCAGAGTATTGGGATATTTAGTATGATTTTTCAATAATTTAAATTTTTATTAAAAATAAGTAGTGATTTCTTGACTAATCCCTAGGTGAGAGAAGTTCACTAAGTGTTACCAGAGTATTGGGATACTTAGTGCAATTTTTCAATAATAAAATTTTTCATTTAAAATAAATAAAGAAATAAAAAATAATAATTAAAAAAATTCATTTGCATCATTCATTATCTGTTTGCATCATTTGCATTCATAATAATTTTTGAAGCGAGTGTTAATCTTCCGACGATGAGATTCTATAGAACTCACAAATAGTGATTCTTAAGAAATCTCTAGATGAGGAAAATTATTTCAAATGTTACCAGAGTATTGGGATATTTGATTTAATTTCTCAATACAAAAACGTTCACATTCACTTTTGAAAAATAAAATTTAACTTTTTAAAATAAAACAAAATGATTTTTTCTATAAATAAAAAATGACTTTGAATAAAAAGAATAAAATTAATTGCAATAAAATAGGAATTATTTTTAAATATTAATTTAAGATCATTTTATTAAAATTAAAGGATAACACATGATTATTATGGTACCGTTTTTTAACAGGCGTCGTGGGGGTGCTAATCCTTCCCCACGCGTAACCGTACTCCCGGACCCAACTTTGTTTTCGCATACCCAAATTGTCTTTTAATAAAACTTAATTAATTTTGAGATTTTGTTAAAAAGATAAATATTTTAGGTGGCCAATCACACCGAGTCAAAAAAGATTGGTGGCGACTCCCTTTGTTTTTAAATGTTTTTCAAAATCGTCGAGCGCGAAGCCGTTACGACAGCTTAGCGACTCCACTGGGGACTTTTTGAGGGTCAAGCCATTTATTAATCATGTGTTATCGTAAGTTTTAATTTAAAGGTCTTAACTAATATTTAAATTTAATTTCTTTAATTTTAAAATAATCAGTTGCATTTGTGTTCTAATTATGTTGATTATTTTATAGCATTCTTTATTTGTATATATTATTCTTAATAAATTGTTTGGGTAGAATAAGGGTTATGGTTTGATAAATGTTCTCTCATACACACACTTGCACTTGCATTTGCATAACATAAGCTCTATACCCGAGTTCTGTCCTTCTTAGGAGGGAGTAGAGTGTCTTTGCTCTCGTGAGGTAATCACCTCCGCAATGGCAATCAAAATACTCCCACTCAAATTAAATCTTACTAGTCCAGTGTGGACGTCAGTGAGGTATAATTTGGGAACCTTAAGATCTTTAGATCCTAACCTAGCGTATAGAAATACCTAAGAAGCCAGTTTTAGGTAGAGTCATGCCCGATTTTTGAAATTAGGACACAAGAGGGAACATTATTTGACCCCATTTATTGCATCAATAATAAAGGTACTATGGGTTTTAGTTTGAATTGTTTTTCTTGTTTTTCAAAAAGGATTTTTGTTTTAAAATAATAAAATTGTGGAAAGAGATTTTGTAGAATAAAAAGAAAGAAATCTAAGTTTTAATGAAAAAAAGAAAGTGTGAGAAAAATAATAAAACAAACTTTTCTTTCAAAATAATGGGAATAATTTTTCTTAAAAAAAAAAGAAAAAAGAGAAGAGGGATTTCTTTCAAAAATATGGACATAAAAATGGGAATAAATGGAAAAATACGAAGAGAGCTGACGTTTTTTCTAAATAAAGGTAAAATAGAGTTAACAAAATCTGTCATTGATTTTTCTTTTTTCCTTTTCTGAATAATTTAAAGAATAAGTTGACAAGAAAAAAATAATAAAGAAAAATATTTTTTATTTTTGGGTTGTATAGGAGTTTTAATGAAAATATAAAAACAGGAAAAAAAAATTTTTCTTTTTTCTTTTTTCTTTTTCTCCTTTTCTTGATTATCTCATAAAAAAATTTGAACAAAAAGATGTCAAAAAAATTGTCCTTGAATTTGTGTGGAAAAGAATTCAAAAAAAAAAGTTTGATTTTGAATAAAAATGAAATAAAGTTAATTTTTTAAAAAAAGAATCGATAGGGGATGTGAATTTTAGGAAAAATAGAAAATAAAGAGAAAATTTTAGTGATAAAAGAAAAAGTTTGATTTGGGATAAAAATGAAATAAAATTAATTTTTGAAAAAAAGAATCAATAGAGGATGTGAATTTTTTTAGAAAAAAATAGAAAATAAAAAAAATTTTGTTTGGTGATCAAAGAAAAATGATTTCTAGAAAAATAAAGAAGAATACTCAGGTTTAGTTAGAAATTCCATCTTTCTTGCATGATTGGATCAAGGAATAATAAAATTAGTGTCTGGGTATTGTGAATACAAATATTCGTTTTTCTCAAACATGTAGGGACATATATCATTTTAATTCATTTCATCATCATTGTGTATATATATGTTGATAGTCATGTCATTTGAATTTTAGAATCATGAAGGTTAGGTGAAATAAAATTTGATTTTCATTATAATTACATTTTGCATAAATTGCGTTTTGTTTGAACATGTCTTTCAACAATGCCTTATTATTGTGTCATGTCTTGAACATTTTACATAGCATTTCATGAAAAAAAAATGTTCTCTCCTACTAAGAATTGAAAACACAAAAAAGAAAAAAAGAATTTGATTTTCATTGTAATTGCATTTTGCATAAATTGCATTTTGTTTGAACATGTCTTTCAACAATGCCTTGTTATTGTGTCATGTCTTGAACATTTTACATAGCATTTCATGAAAAAAAAATGTTCTATCCTACTAAGAATTGAAAACACAAAAAAAAAAAAAGAAAAAGAGTTTTTTGAAATAATTTTGGTATGGTTTAAGATTATTCTTCAATTTCCTTGACTTGTGTCAGACTTGGCCTCTCAAGTTAATAAGTGAATGTATTAAGTAAGGGGCAAACTTTAGTTTGAACTTTGGTATGCATTGTTGCATCACATTTTGTAGATGAATCTTTGAGAAACTAGACTAAGTCTTTTACAATCTTGAATTTGTTTATTCTTTCAATTTTCCTTTCTATCAAATTTATGTACATGTGTTATTGATTGATTGTTTTCATTGAAATTATTCCTCCCTAAGATTTGGTTAAAGTGAAGACCTAAATACTTAATATGTAAAATCAAGAAAGTTATGCAAACTAACAAAATAAAAAAAAAAGAAGAAAAAAAGAAAGAGAGAAAAATAAAAAAAGAAAAAGAAGAAAAATTGTTCCATTTCACAGATTTTGTCATACATATCACTTGCATACACATACAAATAACATGATTTTCATAAAATTCACATCATACACTTGTTATACTTTTGTAAATATGCCAATACTCTTCATTTTTCGAGAAAAAAGAAGAAAAAATTTGTTTGTTTCAAAAAAAAAAGTTTTGAAAGAAATAAGATAAGGTTTTTCTAATTAGAAGATTGTGGTAATAAGGTTCAAGACTTCCCGACCACCAAAGATTACAAAGCAATTCAGGACTCTCACAAGCTTAAACCATGGAAGAAGGACAGGCTAGCCGAATGGGGAAAATAAAAAAGGCGCAAGAAGAGATGAAGGGGCAGTTGGCTGCAATGATGGAGATGATGACCAAAATGAATAAAGGAAAAGAACCAGCACAGGAAGTAACTACTCAAAAAAGGTGGGCACATGAAGGTGAACGTTCATATCCACATAGTCCCATTCCACCCCAAGTCCATACTTCACAGCATATGCCGTTTTCGAGGCACAACTTTCCAAACCCCATGAGGAAGCCATCAGACCCAATCCATGTCCATGATTCAGATGATCCTAAAGAACAAGAGAAACTGAAGATGAGTGCATTAACAATGAAAGAGAATTTAGAGCCTCAAACAAAGTTAGATCTCCTTGAAGAAAGGCTACGAGCTATCGAAGGGATGAATTTATATGGCTCTTTAGATGCACGTGAGCTCTGTTTGGTACCGGGTGTAGTTATCCCACCAAAGTTCAAGGTTTCAGAATTTGAAAAGTATGATGGGACCAAATGCCTGATAACTCATATCAAGATGTACTGTCAGAAAATGGCTGCCTATGCTCAAAATGATGAATTATTGATGCATATTTTTCAAGATAGTCTTACCGGATCAGCTGCCAGGTGGTACACCCAACTAGATCGAGCCCATATCCGCTCATGGAAAGAATTGGCTCGGGCATTTATCGCTCAATACAAACACATTGAAGATCTGGCACCGGACCGCCTATCCTTGCAGGGTATGAGGAAGAAGCATGAGGAGAGCTTTAGGGAATATGCTTAAAGGTGGAGGGATGTAGCTGCCCAAGTTCAACCGCCCCTCACAGAAAAAGAAACCGCCATCTTGTTTGTCAACACACTCTCGGTCCCGTTTTATGAAATGATGGTCGGTAATGCTACCAAGAATTTTGCAGATATGGTAATTTTTGGCGAAATAATAGAGAATGCAATCAATAGTAGCAAGCTTGTAGGAGATGATGCCATGAATACAAGAAGAGGCGATACATCGGGGAATGAAGAAGATGTTTATGCTATGAATTATGAGAGGCAACAGGTGGGAGACTTTGCTCCATACCATTCTTATCCAATGTACCACACCCATTACCCCACCATAAATAATATCTCTCCGAGCCTGAATACCCGCTAGCCAATCCCCCAATCTAGTTGGCAAATGGGTTTCCAAACACCCATGCCTACCCAAAATAACCAAAGAGGATCTCGAAACAAACGAAGAAGGACCGACATTGATCCAGTCCCTTGGTCCTACACTGAAATATTCCAATATCTTGTCGAGAACCAACTTGTTACCCCAATCCCGCTAAAGCCTTTGGAGCCTCCATATCCAGAGTGGTATAACCCTGATGCTCGATGTGACTATCATAATGGAAACTGGGGTCACTCGATAGAAAGCTGTCCTGCTTTTAAGCGTAAGGTGCAAAGTTTGATCAGAAAAGGTTTATTGAATCTTGAGACGATGGAATGATCGAATATTAATCTCTCACCTAACCATGCCAAGGTATAACTAGAAAAAGGATCCTTTTGGTGGGTCATCCATGATGATGTGAAGTTGTTTTTGGTTAAAGTTATGGCCCAACTTTAATGGCTTTTTATGTATAGACTTTCATTTATCTTTTATCATCTTAATGAAGTAGCATATGCATTTTCGTCACATTTCTCTCTCTTCCTCGATTCAAATTTGGCTTTGTCCTCTTTATATACCTCACCACATTTCCTCCATTTTTTTATTTTCAAAACGAAAAATATGATATCAATGTTGATAATAATTTGGGATTAGAACTCTACCAAAGCTTTATTCGTGTTGATAATCTTGTCCAAAATCTTAGCATGAATATTGCAGTGAAAATATGATTTGTATATAGAAAAGGTGGGAGTTGACATGCAATTTTGTAACAGATGGTTCCACAAGTTGGTGTTTGCTCAGTAAATGATTCTTTGATAAGAGTTTTCACATTTGAAAGGAAGAATGGCCATCTTTCACCTACATTTCACTGTAAGAAAATTATCCATTGCTAACCCCTTTGAGCCTAATATGTTTGTTTTATTTTTTAAGAAACCCATCAAGGATCACCCTCAACATCGGGGGGCAAAATTAAAAAAAAAAGGAAGAGAGAAGGAAGAAAAAGAAAGAAGTTTGTTTACTTGAAGTTTATGAAAGAATTTAAGGGGCAAATAAAAAAGAAAACCCCTTTACATTTTAAAGTTATTTATGAAAAAGGGAGAAAAATAAGAAATGGAATTAGAATGAAAAAGGAATGGGGCAAAATGCCTAAATGAGTCATGCATTAAAAAAAATGATCCTTTGGTTTATAACCTTTTAAAACACAAAGTTTGGGCCTACTATATCCTTTCTTTCATAACCCCTCACCTTAGCCTACATTACGTACCTTAAAAGTCCATTTTAATCAGGTGTGAAAATTTGAGTCAAAGAACCATACATTGGGCTAAGAAATTGCGTGAAGATTGTGATTCTTTGATAGTGGACCATAATGAGGATGTTGAGAATGAATAAAAAATGATGAAAAATAAAAAAAAAGTGAAAAAAAAAGAGAAAAGAAATGAAAGGTGATAAAAAAAAGAGAGAAAAAGAAAAATAATGACTCAAATTGAAACCCGAAAAGGGCGGTTCGAGTCAAATAAAGATGAATGATCAAGTTGGCAAGTAGAGAAGAGATCTCTGCCTTAGATTGTCACGAATGAAGCATTTTGTCAAGTAGGGGTTAATCTCAATACAATTAACTCAAAAAGATTAAGGACATCAAGGAAATAGATTTGCTAGAGAAAGAATCCCAAATTTTCTATCAAGATTGATTGAATGTTTGTTGTTTGAAATTTGTTGCCTTTTCTTTCCTTCAAGTTGCCTGGCTCTTTGACAAAATTATTCCTATCCCCTTCATCATAAATAGCCCTTCTTTAATTTTTATCCCATTTCATACCAATAAAAAATCAAGAAAATGTGATGACATTGCATTTGTTATGAAACTGAAATGATGAAGAATAAATGAATAGTACTATTCATGAAAATTCATGCATTACCAAATTTTTGGGAAGATATGGGGCAAATGAGAATTGAGACGATAATGAAGTATATCAATGCTTGAAGTCTCCAATTGGAATATACCAGAGTTGATTAGGTAGTGAAGAATGAAGGAAAACCAGTTGAGATTGTGGAACCAGTGTTAAGAAGGAAAGGTAAGATGATGGAAGGGATAGTCTTGTGAACCTTGTTACCATCATTTTTGCATGATTTTTTTTAACAACCTTTGCATTGCATTCATCACATGCACCTAGGAAAGAAATGAAAAATTTTTAACCTTGAGTAGGAAAATTTTCAATTTTAAGTTGAGTGGAATTTTGGGAAACATGATTTTCAAGAATTTTAAAGCAAGAATTTGGATTTTAACATGATGAACTTTGAATTCTATAAGAAATTAAGATAAAATAAAATTTTTTAGAAAAAGAGAAAATGTTGAAATGTGAGAAATTTACTAGATTTTCGGATGTGAATTCCCGAAACCAACAATCGGACGAGAAATTCCCGATATAAATTATCCAGATGAGAATTCCTGGATGTTTGGGCGTGAATCCCTAAGTCAAATTTTTCGAATGTGAATTTCCGAAACCAACAATCGGACGAGAAATTCCCGATATAAATTATCCAGATGAGAATTCCTGGACTTTTGGGTGTGAATCCCTAAGTCAAATTTTTCGGATGTGAATTCCCAAAACCAACAATCGGACGAGAAATTCCCGATATAAATTATCCAAATGAGAATTCCTGGACTTTTGGGTGTGAATCACCAAGTCAAATTTTAGGATGTGAAATTCCCGAAACCACCATTCGGATGCGAATGCCCGAACAAAATTTCCAGAAATGACATTTTAGATCTTTGGATGTGAATTCCCGAAACCAACAATCGGACGAGAAATTCCCGATATAAATTATCCAGATGAGAATTCCTGGACTTTTGGTGTGAATCACCAAGTCAAATTTTCGGACGTGAAATTCCCGAAACCACCATTCGGATGCGAATGCTCGAACAAAATTTCCAAAAATGGCATTTTAGATCTTCGGATGTGAATTCCTGAAACCAACAATCGGACGAGAAATTCCTGATATAAATTATCCAGATGAGAATTCCTGAACGTGTGGGTGTGAATCCCCAAGTTAGATTTTTGGATATGAATCTCCAAGTTAAATCTTCGGATGTGAATCCCCGAAACAGAATTTCGGATGCAAATTCTCGAAATGAAATTTTAGATTTTCGAATGTGAATTCCTGAAATAGAAATTTTCTAAACGAGAACCTTTAAATTATTGGAAGTGAATTCCCGATTTAAGTCTAAGTTCAAAAAAAAAAGGAAAAAAAAAAGAAAAGAAAAAAGAAAAAAAGAAAGAAGAAAAAAAGAAAAAAGAAAAAAGAAAGAAAAAGAAAAAAATAAAAATAGAATTCCTGAAAGTTTAAATTTGAATTGAAGCTCTTCAAACAAAGTTCTAGATAGGATTAAACACATCAATGATAGAACGAGATAAATGGGATGTTCGGACGAGAAATTCCCGATATAAATTATCTAGATGAGAATTCTTAGATGTTCAGACGTGAATCCCCGAAACAAATTATTCAGATGTGAATACTTGGACTTTCAGGTGTGAATTCATGAAATGCAATTTCGGACGTGAATCCCCGAAACAAATTTCGAATGTGAATTCCCGAACAAATTTCGGATGTGAATTCCCGAACAAATTTTTCAGATGTGAATACCTGAATTTTCGGATGTGAATTCCCGAAACAAACACTCGGATGTGAATTCCTGAGACAAAATTTCTAGATGTGAATTCTTAGATCTTTGAATGTGAAATCTTTCATTTTTAAAGTTTTAATACCTCTGCTGCAAGAGGAGCACATTTCATAAAAGGAATTAAAGTTTCATCGCCTCTGCTGCAAGAGGAGCACTTTCCAGAAAAGGAATTTAAAGTCTCAATGCCTCTGCTGCAAGAGGAGCTTTTTAGAAAAGAAATTTTAAAAGTTTCATCGTCTCTGCTGCAAGAGGAGCACATTTTAAGAAGAAATTTTTAAGTTTCGTTGCCTTTGCTGCAAGAGGAGCTTTCTCAAAAAAAAAAGAAGAAGAAAAAAAAAAGAGGGAAAATTTTAAAGTTTCATCGCCTCTGCTGCAAGAGGAGCACATTTCAGAAAGGAAAATTTTAAAGTTTCACCGCTTCTGCTGCAAGAGGAGCACATTTTCAGGAAAGAATTTAAAGTTTCATCGCCTCTGCTGTAAGAGGAGCACTTTTCAAGAGAGGAATTTAAAGTTTCACTGCCTCTATGGTAAGAGGAGCACATTTCAAAAAAAAACAAAACAAAAAAATGAAAAAATGAAAAAAATGAAAATGAAAAGTTCTTGAGCACTTTTACAAGAAGAATTAAAAAAAAAACCTCCAAAAAAAACAAAAAAAAACACAAATATAAAAAAAAAGAGAAAGAAGAAGGGAGAAAAAGAAAAAAAGAAAGAGATTAGGTCATAAGCCGGACAAAATTGCTGTCTTTTATCTTTGCTCTATTCCTGATTTTCAGCAATGAGCAAAGAGGGGCAGCTGTTGACACCTAATTTTGTCTCATTTTTGTTATTATTATTATATATATATATATTTGTATTTGTGTTAATTTTTATTATTTGTTCTATTATTATTATTATTATTATTATTATTATTATTATTATTATTATTATTATTATTATTATTATTATTATTATTATTATTATTATTATTATTATTATTATTATTGTTATTATTATTTTATTATTATAGAATAAAAAAAATTGCTTTTTTGAAAAAGCTGGCGCCGTGTAGGTGGCTGGCAGCCAAAATCACGCTACCAGCCCACTCGATTCCTCCTCCCTATGCACCAAATCTGGCTGCCACTGATCATAATCCCTGAATATCAGGGATTTGGTCACTGTCGACCCAAGAATGAAAAGATTAAATGCCAAGGATCGAACTGAAACAGCAGAGGGCTCGGACACTCGTTCTCAAACAAATTTACAGAAACCTTACAAAGTAATCACCAAATCATCCCAACCAGCCACTGCCTATCATCGATCCTACCACACCATTCTCACCCAACCACCACAAACCAGTAACTCCAGTCCCCACCAGAATCGAGACCCTTGACCCCCTTGTCACTCTCAAAATACCTCTCGTCCCAAACCAAAAACCACCATCCACAATCGAGGCCACATTACCTAAGAACCCAAAGCCATGACCTATTACTACCATTCCCAGCCTCACCATCGAACCCCACTATCTGGCTAATATCCCCAGCAACCTTTAACCCATAACCATCACATTCGGTCACACCCCTCCACTACCGTGACCAACACACCCAACTTAAGCAACCCAAATCTCCTCAACCACACTTGAATGCAAGTCAAATATCCAGAACTTCAACCAAAATACTAGAACCCAAGCCAAAATCACCCCCAAAACAATCCAAAAAAAAAGGCCACAGCAAAAAATACAAAGAAAAAAAAGGGAAATCTGACGGTGCAAAAGGAGGTGCCGGCTTTGGGGTCTTTTTTTTGGGGGGTAGTGAGCTTAGGAAATAGAAAAGGCTGTATAATAAAAAAAAAAAAGAAGTGGATGTTGGCCGACGGTTAAGGAAGTTTTTTGGTCTTTGGAATCTAAGTGAAAATCCTAGATCTAGAAAAAAGAAAGGGATTTGAAGGAAACCGAGGGAAGAAACAGGAAGAGCAAGTGAAGGGTTTTCGAAAAAGGGTAGCTTTTTGAGCCAACAATGGTGGCCAGCGGAGGAGATAGTGGTGGCCGGTCACGTCGGTGAGGGAGAGGTTGAGAGAGTTTTCTTTTGAAATTTTTTTTTCTTTGAAAAGTCTGAAAATGAAATAACAAAAAAAAACTAGGTGTTTTATAGTGTAAAAAAAAAAAGAAATTTAGGCAGATCCACGCCTGGACCCAACCCGGGTCCAGGATCCGCGCTTGACCCGCGAACCGATCGGACTCGCTCCCCCCAGCCAACCCGGTTTCAGACCCGCGAATCGACCCGACTCGCTCTCCCCCAGCTAACCCGGCGACCCGCGCGTGACCCGGTCCGCGACCCGTCCATGGCTTTTGTCCAGCCCAGTAGACTCATCCCACTCCAATTTGCATTTGGGCTTGACTTTTGGGCTGTCTTGAAGGAAGGCCTTCTGGGTTTTAAAACCCAACCATTTGGGTATAATTTGTTATTCCTCCTTTCAGCTTTTTGTTTGTTTTTAAATTATATTATTATTATTATTATTATTGTTGTTGTTGTGTTTTATTATTGTTGTTATTGTTAGTGTTGTTGTTGTTATTATTATTATTATTATTATTATTATTATTATTATTATTATTATTATTATTATTATTATTATTATTATTAGTATCAATGCATGTTGTAAAATAAAAGTTTTTTTGAAAAATTTTCTTTTATTTGTATTTTCATTAATTATTATTATTGATTAGAAAATGTATTTAAAAATAATGAAATTTAAATTTAAATAGATAATAAAATCTAAATTTAATTAATAAAATTCCGATGATGAGATGTCATGAAACTCACAAGTAGTGATTTCTTGACTGATCCCTAGGTGAGAAGAGTTGTACTAAATGTTACCAGAGTATTGGGATATTTAGTATGATTTTTCAATAATTTAAATTTTTATTAAAAATAAAAATAAATGAGTTTTTAAAAGAAAATAAGAAAAGGAAATAAATAATAAAATTTAAATTTAAGCAAACAAATCTTCCGATGATGGGATGTCATGAAACTCACAAGTAGTGATTTCTTGACTGATCCCTAGGTGAGAGAAGTTCACCAAGTGTTATCAGAGTATTGGATACTTAGTGATGACTGATCCCTAGGTGAGAAGAGTTGTACTAAATGTTACCAGAGTATTGGGATATTTAGTATGATTTTTCAATAATTTAAATTTTATTAAAAATAAAAATAAATGAGTTTTTAAAAGAAAATAAGAAAAGGAAATAAATAATAAAATTTAAATTTAAGCAAACAAATCTTCCGATGATGGGATGTCATGAAACTCACAAGTAGTGATTTCTTGACTGATCCCTAGGTGAGAGAAGTTCACCAAGTGTTATCAGAGTATTGGGATACTTAGTGCAATTTTTCAATAATAAAAATTTTCATTTAAAATAAATAAAGAGATAAAAAATAATAATTAAAAAAATTCATTTGCATCATTCATTATCTGTTTGCATCATTTGCATTCACAATAATTTTTGAAGCGAGTGTGAATCTTCCGACGATGAGATTTTATAGAACTCACAAGTAGTGATTCTTAAGAAATCTCTAGGTGAGGAAAATTATTTCAAATGTTACCAGAGTATTGAGATATTTGATTTAATTTCTCAATACAAAAAGGTTCACATTCACTTTTGAAAAATAAAATTTTGTCTTTTTAAAATAAAACAAAATGATTTTTTCTACAAATAAAAAATGACTTTGAATAAAAAGAATAAAATTAATTGCAATAAAATAGGAATTATTTTTAAATATTAATTTAAGATCATTTTATTAAAATTAAAGGATAACACATGATTATTATGGTACCGTTTTTTAACGGGCGTCGTGGGGGTGTTAATCCTTCCCCACGCGTAACCGAACTCCCGGACCCAACTTTGTTTTCGCAGACCCAAATTGTCTTTTTAATAAAACTTAATTAATTTTGAGATTTTGTTAAAAAGATAAATATTTTTAGGTGGCCAATCACACCTAGTCAAAAAAGATTAGTGGCGACTCCCTTTGTTTTTAAATGTTTTTCAAAATCGTCGAGCACGAAGCCGTTACGACATATACTATTCATGCATTAACAATTATTTTATTAACAAAAAATTGCATTAACAATTTATTAACTTATTAAAAAAAATTGAATTAACAATTAAAATCATTTTATTATACTATTAGTGAACAATGACATTAACATAAAGAATTAATCAAACTTTTAAATTTAAAATAAAATTTAATAAATATAAGAATTTTAAATTTCAAATAAGATTTTTACCGGTACTTAAAAACTTATAAATTTAAAATAAAGCTCAATAAATATAAAAAATTTAAATTTCAAATAAGATTTTTTTCGACACTTTAAAGTGCCAAAGTGTCGGTAAAAACTTTTTATTTTTAAAGGCATTTAAAAGCGTCGGGAAAAGTCATGCCGTAATTTGTCAAGTCTTTACCGGCACTGAAGCACATCACCGCCGGCAGACCTTCACCGGCATCCACCTAGCCGGCAGTCAGCTGGCGGTTTGTTGACCGCTGGTAACATTTTTACCGGCGATTGGTTTGCCTTTTAAGTGCAGGTAAAAGTGATTTGTCTTGTAGTAAAAATTGTTTAGATTTAAATTCAAGTATTACAATATATCATAACACTACGAGAAATGACTAAATTTGTTAAGCAATATGAGTGTGCCATATGTGTGAGGGTGACAATGATAAATGAAGTGGACCATCCGATTAGACCCTATTGTCTTACACATATACTCCAAATAGATTTGTGTTTCTATCAGAATAGTTCATACTGGACCAATTATATATGGACTAAGATTAACCATTAATTTTATAATTAACATTTTAATACGAAGATTACTATGTTTATGACACAGAACTTAACCAATTTTTTATCAATGAAAACAGTTTTTTTTTTTGTACTACGATTGTGGTTTGGATTTAATACCTCCAGTCTTGAAATCGATTATAGTACCACTAAACAAACAATATTTCTGGGTGAAATGGTGGTTATTAAAATTAATAGTATAGGTTGGACAGAAAATTTTAAATAAAAAAATCTAGGAAGTCAACATCGAAGGAATTTCTTTTTTATACCCATTATGTAGGTTAAGATTGTTTAAATTTGAATATAAATTTTATAATTTATCAAAACATTTCTTTAATCATAAATATGATTAACACACACCGAAGGAAAAATTACAAATCATAAAAAAACTAAAAAAATAAAAAAGTTTCATAGGAGACCTCACTTTTTGCATGTGATCGGCTTTAACATTATTGTATCATCGTCATCATCATCTGTCTTTATCACAATATTGATTTGAAACAAACTATTTTATACGGTGGATCATTTATTCACCACGTATATATACAGTGGATAATATCATAAAAAATTTGAGTGGTTGAATGATTAAACTTATTGCCAACCTTTCAAAAAAAAAAAAAAAGCTTATTGCCAACCTTATCTCCGTACGAAAGAAACAGCTCCCCCACTTCGCCACATCCACTACACTGATCGTGTTTCAACGTCAGTCTTTTTTTTTTAACAAGATAAATATTAAATAATTAAAAATATGAATGTTTGTATTTGAAATCAAAATTTATAATATATTAAATTCATTTTTAATCATTAAATCAAGAAGTTGTTGGTTTCAACGCCAGTCTTTGCATCACAATGATTAGTTATAGTGTCAACCATGGGATACTCTGGTCATCATTTAGTACGGTATATAATGTATACAGTTGTAGTATAACAATAATATATATATAATATTAATTTTAGGATCCAAGTGGATTAATATATATATATTATATATATATATTAATTTTAGGATCCAAGTGGATTTTCACAAGATTAAAGTTTCATATTTAATACTTGTAACTGGATTTGTTTACGGTAAAATCGCAAAATATCGACCTAACAGTAAAGTCATAAGATTTTAAATATCTCATTAAAAATTGAATAAATAATAAAAATTAAAAAACATATAAATAATAATTTAACATGTCAACAAGTAAACTTTAATTTACTGAAGTATAATATAAATTACATTTTTATCATTTCAAAAGGCAATAAAATATATTTTTATCCGTTCATAAAATAACCAAAATTATATTTTTATCATTTCAAAATATTAAAGCAAATTATATAATATAATAAACTTCATAGTTTTTTTCTTTTTTTACCTTAGGTTATATATATATAAATATATATATATATAATATATATATATTACAATAAGAGCTCATGCTAAATTAGCAAGAGAAAATTAAGAAAATAATTTTTTTTTATACTTTCCCTTACGCTAATTGATTGAACTAAAAATTCTACATATAGATAAGGATGAAGTCGAGAGCTATTTTTCTTAAAAGAAAACAGGGTAGATAACATAAATATTCAAAATATAAAATCATTATTGAACTTATTATACAACTGGTTAAAAACATAGAATGAAACAAGAACACTATACTACTAATAGGAAAGGAAAAAGGACAAGGTAGGTGAATTTATAATTACGTATGAGGCTTCGAACAATATCTGTCTTTAGGAATTATTAGTGAGCAATGCATTCTTTAGGGAGGCCCTGAGGAAATCGCTGGATGTGTGCAGTAGTTGTAAATCATGCAGTTTTTCTGAAACCATTTGAGCTTTTCTTAGCTGGTTGTATCAAGTTCGTATGACAGCCAAGCGTATCTGGACTGTAAGCTTGAAGAACAAGAAGATTTGCCTGAATATCAGACACAAGGAGCAGTGAACGGAGCTTTGCTCCAGTCTGTCTTGATGAGGCCACCTTGGGTAGCCCAGTCTGTTGGGGTTTGCCTTGAATCCCACATCGAAAGTATAGGAGAAGTTATAAGGGCTCTTCCCTTATAAATAATATGTTAGGCTTGGTTTGTAAAGTGTCCCAAGGAGTTATAGACACCGATAGAATAGCTAGGGTTTGGGCTATTAAAAGGGTGTAGTTGGGCTTTGGGATCTTTGTTAGGAGTTTGCAATTTTTCTCTCTAAAAATTGCATGGTTGGGCTTTGGGCTTTGTTAGGAGTTTGCAATTTTTCTCTCTAAAAATTGCACGGTTGGGTTTGTAAAGAGTTTGCAATTTTTCTCTTCTAAAAATTGCAGGGTTGTAATTGTTTGATTGGTTGTTAAATTGGTTTGGTGGTTGTAGGCCAAATTGGTTGGGCCAAACCACATTAAAATTATTGTGTTTGTTTTTTGCTTTCCTCTATTTTTGTGGGTGTTTGGTTTGAGTGATATTTTTCCCAACAAGTGGTATCAGAGCTGAAGGTTCGTGATCCTGCGAGAGGAGGAAAGCTATGGCTGAAGGTATGTCTGGAGGTATGCCTAAGTTTGAGATTCCTTTATTTGATGGTAAAAGTAATTTTATGTTATGGCAAAGTACGATTCAGGATCTTCTAGTGCAACAAGGTCTAGATTTGGCATTAGAAGAAAATAAGCCAGATGGAATGTCTGATAAAGATTGGGTTAGAATTCAGAAGAGGGCTGTGAGCACAATTAGATTGGCACTTGCTCCAGAGATTAAGTATACTGTATTGACTGAGACGACACCAACCAGATTGTGGAAGAAGCTGGGAGACATCTATGCGTCAAAATCGCTGACGAATAGATTGTGTTTGAAGATGGATTTGTATTCTCTGAAGATGGATGAAAGTACGAGTCTCCATGATCACTTAAATGAATTTAATAGATTAGTTTCACAATTATTAGCTATTGATTCTAAAGAGTTGAAAGAAGAAGAGAAGGCATTGCTGTTGTTGTCATCTTTGCCCAAGTCCTATAGACCGTTAGTTCAGACTTTATTGGTAGGTAAAACTACTTTGACGTTGGATGATGTGATTGCTGTGCTGCGTGAGAATGAAAGATTTATGGGCAAAGAAGATTCTTTATCTGCGAGAGGTGTACTAGCTGCTGTGGAAGATTCTACTCGAGGGAGGACTAATGAGAGACATGGTGGATCAAGAGGGAGATCAAGATCAAGATTCAGAGATTATAGTGAGGTGGAATGTTATTATTGTGGAGAGAAGGGTCATATTCAAGCACGTTGCAAGACATTAAGAGAGGATATGGCTGCATTCAAGAAGGCTCAACAAAAGAGTGATGATGGAAAGAAGAATGAGACATGTGTTGTTTTGACTGATTCGGATGATGATGTATTGGCAACTTGTTTAGATGGGCCTCATACTTATGAGAAAAGTTGGGTTTTGGATTCAGCTGCATCGATGCATATTTGCAATGATAAAGATCGGTTTGATGAATTGAAAGAGGTTGAAAGTTTATGCAATATTGCGGTTGGGAATGGTAATCGAGTGAAGATTGAAGGTATTGGGAGTGTTCAACTCAAGCTTCATGATGGTGGTGTCAAGACTCTTCGTAATGTGAGGTATGTACCCAGTTTTAGCTACAATTTGATTTCTTTGGGTGAGTTAGCTTCACGTGGGTATACATATGTTGGTAATAATGATTGGTGCAAAGTATACAAGAATGGTGGTTTAGTTTTGCAAGGAAAGAGGAATGAGAAACAACTATATTTGCTTGATGATGCAAAGGATAGAGTTGTTTCCAAGAGTAAGAAGATTCAGAGGCATGTTAGTTTTTCAGATGTTGTTGAGCAGTTTGGGGAGTTTGGGGATTCAAGTCAAGGGAGGATTTGTTGGGGTTTGCCTTGAATCCCACATCGAAAGTATAGGAGAAGTTATAAGGGTTATTCCCTTATAAATAAAGTGTTAGGCTTGGTTTGTAAAATATCCCAGAGAGTTATAAAGTTGAGCTATTATAAAAGGGTGTAGTTGGGCTATTTGGGTAGTTGGGTTGGGTTTGTAAGGAGTTTGCAATTTTTCTCTTCTAAAAATTGCACAGTTGTAGTTGTTTGATTGTTTATTAAATTGGTTGGGTGGTTGTAGGCCAAATTGGTTGGGCCAAACCACATTAAAATTATTGTGTTTGTTTTTGCTTTCCTCTATTTTTGTGGGTGTTTGGTTTGAGGGATATTTTTCCCAACACAGTCATCAGTGTCTCACAGACTAAAGTATATTATCATGAGCTGGTTCTTTGGGAATGGAACGCCAATTGATTCCAAGTTCTTATCTAATTGGAGTGCCATCAGTGGAGAAGCTGAAGATTTTTTAAAACAAAAAGTCAATTAATCCTTTATGTTTTTTTTAGTATTTTTATATTACTCTCATCAATTTTACAATGAATCTCATCAATTTTACAATTAATTATCATATTTTTTTATGTTTTTTATAGTCTTTTTATGTATACTTTCATTAATTTTACGATGAATATCATAAATTTTATGGTTAATTATTATAGATTTGTATTTTTTTTAGTATTTTATGCTTACTCTCATAAATTTTACAATTTGTTATCATATTTTTATGTTTTTTTAGTGTTTTTTTCGTTTATTCTTATTAATTTTACAATAAATTATTATAGGTTTATGATTTTTTAGTGTTTTTATGCTTACTCTCAACAATTTTACGATTAATCTAATAAATTTTACAATGAAAGTTATAAATTTTACGATGAATATCATTAAATATACGACGAATCTAATAAATTTTATGATGAATGTTATAAATTTTACGATTAATTTAATAAATTTTAAAATGAATCTCATAAATTTTACAATTAATCTAAAAAATTTTACGATAAATATCATAAATTTTACAATGAATTTTATAAATTTTACGATAGATGTCATAAATTTTACGACAAATCTCATAAATTTTGCTTTCATTTTACTATAATTCTCATCAATTTTATGATGATTCTTATCATTTTTTACAATTAATTATTATAATTTTATACTTACTCTTATCAATTTTACGATAAATTTCATATATCAAGTGTTATTTCTAAGGATAGTCGAATGTCATTTTCAAGCATTTGACTACCCATGAATAAAATTTAAACAGATTAAGATGATTGATTAAAGGCAGTTGACTGTTAGTTTAGGTAGTCGACTGTCGAAAACATATGTTTTCATATATTCTGGTGAGATGTCTGACGATATGGTGAAAGCACTTTTGATCCGAGAGAAGTAAAACTAGAATATTTCACCATATATATATATATATATATGATTAATATTTAATGCATGTTATAAATTTGGTAACTGTTTAATACATATTTAACTATTGATTTAATATTTTTTTGGTAACTATTACAAATCTTACATGTCAAAAAATTAGACTATCCACATAAGAGTTCACATTAAAAAAAATGTACATGTAAACATGTACCTTGTAATATATATATATATATATATATATATATAATATATATGATTACAGGCCATCGGTCATCGGTCATCGCATATTCACTGCTTTTTATTCTATTTATAAATTCTATTCTATTTCCTTTGATTTGTCTATATAGCGTGGTGGAATTTGGATATTACAATGGTTCTAGGAATTGCTGGACAATTGGATATATATATATAAAAAAAACAATTATTTCACACATTGTACTGAAATTTTTTAAATTTCATTAACTGATTAAAAGAATGACATTTATCATTTAAGATGTATTTAAAAGTTGATTAAAAAATAAGGTTCAATATTCCTTGCACATGCTTCATCAGATTATTCTTTGATGATGAGAATTTTTCTCACATTTATAAAAAAGACATTGTGGATATGAATATATATGGCATATGCTTATATAGATTAAATATCTTAATAATAAGGAGACTGATTCAGAAGAATCAGAATATTAAAGCATAAATTTAAATATGTCTCGAATTTACATTATCTAATTAATAGAAAGAATTTGAAATTCTCTTTTAAATTTAAATAAATCAGAAATGATTTTTTATATAAAATGTGATTATAAATTAATAATCTTTGAATATATAATAACTTAAAAACTGAAAAATACATGGAAAAAAAAGTTAATTCAAACAAATTAAGTACTTAGGACTAGTTTAGATATATGTTTATTGATTTTGATGAAATTGAAAAAGATAAAATTATCATTAAGTAAAAATAATTTTAATAAAATAATAATAAATTTTAAGAAAAAGTAAAGGAATACTTTTGCATTTATTATTATTTTGTCTTTGACAATTTTTTTTTTGTTTTTAGTGCTGGAATCCACTGCATTTTCGATGTGATGGATTTCAAACCCAACCTTAATTTCCTATTGGAGTAGACCATGTTTTCCATCTATTCAAGGCACACCTTTAATGTTTTTGAAGGCATTTTCCCTTGGCATATTCCCAATATTCCTGGCATTTTCCCACGAAGGCAGTTGGCCAATAAGAATAGTAAACAAAATCTGACTTTGCAACGTCCATCTGATCTTTCAACTGTCGCCACATGGCACCAACAAATAATTCATGGTTGAGGTTTGAGAACTTTCTTGGCACCGTGCGCATTAGCAAATACGAGACATTATATATGACTAAACATAACCAACAAATAAAAAAAAATCACAAGCTGAAAATCCTATAAATACCCTCTCATTTGTTTAATCTGTCACACAAAACCTTTTCCTTGGGGTTCAGTATTTTCTGAAACTTTTCCTTCCTTCATCGTAAGAATGGCAGCGGATATAGTTGTGATTTTCGATTTTGATAAAACGATTATCGATTGTGATAGCGATAACTGGGTGTTGGATGAGTTGGATGCTACCGAGTTGTTCAATCAAGTCCTTCCTACCATGCCTTGGAATTCTCTTATGGTTAGTCTTTTAATTTACTCTTTTTTTTGTTTCTTTTTCTTTTATTTTCAAATGCAAGAGGTAAGACATATTTTTCCATGTACAAAACAGGACCGAATGATGAAACAACTTCATTCACAAGGAACAAAAATTGAGGACATTGTAGCTGTTCTGAAAAGAACTCCAATCCATCCCCGAATCATCCAAGCTATTAAATCTGCTCATGTTCTAGGGTATGGTGTATATTCGATTTTTCTTTTCTGGTTTCCTCGCTAGAAAAATGCTTATATGGTGTTATTACTTCCAGGTGTGATTTGAAGATTGTGAGCGATGCCAACATGTTCTTTATTGATACGATTCTGAAGCACCATTGCCTGAGGGAATACTTTTCAGAGATCAATACAAACCCAAGTTTTGTAGATGAAGAAGGCAGACTGAGGATTTTCCCTCACCATGATTTCAACAAATCTCCTCATGGATGTCACAATCCCTGCCCTCCAAACATGTGCAAGGTATATAATTTCTAACTTAAAAATCATATTTAGTAGCAACATGATCCATATGCATATTGCATGCATGCGTGCATCAAATACGATTAGGAATTCTAAACTTTTTTGCCTGCAAAAAAGGACCGTGAGAACGCATGTTATCTGATTTTGACGTAATCTAATGCATTATTTAAATAGCTAAGAGCACATCTTTAATTAGTACGCGTAATATATGCAAAGAATGTTAGCTGTAAGATTTATGATATGATTCGTATTTTTAAGTTGTCTTCTTTCTTCTCATCATATTGAATATGGTTTAATTCCTTCTTAAAAGGGTACTGTGATTGAAAAGATCCAAGCTTCTCTTTCCGAGGAGAAGAAAGCAATAATCTACCTCGGTGACGGCCTTGGTGATTTCTGCCCAAGTTTGAAGCTTGGAGACGGGGACTATGTAATGCCAAGGAAGAATTTCTCACTTTGGGATTTGATTTGCAAAAACAAGAGTCTAGTAAAGGCAGAGGTATGCGAATGGAGCAATGGAGAGGAGTTTGAGCACTTGTTGCTCCACCTTATTAGCAAGATTTCCATTGATAAAAGCAACACTAGTGGCACTACTCAGCTGTCTTCAATTGATCGCAAACTACAAACAATGCCAGGCGCAGGCCTGATGCCAAGGTTGAGCAAATTAATTTCTGACAATTGATAATGTTTTAGCTTTGGAGAATATGATAGTAGAAAAAGTCCAATAATTTAGTAACAGTGTACTTTAGTTTATTGAAATAACATGTATATTTACTACGCTAAATAGTTCAAAAAGAAATTTTACCCTGGACTGGTTGCATTTTGTGCTCAATGAGTGAACGAAGCCCTGTATTGATGCCCAAGTGACCAAGGTATGTACATTATCAGAAACTGGAAATTGCAACAGGCTTACTTTCTTACAGTTCTTGAAATAAGGAAGGAATGTAAACATTAACTTGCACATATGCTATCAAAATCCAACAAAACAGAAATGTCTGCAGACTGAACCTATGAAAGCAGAATCATGAACCTGAATAAGTTTCCAAGTATATTAGTATTGTGCACTGCAATCTCCGTGCTCTGCTCAAATGAACCGCTTCATTTGGAGCATATGGCTACCTGACCTGAAGTAGTGATTGTAATTTGTCATATCCAAACAGATTCATCAATTTGACAAAATATGCTTTTGTCATCAATATCAAAAACATATGAATAACGTGAAAAGATGTTAATTTACAGATTACACTCCTCTTTATACCCTTTACTCTTCTTTTTTGAAAGTTGAATTGGTTTAATCTATCAATCTTCATAATATTCTTGAATTGGAAGAAAGGAAAAGAATGGAAAAAGCTGTTAGGATGTGTATATTTCAGCTTTCTCTACCTCGTTAATGGCCGATAATGACCATGTCGTGTAACATTGTGGTGCCTTTCTTTCTCAAGAAAGTTTCAAGCAATGTCAAGTAACATTGTAACATTGATGCCATATGTTGTTATATTAATTCAATCGTCTGGATTTACTGCATTTAGGGACATAAATCAACAAAACCATCGTTTGATAAGACCCTGATAAATGTTTTACAGTCAAAATTTTCTGAAAGTGATCCTTTCTGCAGTTAAAACACCAACCTGCTGAAGGAAACCGAAACAACACGCAGCGGAATTTAAATCATTCGGCCTCCACCAAGATCGATTCGGAGAGTTGCCTGATTAGGGTTTCGAGATTTTACCTGACGTTTTCTCTGAATTTTCTATCGTTGGTCGAGTCACAAGCAGCAACTTTTCGTTCCTGCCTCTACGGTATCCACACGAACGGATCTCACGACTCTTGAACGTCTCACGATCAGAAGCCTTAAAGAGCTTTTTAATTCCTTATAACCGAATTGCTAGCTTCGATTAAAAGGAATGTTTTTTGTTTTCTGTTTTTAAAAGTGCGGCCATGTTTTTTGGAAAAACATCCTTTTTATAGGCAGTAAATTTTACCCTAAAATTTACTGCCAGACAGAACTCTAATCCTACTTAGAATAGGATTAGATATATTCTTAATCCAATTCAGAATAGGATTAGATATATCCTTAATCCAATTCAGAATAGGATTAATTAAGCTCCTCATTGATCCGTTCTAAGTGTGCGACCCAATAGGTTCTCAAAACAATGGCAATGACAAAATTGTCACAGGCAATGAGCGGTATCTAGCAACACATCATTGCTACCCATGTAACGAGAATGTCAATGACTCGACATAACCTTACTCGTGATAGATGTTACCGTGTAGTTTAATCCCTTTATCCTATGATGTCTTGATT